>OX457027.1:58232378-58804641 GCA_949752745.1 Protula sp. h YS-2021 | reverse complement strand
AAAAACTGGGATATTAGCAAACAATCTTGTATGACTATTTATTATTTGCTGGAGGAAACGGAACGGAAGGAAACGAAAGGCCGTGTTACATGGCCCATACTCCCCACAAAAAAACTTTATTTTAACTACCCACATTTAAAGACTTAATAGCCAGTAAAATCTTCTCTGCAATGAAATCTTCAAACAAAGGCCTTTAAGCGAAAAACTTCAGCCTTCAAACTTCTCTCCGTTCAGTTACGTCACAATATATGCAAGACAGTTATTTTGAATTCTTAAGAGAAACTTAAAGATAAGCTCTTTTTTCCTTATTTTCTTGTTCATTTTTTACCATTCACGTTATAATTTGTTCCTTATTATTCGGAATTATAATTTGTTTCCAAAGGAATGAAATTTGCCAAAGTGCCTTTGAATCTGTGAGTAACGATCAATATTTTCATACTAAATGAAAGATTGAGAACAAATCCATGAATTACAAATCCGAGAATCCATGCAGGTGAGCAGTTATAGCAATCAGCTAAAGTTTATTTATGCATTCAAAACCGAAATCTCGCGAGTAATGTGTAAACACTGGATTCCGTTTTATCGCTTAATCTTACAGGTTTTTGTGGTAAGTCACCTGTATGCAAACTACATTGCGCCTCCTTCCGTTCCACAAATTATAAATAACCTTCTTGTATCACTTTGTCGAAATGTCATCTTAAATCGAACGATCAGCCTGTATCGACTTAAATCTGATGTTCTGTTTGTTTTGCATAATTTCAACTTATGTTCTTTGGGGGGCTTGTTGAGGGGGTGCCACCCCTCCTAATTCGAAAATAAATTAGACTGTTACATTTGTATTTCTCTCATTGAAAAAGGACAGAAAGAGCACAAACGAGGAGAATTTCGCCAAAGATTTATCAAAAACAAATAAAAAAGATTAATTAGGTATCAGCTTGGGCCCGAGGCACGTAATTCCAAGGATGGGATTAAATAAACCCCGGCTGTCGAACATTTTTATTGGTCATGCCGTGTCTGTTTAACAGTGGCTTCAGTAACGTTTCAATGATGATGCTGTTGCTTCTCTTCAAAAACAAAGGTGTCGCTTATAACTTCCTAACATAGTGTTATCTGTTTGTGAGAAGCCCCACAGATTAGCGATAAAGGAAATAAAAGCATGTACCTGGTGAAAATTCAGCGGTTGTTTCTATAGCCATGTCTTCCGTTGTTGTTGTTAATGGCGATGTGTTGGTCATATCAGGGGTTTGTACGGACGTCTGGTTCGTTGATGAATCAAATGACTCGGTCATCTCAATCTCGGAAACTGTAGCATCTTGATGAGGCGTTGTCATTAATGGCGGGGCGACTAAAAATAAGTAATGCAGGAAACGAAAAACAACGATGTTCACATCAATAAGCTATATGCAGACAGATAAAGACTGGATAAATATTTGTGAAAACTACGATAACCTCTGATGAACAATGAACATATCCAAATAAGATTTGCGTAAAGTAATATCAAGTCAGAGGGTTGTTACTTATAGCTGGTAATCTGGCAAACATAATCCCGAAAAATTAATGAGCATCTTTGAAGATAGTTCACTGCACTTTTATCTTCTTGTCTCAAATTCCAAAAACATGTGTATGGATAAAAATCTATCTGTCACTTCGTTTTTGAAGAAAGTAAGAAAAGACAATCATGAAAGATCTAAAGCGTTTCATATAAAGCATATGATACCTTGAATAGGCAATGTTTTACTGCAGTTTGAGAAACAGTACACAAGGTCTCTAATTCTATATACAACTGATCTCTTTAAACTGAGACCATTGGTTCAATCCCTACGAGAAATCAAGTATTTTGCCTATCATGTCAGTTACGGTCTACTATTATTTGCCTGCTTAAAAGTTGCTTTGCAGCATATTTTACTTAGGAGATAAAGTCTGCATTTTTCTCTTGTTTCAAAAAACAAATCAACTGTTTTGAAGTTACCTCACTTGCACATTTTAATATTGTGGCAAAATACCTGTTGATCTGTTAAGCTTATTTAATTTTTGAACCTCACAAGAAGTGAAAAAAGACTACAAGACCAGAGTAATCAAAATCGATAAAGAGTATTGATAAAGAGGAGTACAGATGGTTGATTTGATGACTCATATTGTAACTGGATAATTTCAAGTCGTTAATAATAATATCTGGATGAAACTTTGCAATCAGTTACTGCCTTCTAATATGACAATCGATAACGAGTGATGTGATAAGAAAACAAAAAATGTAAAAAACTTAAGTCTAAAACTTTATTCTTAAAAAACTTAATAAAAAAGTCGATATGTCTAACATTGCCTTTACGCAAATGCAAAAAATTATTATCTTTCCTTTAAATATCAATAAATCTCGTCCAGATCTTAAATTACACAACAATTACATTACATTAAAAATTATTCATGACGTAACTCTTTTAGAAGCAAGAAATTCTAAATTAAAATAATTCGCTCTTGCACAAAGCAACAGAATTGAGCAATATCTTTGGTTGTAGCTACTTATGATTCAAATTGAAGAAAGCATGTAAATATTATCTTTTAATGTTTCTAGCAATGGATATTTCGCAATAAAGTCAGCTAAGTATTTCTACAGGGGTTGACTTCACGTCAGTGTAGGGAGTAACATAATTGTAATTATATGGTACAAGCACAGCTCTGAAGAAAACGACAAAAGCAAATTCTTCAGCTTTTGTTTGTACTACAATATTAGTTAAAGCCATAATCGATTTAATTGTAAATAACAATATTTTATTTATTATACTCTAAATAATTATATTCGCTGTTGAATAATGACTGTCTTTAATTTACTCAACGTTCAACACATTCGGTTTCAGGTATAAGGCTGGTATGTGTTCTACGTGATTTACAATGTATATGAACCAGCCTAAAATATAATTCACAACTGATTTATTACCACTGCGCATCAAAGCCAATAATACAATGATATACAGCGTTTTAACAATTTAAACTCCGCGAAACTAAAAAAAATGTCAACCATGGACTTGTGCGTTCCTAATTTTTAAATAAGTTTAAAATGTGGCATTCATACCAGTGTTCCACAGCCTATCGTAAAACAGGAGTAATTTTTAAAATCTCGTAAGATATCAGTCACTAAGAGACATAACACTTGAAATACTTGGCGCGTTTTTTGGACATTTAAGTTCTAATGTTGCTTTGAAACACATTGGTATGCTGGCATGCAGTTCCTTTGATATTATGCAAGATATTTCATGTTATTCCCATGGTTACCCAAAGACATCAAAAACCTTCAAAAAATTAAATAGCAGAAACAGTTTTTACCCGTCGACAAGTCCACTGCTGCTTGCACTGTCGCAGCTTCAGTTGTTTCTCCCACTGAATTGCCATTGCCTGGATACATCGTGGTCATCCGTGTAATTAAAAAGCACATATGACTAACAGTTCCTTTACACAAATGTGTTGAATTATGATTTTTCCTTTAATTAGCAATAAAGTTTATCTAGGCTTTAAAATGCACAACAATTACATTATATTCAAAGTAATTTGTATCACGACGCTTTCGAAAGCAAGAAAATCAGCTCTTTCGTTCAAACTAAAGAAAGCATATGTAAATATGTATCTATGTATCTTTTTATGTTTCTGTGGCTGGAAAATCTGCAATAAAATCAACTAGGTATTTCTACAGTTCCACAACATATACCATCAGTAATGAGAGTAGACCAACTATAACTAGACTGTTTTCGCTACCGATAGCGAAAATTACACTTGGAGGAGGGGGGTCACAAAAAATACGACTCTCAACTCTTAACCTCTTACATATCCTCTTTTAGGTCCAAAGGGTCCAGAATAAGCCCACAGCCGTTCTATCTCTAGCCGTTTTCAAAATAACGGTCAACTTCCAGTTTTTGGCTTTGACCATGGACGATTAGGTCTAGGTCACCAAGGACCCCTTACATATGGTCATTTATTCCCAAAGAGTCGAAAATAAGTTGAAACTCGCTCTATCTCTAACCGTTTTCGAGATAATGGTCAACTTCCGCTTTTTTACTTTGACCATGCCCGAGGAAGTCAAGGTCACCGAGGTACCTCTTACATATGGACTTTTAGACCCAAAAAGTCTAAAAAATGCTCAAAATCGTTCTGTCTCTTACCGTTTTCAAGATAATGGTCAACTTTCGGTTTTTTACTTTGACCATGGTCGGGGGTCAAGGTCACCCAGATACCTCCTACATATCGTCTTTTAGGCCCACAGAGTCGAAAATAAGCTCAAAATCGCTCTATCTATAATCATTTTCGAAATAATGGCCCCTGCCGGTTTTTTACATTGACCATTGCCAATAATCAATCGTTTTCTAAGGTAATGGTTAAAAAATGCGTCTAATCACCCTGTATCAGTGAACCAAATGTCATCACTCTTTAGCAATTGGGGAAAACCCAAACGCTGCAGCCAACTTAAACTTGCACACGCATGCTGTGATAGCTTTCATTGACAGTTGGCTGTTCAATGCACCGAGTCTAATACCATGCCATTTTAAACTACTGCTCTCAGCTTCTTGCCGCCTGTTTTGCAAATTTGTTCTGTCGTTTTTTAATTGAAAAATTAAACGAATTTAAAAATAGGAGAGGAACAACTAGACATACTGAAGTTTATCATATCCAAATTTCATCTCTCTAGCCCTAACGGCCTCTGACTTGTTCCGCGGACAAACTCGAAAAAACGAAAAAACATGCCAGAACTGCGGCTAAAATTTTCGTACAAATTCAATACACTAGGGGATTTTGGCAAATCCCCAAGTGTAATTATATAGTATAAGCAAAGCTGTGAAGGAAACAACAGAAGTAAATTCTTCAGCTTTTGTTTGTACTACAATATTTGTTAAGGTTATATTCGATTTTATTGTAAATAATAATATTTTATTTATTGTACTCTAACTAAGTATTTCCACTGTTGAATACTAACTTTAATTTCTTCAATGTCTTACACATTCGGTTGCAGGTAGAAGACTTGTATGTGTTTGCATAAACCCATCAGCGCCATTGATAAAATGCTATATAGCTTTTCAAAATTTAAACTCAATAAACCTAACTCTTCGTCATTCATATATTTGCACATTCGTAATTGTTAAATAGGTTTAAAATGCGGTATATATAGCAGTCCTCCAGAACGTCTCGGTAAACACGAAACGTGTTAACAACTTAGCCCGAAACAGGAATGATACAATGCCATAAACGAGACATGGTTTATGGTGGCTTCTGTCACTCAGTTAACATAATTCTTGTAGCAATTGATACGTGTTTTGGTGACTGGACGTTTAATTTCTACTTCTTCTTTGATTTCAGACTTTCAGTGGGAATGTTCTGGCGTGTACACATCAAAATGTCTTTGATGTTACACAAATATGTTATGTTATTCAAGAACTCGAAAGCCTTCAAAAACAATTAAATATCATAAACCGTTCCTACCTGTCGACAAGACCATTATTGTTCCCACTGTCACATCTTCAGTTGTTTCTGCCTCGGTATTGTCATTGCCTGGATACATCGTGGTCATCCGTGTAATTAAAAAGTACATATGACTAACAGTTCCTTTACACAAATGTGTTGAATTATGATTTTTCCTTTAATTAGCAATAAAGTTTATCTAGGCTTTAAAATGCACAACAATTACATTATATTCAAAGTAATTTGTATCACGACGCTTTCGAAAGCAAGAAAATCAGCTCTTTCGTTCAAACTAAAGAAAGCATATGTAAATATGTATCTATGTATCTTTTTATGTTTCTGTGGCTGGAAAATCTGCAATAAAATCAACTAGGTATTTCTACAGTTCCACAACATATACCATCAGTAATGAGAGTAGACCAACTATAACTAGACTGTTTTCGCTACCGATAGCGAAAATTACACTTGGAGGAGGGGGGTCACAAAAAATACGACTCTCAACTCTTAACCTCTTACATATCCTCTTTTAGGTCCAAAGGGTCCAGAATAAGCCCACAGCCGTTCTATCTCTAGCCGTTTTCAAAATAACGGTCAACTTCCAGTTTTTGGCTTTGACCATGGACGATTAGGTCTAGGTCACCAAGGACCCCTTACATATGGTCATTTATTCCCAAAGAGTCGAAAATAAGTTGAAACTCGCTCTATCTCTAACCGTTTTCGAGATAATGGTCAACTTCCGCTTTTTTACTTTGACCATGCCCGAGGAAGTCAAGGTCACCGAGGTACCTCTTACATATGGACTTTTAGACCCAAAAAGTCTAAAAAATGCTCAAAATCGTTCTGTCTCTTACCGTTTTCAAGATAATGGTCAACTTTCGGTTTTTTACTTTGACCATGGTCGGGGGTCAAGGTCACCCAGATACCTCCTACATATCGTCTTTTAGGCCCACAGAGTCGAAAATAAGCTCAAAATCGCTCTATCTATAATCATTTTCGAAATAATGGCCCCTGCCGGTTTTTTACATTGACCATTGCCAATAATCAATCGTTTTCTAAGGTAATGGTTAAAAAATGCGTCTAATCACCCTGTATCAGTGAACCAAATGTCATCACTCTTTAGCAATTGGGGAAAACCCAAACGCTGCAGCCAACTTAAACTTGCACACGCATGCTGTGATAGCTTTCATTGACAGTTGGCTGTTCAATGCACCGAGTCTAATACCATGCCATTTTAAACTACTGCTCTCAGCTTCTTGCCGCCTGTTTTGCAAATTTGTTCTGTCGTTTTTTAATTGAAAAATTAAACGAATTTAAAAATAGGAGAGGAACAACTAGACATACTGAAGTTTATCATATCCAAATTTCATCTCTCTAGCCCTAACGGCCTCTGACTTGTTCCGCGGACAAACTCGAAAAAACGAAAAAACATGCCAGAACTGCGGCTAAAATTTTCGTACAAATTCAATACACTAGGGGATTTTGGCAAATCCCCAAGTGTAATTATATAGTATAAGTATAAGCAAAGCTGTGAAGGAAACAACAGAAGTAAATTCTTCAGCTTTTGTTTGTACTGCAATATTTGTTAAGGTTATGTTCGATTTTATTGTAAATAATAATATTTTATTTATTGTACTCTAACTAAGTATTTCCACTGTTGAATACTAACTTTAATTTCTTCAATGTCTTACACATTCGGTTGCAGGTAGAAGACTTGTATGTGTTTGCATAAACCCATCAGCGCCATTGATAAAATGCTATATAGCTTTTCAAAATTTAAACTCCATAAAACCTAACTCTTCGTCATTCATATATTTGCACATTCGTAATTGTTAAATAGGTTTAAAATGCGGTATATATAGCAGTCCTCCAGAACGTCTCGTTAAACACGAAACGTATTAACAACTTAGCCCGAAACAGGAATGATACAATGCCATAAACGAGACATGGTTTATGGTGGCTTCTGTCACTCAGTTAACATAATTCTTGTAACAATTGATACGTGTTTTGGTGACTGGACGTTTAATTTCTACTTCTTCTTTGATTTCAGACTTTCAGTGGGAATGTTCTGGCGTGTACACATCAAAATGTCTTTGATGTTACACAAATATGTTATGTTATTCGTATGATAATACCCAAGACCTCGAAAGCCTTCAAAAACAATTAAATATCATAAACCGTTCCTACCTGTCGACAAGACAATTATTGTTCCCACTGTCACATCTTCAGTTGTTTCTGCCTCGGTATTGTCATTACCTGGATCTGTTGTGGTCATCCATGTAAAAAGCTTGCAGGACCAACATTACGTTTACGCAAATGTATGGATCTCTTACATTTCTTCAAAAATTCAATTTTATCTTGATTTTAAAATACACAGCGATTACATTGTATTAAAAATAATTCATGACAAGACGCTTTTAAAAGTAAAAAATCTCAAATCAAAATAATTTGCCCTTATACAAAACAGCAGAATTAAACAATTTCTTGATCTTTAGCTCGTTTTGTTTCAAACTGAAAATAGAATGTAAATCTCTATTTTTTCGTTGCGGAAAATTCATAGTGAAAGAAACTAGGAATTTGTGCAGTTGCACAGCACTTACCACCAGTGTTTGGAGTAACCATACTATAATTATGCGGTATAAGCACAGCTACGAAGAAAACAAGAAAAGCAACTTCTTTGGTTTTTGTTTGTACTTTAATATTTGTTAAACTCATATTCGATTTTATTGTAAATAACATTAATATGTTAAAGTTTTAGCTTAAGCTTTACATCTCGTGATGAAATGCAGAGTGTGAGTGGAAAATATCGCATGTTATTATGTGTCATGTCGCATTTTCAACTTCATTCTTTATTTATCATTGTAATCTAGACCATAAAATACAAGCACAGTGTCTTAATCAAGCCGTAGATATGTCTTAGAACAATAATTTTGTCTATGATGAATTTTGGTTTTATTTACACTTCGACTTATATCTATTATTGTTTAAAGGAAGATGATTTGTTTAATGCAATAGCTATAAAACGTGTATGGCATGGAGATAATATACCAAATACTTGTTTCGAAAGCACAGTGCATTCTGCGCCTTTGATAAGTAGCAAATAAATAAATCTGAAAAAAGTGAAGTAAAAGATTGTTTATTCACAAGGGTGTGTTTATTAAACCTATTTACCAGACATGGTAAAGAGGAGGAAGTAAATTGTATTCAATAAGTAAAACATTAAGTAACAAACAGGTTGTCATCAATCTAGACCACAGTGACTTATCGTGTCTTATCTTATTATACATTATTGGTTTACTTCTAAACACTGGTGCGGAATGATGCCGCGATTAGAATTAACACACATATTTATAACGACAATCTTTATCTTTCAATAATGGAAAACGGAGAAGACATTTTTATGGCTTAGATAAGTATGATAAGGCACAATGAAGGTAATCGTAAGGACAAAATCGCCAAAATAATCATAATATCAATTTTAGCCGCGCCCAAAATATTTTATGTCATTAACATAATGTGGATTGAACAATGATTCTTTAATGAGATAATATAACTGGTTCTGAACTTTTAGTGGAACGATAAATCGTCTAGAATACAACAGAATGAAATAGATCAAGATTTTAAGAACGTTGTCATAAATCATTTAAATATGTTACGCCTTTTCAAATTTTTCAAAAAAATCTCTTTGGTAAAGAACTATTCCAGCAGGACAGCTTGTTTTTCTCAGTGTATCTTAAGGAATATTTAAAGAAATGGAAGATGAAATTTTGATATTTACGTTACCTATGAACCGTGATTGACCATTCAGTGATGGAGCAGACACAAGGTAACGCTTGGAGTCTTAACAGGCACAGCAGGCTGAGAAGACTCAGAAAACTCCATGGCGATGTGTGCTGGAAACTAGTGAGTAAAACTCGATCCTGTAGACTTCTGGTGGAGAACAGAGGCACACTTCCCCAGACCGAATAAGGTGTCATCGTTACGTACAAGCTCAACAACTAGCTGACCGAAGTACAAGATGCTAAAATTCTTGCTTGATCGTGGGCTAATTTTATCCAAACTACCATATGAGAAAAAATAGTCCTTTAGCTATAAAATAAAACTAATAGAAGGGAATTCGCACCTTGAACTAGTTCACTTTTTCCTAAAAATTTGCGGAGTACACAGAATGGCGTGTGTTGACAACGCCACACTTAAAGGGAATGACTGACGTCTTCAGTGACGTAGCACTTTGTGTTAACTGTATTCGCATTGGTCGGCAGGATGAAAGGCGGGATGGGGTTCATTCTATCTGCGAGAAAAAAAGTTTCTTTTGTATTGTGTGGTAATTCTATCCAAAGGGAAACCCATCTAAAAGTGGAGATAAGGGAATTCTAAGTTTTTGCGAAGTAAATGAAGTTTTTACGTAATTAAAGATAGCAGAGACGTGGCTGAGAGCTACCAGTCTCCCCTGAAAGAGGGGGGGGGGGCGGGGGTTGGGGATTGAGAGGTAATATGAAGGTGATTAGGATAAACAGCAGTGTGTACACTTAACGGTGTGGTATATGGTACTGTATGGTAACGGTATAATTGCATTAAAGGTGAGGTCACAATCAAGACATAGCCATCAGCTTTTAAATTCTGGTTTTCAAGCCTCATGTCGACCCAACAAAAACCAAAGATCATTTGTGGGAACAAACTTCACTTTTTATTAATAAAAAGGGGTTGTGTTCGCACAAATGTTGTAGCTGGTTAGTTGCATCGATGACAGCACTCAGCCATTCTCCCCTCTACATCATGGTCACACCCCCGTGGCACTCCAGGATTCAAAGTGACGTCAATGGATTTCCCTGTCGAGGATACCCAGAGAAAGCACCAAAGAGTTTGGAAAATTATTCGAGAACTGGCGACTCACCCTATTGTTCAAGAATCCCAATTCTACAAGTTTAGTGGCAAGAAAAGATATGGAGTGCCGGTGTCCTAGGATATCTTGGCCCCCGTATACCTTCCCCCCCCCCCCCCGGGACAAGATATCCCAGGATTTCACATGAAAACTTCACTTGAAAGAAATGTCAGTTAGTGTTTCATGTTTGATTGATGTATGTTTGATCAATCAATCAATCAATAGTCTTTTAAGAATGAGTAGTTTTTTTTTATTGCATTTGACCTCAAATTCGAATCCACGCCCAATCTTAACAGCGTTCATCTTGATTGCAATTCTGTCGCTGGCACACACCATGTCCATAGTTTCGCTGTGCTGTACGTTATTATTCTCTGTTTTGATTCATGCCTCCGTTTTGGAGTCTCCATCTTCCACTCTTGCGATTTATGTGTTCTTTTGGTTCGATGCTTGTCACATTTAGTGTAAAGTTTAGTGTAATGAAAAATAAAATATATAAATAGGCATTCTTTTTATTTTTCTATTATCTGAGGGCCAAGATATACTAGGATAACTTGGCTTCCAAAGGGGGGCCAAGATATCCTAGGATATCTTGTCCGGGGGGGAGGGCAAGATATCCTGTTACACCGGTTCGATCTAACTAAACAGATACATTTGTACGAATAAAAATCCAATTAAAATTCGAGCAAAATTCGTCCCTTTTTTTTCTTCTTGACACTTTTCCCGATTTTTTTTGTGTCTTCTTCGTCTCTGACACTATGGGCCCTACGACCATGAAACTTGGGACTTATGAGGAGCTTGATCTGAACATGTGCATGTCACTTTTTATTTTCGTCTTTGGTTTCGTTTTCTTTGTTAAAACGCCAAATGAAAAGAGGGTGTTTTTGCAAGTAAATGCGTAGCATTTAACGACAGCACAGAATACACATTTGCTCAGTGAGCTTTGTGCGAGCTCTCACTGCGTAAATAGATGACAAGGCGTATACCTAATCAGTCAATAAAACTTTAAGTCAACAACAACCAAACACTACTCGGCTTATTCAAGCTGTGTTGTTTGCAATGTACTATTCAAGAAATAACCCATTGAAGGAAGTATTTTTGCGTTTTAATTTTGTCAAGTGTTTAACATTTCGCTAGCGAATGAGCTTCTAGTTTTTGTAGATACGTCTACGCCTTGTAGCCATTCTTCTTGAACCGGGAGGTATAATTTTTTTTTTTTGCACAGGGCAGCGTTTGTTTTCACCAAGAAGTACAAAAGTAATATACGACCGTTTGTTGTTAGATTCGTCACAAAGTACAAATCTACATATCTCCCCATACCGGGCTGAAGCTATCAGCAAATACGCTATAAGAAAATAAGGATTTTATCGTAAAATTTGCGGTGGTGAAAATATTCCTTCAGGAAGTGAACATTGATGTCGTAAAAAGAAACTATTTCTCTAAAGGTTCTAAAATTATTCTTGTTAGTAAAACGAACATTTGAAAGATATAGTAATGATCTAATTGAATGTTATAAGACAATATTCTTAAGTGAAGTGTATGTTAACTTATTTTAAAAATCAACAAGCTATTTATCTAACAGTTAGGAGAAAAATGTTATTCATAAAGGTACTGTTTGATATGCATGCCGCATCAATACGATTATTGTGCCTAATATTGCTGTGTAATGTACATTTTCTGTTCTGTAGTATGGTGCTTTTGTAAAGAAAGAAACATGTTAAATATAAATAAAGATGATCATATTTTGTTTTCTTCTGTGTTAGCAGCGCAAAGACAATAAAAGACAAGGTAAAGCTTGATAAACTGTTGTATCCATATAACAATTACAAATAACAAAGATGTACGTTCATAATTTAAATATTGTTACAGAAACCTTCTGTAACAACTTCTTTAGAACAAACATTAGCACAAAAAACAACTTATTGCTACATATTCTATCATCAAATATTTCATATGCAATGGTCCGTCTTGCAAAAAGTGGATAATTTAATATCATACGTTAAACACTTGGCCATGAAACAGGTGAAAGGACCACAACTTACATTATCTGTTTGAGGAATAACCTCTTTTATGTCACTAAAATATCTGACTTTCCAACTCTTATAATTTTCGGGCTTAAATTTTTTAATTAAGCTTGGTTTACATAAATATTGTATTAAAAAGCTCAAAACTTTATCATGCTTAGAACCTGTTGAATTGCACACACTTATTATTTTTTCTTTGACATGAAACACGAGAACGAGTCAATGTAAACTATCTATATTGATCTGAAAGTAGATACTCCAAAAATCGAAAAGGAGTTTGGGTGAAAATGTGTAAAATTTATACCATTTCGGTTGACTGGGATAATTATTGATAACGAAAAATTGATTGAACTACCTTGCATGAGCTGCTATTGCTTTCTATGGTGAACAGTTCGATAAATATTCAACTGTCAGACGAGAACCATGTTTCAAAGCTGAGAATATCTCGCAGTATCCCGTCGTGAATATGTCCATGCCATATCCTGGGTATATTGATACATTGCCCAATGATAGCATTCATCACACGCGTCGCACTGAGTCATCAGTCATCAGTACCCAAATAGATGAATGCCTTTTACGTTTTTACCTTTTTGGGTCTCTGTTGGTACATGGAACATTATCTGAATTTTTTAAAAACTTTTTTGTATTACAGGATTTTCGGGATTTCTTGCTTAAGTTTTACAGTGCCAATTTCTGATGGATTTGAAGATATTTTTTTCTTTTTCTATTTCTTTATTTAATTTATTAAATGAAACATTCAAAGAGATTTCTGGTTCGCTTACTTTCTGTTGTGGTGTTGACGTTTCGAAACGTTGCTCATCTTTGCTTATTGGCTTTTTTCTACCTCTAACGATACATCTTCGATTGGTTTCAGTTTTCTTTTGTTTCACGTTGTTTACTTGATATTTTACGTTTAATAGAAACTATTTGCTGTAACCCACTTACTTTACGTTCATCGTTGCCAGAGTTACTCTCATAATTTTCTATGGAAACAACCATGTAATTTGTATTTTCAGGCCACTCGTCAACACGTGGCATCGAGTTATAAGCAGGGTATAACATTTTTATTTGTATCACTACTTGACCATCCTAACTCGTTCAGTATTGAAACCCATAGTCCTTCATTACTCCTCCACGAGTATTATTATGGCAATCCTTTATATAGCGCTAGTTCGAAATTACAAATTCCATAATATTTGACATATGAATAACATACACTAAGATTGTTAAAAAATACTTTAAAACCATAAGATATAATAAGCGATCAGTAGATAAGATATGACCAGTGATACTACACTGTTAACTAAAAGTAACTGACTAGACTGGTTAGATTTTTCTAAGAAAGTAAGTCTTTAGATCTCGCTTGAAGACTGCTATGGTGGTTGCGTTTCTAGGCTGATTTGCCAGATCATTCCAAACTTACTTTTGGTGCTACCTAGCAAACAACCGACGTCTTTTTTGGTTAAAAAAGGTTGTATTTTGGTCGCGACGACTTCACAACAATATTCTGACCTATTACCCCAAAACCCGCCTTTATTCCGACGTCGAGGCGACGTCGGTTTTCTAACGTCATTCCGACGTTGCAAAAAGGACCAAAAAGCAATGAACATTATTATCGCTCACCAGAAATGGAAGTCATTTTGAAAAAAGAGGAAGAAAAACGTAATTTTTACATGAAAATTTTTTAAATTTTGATGGCGCGTCGGTATTTTTCTTCCTAGATTGTAAAAATGTACATGGAAAATGCTTTCGTATGTATTTCACAACAGCAGTTGAATGATTAATTATCTATTTATTATATAACTCTAGTCAGTTTCAGGTCGGAATCCGATGTCGGTTCCAATTTCATATACAAAACAAAACCGACTTAATTCCGACATCGGATTTAGGTCGGAACCCGACGTCATTCTGACGTTGAAAACCCGACGTCGGTTCCATTTCATATAAAACCAAAACCGGCACGTCAGTCCGACGTCGGAAACGTCGGGTTACGACGTCGACCCGACGTCATTCTGACGTCTTAATGTTTGCTGGGACCCAGCTGTCAAAAAATGGCCGCCCACGCCCAGGGGTAACTGTGCCGCACTTTGGGCAACGGATAAATAACTCTACTGGACTCGATTTTCCACGGTTTTAGCATAATTTGCTGACCTGGGGTGGGGCTTCCCAGAGAAGTATGTTTCCCAAATTTTCGCGGCATATAGCGTACCTATATGGGTTGCAACTTTCTATGGCGCCATATCTATACAAAAACAAAATACCATAGCGATCAAAAATAAATGTTGGAGCTCGAACCCCGTGAAATTTTTGTTCAAATTTACCGCCCTAAAAAGATGTGATATCCAACAATCAAACTCGATCGTGATCAAGCACATCGACATTCTCAAAAGGCAGACTGCATGTTTGATTAGATTGCCCGAAAAGGCTATGGCAAAATAAAAGAGCGCGAATAAAACAGTAACTAAAATGTGAAAAATATATATTTTGCATGGCATCCGGACACAACGGCGACGGCCAAAACGGCGACGGCCATAACGGAGAAGACCAAAACGGCGACGGCCAAAACGGCGATGGCCAAAACGGCGACAAGTGCAACCCTGGACAAAACGGCGACGAAGATTAATAATTTAATGTTGAAAATCAAAATACAAAGAATAGTGTTGCCAGATAAATCAATTCATTTCTAGACAATTGTATTTAGCGAAATGTCCGGGATTCATTTTGCATAATAAAAATTATAGCGAGCGCGAGAAAAAAATACAGAATATAGGTTTTGGCTTTTTTGGACAAATATACCCTCATACAAAATACCTGTTGGAGCGCGAACGTCGAGTGATATTTTTGCACAATTATACCGCCAGATCGCCGTGTCCGTGACGTAATGCACGCTTTACGTTTTGTCACAACAGTGTGCGAAAGAAACAACGCACTTTCGTTTTATATAATCTTCTATAGATGTTAAATATGGCTGCAAAACCTGAGTCACCTGAGACTGATGCGACCATATCACGATTTGTTGCCTCGATAATCCGAAAAGCAACTGGAAAGAAAGTACAGGAAACTACAGATAATGAATTCGACCAAATAAATGAAACAGAGTGTGACAATATTACTAACACCGGAGAAGACTTCCTGCTATCAGCTAACTCAAATAATATAGCTTTGTATGCAGGATCCATACGCAAGGGTAGAAAAGCTCCCAGGTATTTACTGCTGTCACAATCTCACACAGAAGCAAATGAGAATAACAACCACTTCTCACAAGCAGTTAGTCAAACAATGTCACACGATGAAGCAAAGGATGTGGAGTTCCTTCTTTCATCTACAATTAAGTATATGGATGCACTCTCCAGCCAAAGCTGTGATATCTTTTGTCCGAACAAACATTCTAATTTTGCACAAGATGCCTTGGATTCTGGAGGTATACATATGATTTTTAAATGAATTGTAAATAATAAATATTTAACATTTGGCAAGTCGAAGACTTGCAGAAATTGAAGTTGTACAGAACCAGTGTTTCGGCCCTTTGTTCCTTCTGGTCATTTTATCTTTACTACTCCTCTGACCATATTGACCCAAGGACTCATAAATTACCCTTTTCTTCGCCTTTGTTTTCATTTTGATGATCAAAACGCAAAGCAAAAAAAAAAACAAAGAAACAAAAACACACTCACACACAACCCCCCCCCCCCAAAAAAAAAAAAATAATAATAATAATAATATGCAGAAAATAAAAAATGATAATAATAATAATAAAAAAAAAGTAAATAAAGAAAAAAGCAGCGATTTTTTGGTCAAGAAATGCAAAGGCTGCAGACAGATTTGCACAAGCCTCTCGCATCTGCCAGCAGCCGCAGTTTTGAACCTTTTTTTTTTTTCTTCTTCTACCGCCAAATCGGTTTCTTGGCACATGCATGAAGGGTCATGTGAAGTGATGCACCTAATAAAAATTAATAACCTTTACCTTACTGGTCAAATCGCTAAAATAGGTCAATCGGTTTCCACACATCTCCTGTAAGGTCATTGGAAGCTAGAAACACAAAACTTGGCAAATGTATGAATCGTCATGTGAGCTGGTGTACCCGATAAAAATTTATGACCTTGATCTTACTGGTCAAAGTCAAATATCGAAAAAACGTCATTTAAAAAAAGCAATGATTTCTCTCGAAGACGGCAAAAGATAGAGCAATTCTGAGCTCATGTTCGACCTCCTACCCCTCTACGACGTTGTGCAAGGTATAACTTCCGGTGATCTTTATCTCAAGGTCACTTTCGAGCCACACACCGTAAGTTGCACTTTACCGCGAAAACGGTAAGAGACCTCATTTTCGACATTCGTTCCCTCCACGACGTTATTTACGTTACAACTTTTGGTGACCTTGACCTCAATGTCACTTTCAAGCTCCAAACCGGAAGTTGCCAGGCATCTCGAAAACCTTAAAGACGTCCACTTGTATGTGAAAAGGAAGTACGAGAAAACATTACCAATTTTTTCTCTTCTTAATGGTTAAAACTGTCATCTTTGTTAGACAGTTCTGGGATGAAATTATTCCATGTGGGATCTAATTCGCTGTGCGAATTTCGGTCCAGTTAACTTCACATTCGCTAGTTCTTGTCGGGACAAAATTATCGAATGCATTGGTGAATATTTCTCAAAGGACACCAACCCCAATCTGGAGGAGTTCGTGTTAAACCAACACTGTTCAGTAAAACGCTGGGATGGAATGCTCATTTCAAATGCTCATTTTCACTCCTTTTTAAAATGGGTTTTTGTCTTGCACAAATGTTGTAACTAGCTGTATAGATGGATTCGATGTTTTGAAAAGTATCCGCACCTTTTCTGTGTCCGTAACACAGTTGAAATGTAACTCTAATAATAATTAGAATTAATTTCTCTGGAGTACAAAAACTTTGGCGTGAGTACTCCAATAGGCGCACTTGGGCTACTCGTATGCTACTAAATGTGCCCCCTTGTGAAGCTCCTTACCCGGTGCTACCAAGTTGCCTTACTCATTTATCGCCCAGAGGTGGCTTGTGTGTCTCCGGTGCTAGTGAGCGTCTTACTGCTGCTCCCCAGCGAGTGATGCGTGCTCACTGTCGTCCCGTGAGAGTGGGGGGGGGGGGGGGGAGGGGGGGGGGGGCTGGGGAGGAGCCTAACTCTCTGTGTGCTTTTCTGCTCCCCTGACTTACCTGTGCCACTTTGTGCACCTTACCAAGAAAGTCGCCTCGCGGCTTAAGAACGACTATGTCGTTGTTTTCGTGTGTGAGATAATGCTGATCTAGTGCGTGTATCTCGCTTCTCCTTTTTACTGAGGGGAGAGCTCATTTCCTCACGGGCGGCATCATAGGCCATAGGTCGTTTTTTGTTGTTGTTGTTGTTGTTGTTGTTGTTGTTGTTGTTGTTGTTGTTGTTGTTGTTGTTGTTGTTGTTTTGTTTGTTTGTTTTTTTTGTTTTGTTTTTTATTTTTATTGGGGGGGGGGGGGTTTGGGGGGGGGGGTTTGGGGGGGGGGGGCCTTGAGGACCAAATGAAAGCTGTTAAGATTTTTTTGCGCTTTACTTATCGTTTCGTTTTCGCTCGTTAGATTGCTGAGCGAATATATGAGATTCGACATGCCCTGGCTTTTCGCAATAAGAATCTTGCCGATCAGGGACAGTTGCCTACCTTTCTATATTTGAAACTGTGTCGCTATTTTCCTTAGTTTATCATCAAAATTAGTTATCCAACATTGATCTTTTTCATTTCCAAGTTTAATACCCAGCATAATAAAACTTCCTTTACACTGTTCGAGACCCAAATCAGAATGCTTCTTATTCTTCCAAGGATCAAACCATATTAGAAACGTTTTATCTTAGACCCGAGAAAAATTCAAAACGCTCTGCTCAGAAAACCCACCCAACACTGTCGAAAGCCTTGGCAAAATCTAACTGGAGACGTATCCCTGGTATCTTTTTTAAAATCAGTATATACAAGTAAATCTTGAAGAAAACGGATATTCGCTCCAATATATCTCCCCTTCATAAAGCCCACCTGGTCTTCATTTATGTCTAAATTTAGGTAACATTGGGGCTATCCTGAGACTTAGTGCTTTTGTTATTATTATGTAGTCGCAGTTAAGTAATGAGTCTGTAACTCTTTACCTGCATGGGATCTTTACCTTTCATATGTGAAAGGGTAATAACATACCGACAGGAAGGTAAGTCCTGGCATCATCAAGCAGAGCGAAATGAAGCTCTTTGCTGAAGGTTTATTCTCTTTGTCATGCTGAACATAGGAAATAACAGGTCACTAAATTTATACATTTTAAAGCATCGCGTCGATTCAACGGTAGTTGCAAGGTATGAAAGTGAAAGTGAACATGATATCCTAGTATGGGTAAACACGGGGTTACCCATAACGAACTTGGAGCCAACCAAAAAGTTTTGTAGTCCAACGAAATTAATTCTATTTACTTTAGAAGTTATATTTCTGTTACATGCACAGAAAACAATATTTTATCGGGTAGAACCAACGGCAGCTGCAAGGCAGTTGTACAGACAAAACAGGAATACTACATGATAAAGAGGGAAGTACAGCTAATAACGGCATGAAGGCAAAAGTGAATATGGACAGAACCCGTAGGTTGGGGCCAATGTGCACTTTTGACTGAGGGATATATTTGCCTAGAATCTAGGACAGTTCCCTCGGGGACTTTTATCACGTGGACTTTACCCGCGTGGACTTTTCCCGCGGAGGGCTTTTCCTGACCTAGAACATTTCCCCGCGGATGAAAAAATAACTAACAAAAATATTCTCTACAAGCTTTTATTGATATATTCGCACTTCACACTTGCATAATACTTATTCGTACTACAATCACAGAAACTGTCTGTCTTTTGCGCGTGATCAGTTCATTAAGAGTCACAGTTCTACAGGTGCACGTTGTGGACAGAGGGGCGGACGGACGGAGGACAGATCCGAATTCATTAGTCCCCCGCTTCCCGCTACGCGGCTACGGAGGACTAAAAATACTACCCCTTTCGTTTCGCTATCATCCCTTTACATACCACACCCTAAAATAATAAAACACATAATCGTTTCTAAAAATTCCGATATTATTATATTATTTTTCTTGCTAATATTATTATTGTTGCTATGTGAACAGACTTTTAGCATAGGCGTTAGTTCGAAAATGTGGTGCTTTGAAAATATTTTATTATCTTATATACTGAAGGGATAGCTTTATTTAAAACTGTGCAATATTTCAGATAGGGCACATGAAGATCAAACTCCAGATGGAAGTCCTGTAAGAATGCTTGACAGCCAGAAAACTTAGGGCCTTCTCGATTTACCGTCCCGCGATTCCAAAGCAGAACTGAGGCGTGTGTAGGTGACCGCAAAACTCAGTGCGAAAACTGCCGTGCACTTCTTGTAGAAAACGCAATGCTTAAAAAAATGAAACCATCCAGATGAGAGTGGAACTGGCATATGAAATTGAAAACACGTTAAATGAAGTTGTGATGCTTTCTTCAACTGAGGCTGTCAGTGATTCAAGGGTACAATATTCACAGCTTCAGTAGGAAATGGTTTATCTGAAGACAAATCATTGAGGATATGAGGGATAAAATTCGAGAATTACGGAATTTTCTCTGCGAGATAAAAAAGGAGATCAGCCATGGGAACGAACAACTATTGAGTGACTGCAGTCAGGTTAGAGACGCTCTTGCGGATCTTTTCACCAATGATATGGAAAAAGTGCCTTTCATATTAATGACAAAGCTTTGGTTGCGTGTATAGAAATGCAAAGCATCATAAGTGAACAATGACTGCTGATGTTTTCCCAACACCAACAGATCCAAGACCTGCTCATGGTGGAGCCAGAGAGTGACTATTTAAGAGGCGATAAAAGGGAAACAAGGGATTCCACACAGCACACATTCGATATGAAAGTGGTGGATTTTTCATCTTTACGGGCCCATACTCCATCCTGTAACCGTGTGAACTCCCATTGTCATAGCAAAATTTAAATTTGTTTAATTATTTTTGATAAATAGATGGAATGTTTAATTGCATCAAACCTTTTGTCAATTATGAGAGTAAAACCAGAGATTTGTACCTTGGTCTTAATATATATTTTCAGGCTTCAGTTGCTGTCTCCCCCGTGAACAGCGGTCGAGTCGTAAAATACATTATTACATGCTGGGTGGCAAAATTTCATGACATTTCAAACTCTTTGGAAACATGTCCAGTGATGCATAAAGAACAGGTTTTTCAACTGATAAGTGGCTGTTGCACATCAGCTGTAGAAACTTTTTTCGAAGAAATCTCCGCTATACAAGTAGCGCTCTATTGAAATATGCAATATCCCCGGCACATACACTACTTCCGCACAGAATAACACGCAAGAAACCAAGTAATATTGAACCAGAACATACTAACTAATAAATTAACCATTAAATATAAAACATTTACTGGGAAGTAAATCAGTGTACATGATACGCTATTATTACTAACTAGAATTTGAAAGAAAACTTCGTTATACGGGTCTAGGACAATTGCCCCCGGGATAAGTGCCGCTGGATAAGCGCCTCTGGGCAACTGCCACTGTCGCACAAATGCCGGCTGCGAAAACTGAATCCCCAAAAAGCTAAAGTTAAACACAGATCATGCCTAAAACATTTCTTTCAAAGATATTCACTTCACAGATATCCATATTATAACATTCTCTGTAACACATACAAAAAATCTGGATACCGGATCACAATACGTCATACACACTAGATCGCACACACTCCCCTTACCCAAAGACTGTTTACTAGTAGTTTATAGTCTTTGCCTTACCTTATTTCATTCTTAATTGCACAATACAGTAGAGTCTCTCATATCCGAACTCGTCTGGGGACATGGATTTTGTTCGAATATGAGAGAGTGCGGATGTGGGAATTTCGGTCGTTTATGAGTATCAATAAAACGGTGTCTGTGTGTACGTACTTTGATGTTACATTTGTGGTATAATTTGAACAAGACCAAACAAATAGTGTGCAAAGTCGGTCGCTGATACAGCATGTTTACACTGAACTTAATCTGTCTTTTTGTACTCAATTTTAAAGTGTCTTTTTGCTAAAAAAGCTGGTGATTGCTTTCTGTTTCAAACCATTAGTTTACAAGCTACTTTAGCTCGACGTATCAGTGGCAAATAAACCGTTTCAATATCACGCTGAGACTCTAGATAAGCCAAACAGTCAGTAAAAAGTTTTGCCGCTTCGCTGTGGGTGGGTGAACCCATTCCTTATCAGGAATGGTCACTCGGGGACGTTATAATCCTTAGTTTATTGACAACGGTATTAAGCCATTAAATAAACATCCAGTGGATCTACTCAAGATGTTGCTATGGCTACCAAATAAAAGGGCAATTTAGTGCCGTAAAATACTCAGAAGTATGTGTACACAATAACAGACAATGCGTGGCCGAATATTTGACAAGAATTAAAGCACACAAAATGCAAAAGAATTGCAGGTATTCTCAGTTCGGATATGGGATTCGGGAAAGACGTTCTGAGTTCAGTTCTAGGAAAATTCGGATATGATAGGGTCGGATATAAGAGACTCTTCTGTATTCTAAAGGCTAATCCATCACAGGAATCCGAGTTGCGATTTTGTAGCAGACTCATCCAACTCACGAATCGTATATGAACTAAGTATGAACAACAAGTGCAATTTATAAAATGTGATTTTATATTAAAAGAACCTCAGTTGCATGTTATTTTTGAAAGATGTCAATGAGTTATACCTTAAAAGTGGTGTAAAACATAACAAAACATAACAAGATAATGTTTCTGCAAAATAATTATGAAATTAAAATGGGCGGCAGTTATCCGCCTGTTGGGTGAATCCATGACATTTTGTCAAGATATATTTTGTCGAAAGACACTTTGTCGAGGGACATTTTGTCGAAAATGGTATTCGAGACATTTTATCGAAATTTATAATTTCTTTTTTCTTTTTTTTTTTTGGAAGGCGGTTTGAATCTTTTCTTAATAAAAATTAAATTTGATACATTTTTTCACTCAAACATTAGAATGTACCTCAAATCGAAGCTCTTTACTAAGTACTAAGGCAGTAAATTGCAATCAAACAGATGAAAGAATTCTTCACAAATATCCAGAAACCAGAGTCATTCCTTGAAATTGTTTTCAAGTACAGTTCTCAAGTTTGATCCAATACAGACCAGAATCATTCTTACAACTATTATCAATTTGTACTTGTTAGTTGCAATTACTACTTAAAAGAAATTAGGCTTGATCCCATCACAGACCAGAGTCATTCTCACAACTGTTAATAATTTGTACTTGTCAATTGCAATGCAGTACTTGAAAGGAAAGGGTTTAATCCCTTCACTGAATAGAGTTGTTGTTGCATCTGTTTTTTTGAAACTACAATTCTTGATTGCAATTACATCTGAAAATAATATATTTCGGAATTACGCGATGGGGTAATTGTGAGTATTCAATCTACTCCGGTGCTCGGAGTTATTCAGTATCAAAGAAGAGAAAAAATGTTGCATGTCATGGTTAAAAATTTACAATGGAGATATTTACATCAAGCAAAGGAAATCATAAACTTCCGTACGACGGGTACTTGTACACGAAAAGAGACGTTACAAAACGGCACATTACGTAGATCTGTATGAAGCGCTTCTCGCAAAAAATGCAAAGGGACGCTGCAAGCATCAATCGACACTCAAACTCCAGCGCCCAAAATGGTCACAGAAATGAAGATGAAATAGCGACGCTAAAGACCTATGGCGAAATTTAGGAAGTGGCTACTAAAACAAGAGAAAATGCCTCAAACTTGATAAATATCAAAACGGGCTAAAATCGGCAGCACTGCTGCAACCTGCCTTCAAAGCGACTCTGCGCTTAAGCGCATGATCAACAGAAAACGTGCCAGAAACGGCCCACCCGTACCCGAAAGTCTTGTTGACTTTAAGGTAGAAGGGGAATGAGCTGAAATCTTTTACGAAAACCCTGAAAGGTTTTTGTTGTACGACAATAGACCAAATGCCGACTCCCGCCTGCTGATATTTGTCTTGCTTGACGGTCTGCAATTACTGTCTTTCGCAGAAACTTGGTTAACTAGGTTTGTTTTCCCCGACATTGGCCATTTGGGACCCCAGTAAGTGTTCACTGTTCAGAGTATAGAGGTGTTCACTAACGAGTAATTACAGTAAAATGCCTATGGTTAAGCCAATGGCAATATTTGGGACCGAAAAAATCGTTCATTATTTATAGGTGTTCACAAACGAGAGGTGTTATCTAAAGGAGGTTTTACTGTATATTTGTATGCCCAGCTGAAACGTATTTTAACGCAGTTTTGACTTAAATGCATATTTCATCATATTCCATTTTTTTATGTTGCATTAAAATGGTTGTACAAAGTGTACTTCATCCCTAGTAGTATTTTTGAAATCAGTAACAACCAGGGCTGGTATGATTTAAATCAGTTTATTCAAATCAGTTGATTTAAATCATGATTTGAACCAACGTTAAAAAATCATGATTTTTTATTATTATTATTATTATTATTTAATTTTTAAAAAATTGTTTGTCATTAAGCTTTAGGCTATCATGAATCGTTTGTAACCCTATTGTTTAAAAAAGTATTTTATATCGTGCGCTTATCAGTGCACATGAGCTTTGGAGGCGGGAGGAGGGGGTGGAGATTAGCAGTGGGAAGCAGGTTACGAGAAGGCCAATGCCGATAGCTGCAACTACTTTGGTGTTGGTCAGGCATTCTCTACCTGGTATACTTGCTAAGTATTAGTGTTACGTGTCGTGCAAAGTGTATTTAAATCCCGTCAGATGACTGCTTCTTCAGTTGTTAATTTATTCCCCACAGGTGGGGAATATATGCGATCGACCGTGAGCCGGTCTGTCGGTCTGTCATCAACAGCTTGTTGACACGATAACTTAAAAAATGCTGCAAGGATTTTAATGAAACCTGGAATGTAGCTTCTATGGAAACAAACCCCGATTGGTGACGTAAATGGACCAGGTTCGCCCAAGGAAAATGCACCAGCTAGACTTAGAAAACTTCAGCTCTTGATTAACTATTGTTAACACGATATCTCAAGAACGGGGTACGGAAAAAATGGCAACGGAAAAAATGGCAACGGAAATAATGGCAACGGAAAATATGGCAAGTGGAAATAATGGCAACGGAAAAAATGGCAAAGTGAAAAAAAAGGAAAAAATGGCAAATTTTGCAGGTTTCACTGAAGTTCAGTCGAAACAAAGAAATCGCCTACCTTGACTACTCAGGACCAAAGAAAGTCCAATCGAAACCACTTAATGCCACTTGATGTCAGGGTATTTGGGGTGCAAGCAAAAATGGCAAAACGTAACCACTGTGTGCGGCACCGTTAATCCTTTGGATGCTCGGGTGCCAACGTAACAATACATCCATTTGGGGTGCATCAGGCAAAACTTATTCGCCGTGTGTACAATACGGTTAATCTTTCGGATACTCGGGTGTCAAACATTTATTTGGGCTTCATCAGGCAAAACTTAAACCCTGTGTATACAGTATTGCTAATCCTATGGATGTTCGGGTGCCATCACAACTATGCATTTATTAGGGGCGTCGTCTAGAATGAGCAACATGCTCGTGATTTACGCTTAAGAATAAATTTGACAATTGTGATAAAATTTTTAATTTGTTATTTTGCCATTTTTTCCGTTTTTTCACTTTGCCATATTTTCCGTTGCCATTATTTCCACTTGCCATATTTTCCGTTGCCATTATTTCTGTTGCCATTTTTTCCGTTGCCATTTTTTCCTACACCCCTCAAGAACAACTGCAGCGATTTTAATGAAACTTGGTGTGTAGCTTCTATGAGCATTAATAAGTATCGGTATTGTAAATGGGTTAGGTTGGCCCAAGAGAAATGAACCAAATGGACTTTGAAATTTACCAAATCCTGGGAATTATTAAGCATCGGAATGAGTTTGTTAACACGATATCTCAAGAACAACTGCAGGGATTTTATTGAAACTTGGTGTGTAGCTTCTACGGGCGCTAGCAAGGATGTAAATGGGCCAGGTTCGTCCAAGGAAAATGCACCAGCTGGACTTAGAAAATTGCAATTCTTGACTTACTATTGATGGCCGTGTTTAACTGATGGGGGCCTGTGGGGAATATGCGAGCTATGCACACTGCTCTAGTTGAGAATCTGACAGAAAAAATCTCTGAAAATGTCTGGGAGACGTCTTGCTGCTGTGTGGAGATACTTTGATAGAGACATTTAGAACAGCAAAAATCCAAAAGGAATCTGTACAACTAAAGATGCAGATAGTTATTTCAACAATTGAATTTGCAGACAGTTATCGGACTATATTGTCAAATGTAAATATACTTAGTAATGTCTTACAAGACAGTGTTGTGACGTCTACAATAAATTATTAAAGGTTTGGGGTTTTTTTTTTTACTTTTTTCTGCTTCAATTTTTCAAGTTTGATTTAAATAAAAAAATAAATAGCACGATATTTTTAAAAATCGGATTGTTACCAGCCCTGGTAACAACACCACTTGCAATGTAATCTTTTGCCCGTTCGATCGGTTTTGCGACTGGCCTAGCTGAATAAGCTGAATAATCACTTCACGCTTAAAATTCAGAATTGATTGTATGGCTTTCATATTTTGTCGGATGTTTCGTAGGGATTTTGGCATAGATTCAGGTGCCAAACAGAAGAATAAGGGAGCGAGAAGAACCCATTAAGTTATTTCGGCGAGACGGACGCTGAAGCTTACGAGCGGTTGAAGAAGCTTGAGTTACGGATGCTTGAAGTCATTAAGGCATAAATAGTATTACCACACTAGATATTCATCATGAATTTTAAAACTGTGTAAAAAATTTTCTTCTTCTTCTTTTTTTATTTGTAAATTTCCACAAAATTAGCTCAGTTTTCAAGTTTTAGCTTGAAATAACAATGAATAGAAAAATGTTTTGTAGGGTTTTAAAAACGACTTTAAAGCGGCCATGTACAAGGTGGATGAGGAGTACCTGAAGGAAATCCTGCAGCATGGAAGCGGCGTTAGCGACTCCGACAAGATCAAAGCCCATGACGTGCGCGTAAAGGACGACGGCTTGACCCTTGACAAGCTACACGTAAGGACTGATAGACTCGGGGTGGGAGTGGGTTGGTGGGGATCTCAGATGTAGTACCTGAAGGAATCCTGCAATATGAAACGGCGCTAGCGACTCCGACAAGATCAAAGCCCATCACGTGCGCGTAAAGGACGACGGCTTCACACTTCACACGCTACACGTAAGGGCTGATACGCTCGCGGTAGAGAAGATGGTGGGTGGTTCTAAGCTTGGGAAATGATAGAAATGTGTGGTTAAATATCCACAAAGCCCTACGTCGGGCTGCTATGTTGATGTTGGGCGGCCGTGAGATAGCCCGGCTGAAGTTACGATAACGACAGTGATACTGCTGATGATCATGCAGTAGCGATAATGAGGGCAGGAAAGTCGTAAAATATATCGTGGCCGCGGACTGACAGCTAGCGAAATTCCAGCGGGCCGCTATTATATCGCATATTTTTAGGAAAGTGCATATTTCTCCATGTTTATTTTTCAGACTATTGATCGGATGATTCTTCAGTGTTTGGTGGATGTCATAAAGCATTTATTGGATCGTAACTACCTCAGGGTTAGATACAGAATGCTTAAGCTGAAAATATAAAACTCACACATTACATCGTTACTGCATCAGGGTAAGATACAGAATGCTTAAGCTGAAAACCTAGAACTCACAAATACATTTTACAACATGTCACGTAAGACTGTTTTTACGATAATTCTAGTCCAGAGAAGTAATTAACGTTAAAGTTAAAATTAACGTGTGTTAAGATGAGAATTAAACAGATAATTGCATGGTAGAATTGAGGATTATGCGGAGGTTCTGTAACTGTCACCCTGCCATTGTGGCATTTCTTGCGACATCTCGACACCCGGCAAAAACATTTCGGCATCTAGTTGACTGTCTCGTCGCGCAATTTCCAAACTTGCTCGTACATAATATAAATGAGGTCGGCTGGATGTTGAAGTGAGAAAAACATGTTCAAGATGACACAGACCACCAAATGTAATCAAAGGTTCTTGAAACAGCTAATGAAAGCTTTTGGAAACCAAGTTGGAGGCCAAGTTGACAGGGTGCCGAATTGTCCCAAGACCGATAAGTACAGTGGATTGTTTTCAAACGTCCTGCACATTATTAATTTCTGAAAGAAATTAACAGAAACAGTTGTTTACAGGCAAACGGCGAGTATTTGGAGATGGCTATCGGCAATGCGCCGTGGCCGATAGGCGTCACTATGGTGGGTATCCACGCCCGTACTGGGCGGGAAAAGATCTCCGACAAGAATTTGGCTCATGTACTCAACGACGAGATTCAGCGCAAGTACATTTAGGTAAAAACTTCTGACATCCAACTGCAAAACTGGTCTAAAGTGCAAAACAACGAACGACAATCTCTTAATGATAAAATAACGTTAAATTACAAAACACTTCACAGTGATTTGATACATAAAAGCAATTTTTGTTGCTAAAATTTGTATATTTTTGATAAGGTCGCAGCAAAATCACTGTGCCCTGTGTAACGAGGGGATGTAGATTTCAGCTTGTCCGTCTGTCCGTCCGTCTGTATCTCTGTCCGCTTTTGTGCATTCTCTTGTCCAGGCTATGTCTCCAAAAGTATTTGTCGTATAGCTTTCTCCTTTTTTCATACGGTTAGAAAGTATATTGAAGGTGTGCAAGTTTGTATTATTTTTAAAATCGGCCAAAAATTCTCAAAAATACGACTTGTCAAAAATGGCTGTTTTTCAGGAAAGTTGTTACCACGGAGATAGATTTGTCCAGACGAGTTCTACGAATCTATTCGATCCAGCGTTCTGAAATTTTATGCAGTGAAAATATACATATTGTAGCTGGGCAACTTACTTTTTAAATCGACCGAAATGGTTAAGCAATGTAGGGTTTTTAATTTCATTGAATTTTCTACCAATGACATTATGTGTTACTCGGGGGATCCTACCTCAGCTAGCATCTAGTTAAGATGGAATTGATCAACATCTGGTGATGATCGTTTGCTTTGCGTTACGAAAACAAAAAATCATACATATCACTTAAATTTTATTTATTTAAAAAGTTTCACTACTTAGCAATAATAATTAAAGCACGTTAATTGACTAATTTCGAAAGATTTGTTAAATCTACACATTTATTTAGATTTGGCTAAAAATGAAAAAAACAGTGTCACTCACTGATTCTATCTTATGATTACGTTTTTATAGGCTGTAAAACGACTGATATCACAAAGTCAGGAGTATATCCCGACCGACCCTTTCAAAATGGTCAACTACTTGGGGGAAAACCACTGCGTTACTGGACAAGAATTCCCCCCTACCACACCCCGAGCCGCCCTCCCGGAATGACTACCACAGTCTTCACATAGCGCGGGAGGAGGAAAAATAGTGATGGGCGTAGAGTATGCGGTGCTCACATCACCCTGTTGTCATGCCAACACAGGTACGAGAAATGCTGTGTATAGAGAGTGCAACCTGTGAACGGATCCCTGTGCGGAAAGGTGTGTTAAAGGAAGCGCAGAAAGCACCCAGTGTTCTGCTGGCTAAAACTGATAGCTGTTATCTTTTCCTGTGGGAAAATTGAAAGTTATTGACAAAGGTATGGGACGGGAATGTAAACTCTTCTAAACGTTTATTTTTTAAAAGAAAAAGGCACCTACCAACAAAGCGGTGAGAGTATCACTTCAGATCCCATCAAAAACATGGGGAAGTTTGTAGAAAATTCCCCCTTGTCTGATGGATGCGATTATCTTTTAGACGAAGATATAGATTTAGATTTTGATGTTAATATGGTTGAAGAGGAGAAATTATTGAACGTGCAAAAGTCGATTTAAAATGAGGTCAATTTAATGCACATAGATTATTGATTGTATATTCTTCTGTTTTGTAAAAATTGTGCGTCAACGTATGCGGAGACAACAAACTTTTAGCAGGTATGCTAAACTTTTAAAGAAAATTGATTGTATATTCTTCTGTTTCATAAACAATTTGCGTCAACATATGCGGAAACAACAAATTTTTAGCAGGTATGCTAAACTTTTAAAGAAAATTCGACAGATTTATCTAATTTTTAATTAAATATCTAAAAATAGTGTAATGAAAACACTATATCAGCAATTGAACATCTACATTCAATATAAACATTCAATATTCACCAGTATTATCTGCATGCAACTTTAGTCTTAATGATTTACGTCTTCGTATTGGTCACTAGAAGGCTTGGTCAGTTGTTTAGGTCCTGGTTTACACTGATGCGCGCATTGGAACCAGGAGCGAAGGAGTGGTTTATTAATACAACACGAAATTTATTACTTTATACATCTTCACCAAGCAGATGATACCGTACAATATTTTGAACACTGTGCTTTCTTTCTTCATGGATAGCTGAACGCTGCATGCAATATATTGTTTATGTATTATATCACTATCCTGAGTGGAAATCTGCCGTGAGTTGGGGATCTCAGGTGGTCTGATATATTTACATAGTGACTGATTGCTGTTATAAAATATAGTCAGTGGAGGTTCATGTCAGTTGCAGCTGCTATATAAACAGTAGTTGTTGGTCATGTATGTTATGTTATCGATGTCTAGGAATCACCTGGTGCCTATTGTTGTAGGAGGCCCCTAGAGGATAGATAGTATATCTGCAATAACAACAACAACAGGAGTGTTTTTGTAGGGAAACAAATCGACAATAAATTCGTCAATTTATTTCAGGTTATTTTAGTCTACAGGCTATTTCTACAGATATGTGTATCCCAAGCTGGTGACACGTATTCTAGTTTACAACATTCGTCTATTCTTTTTGGGTTATATTAAATAAGTGTACACCATAGGACTCACATGCATATTCCAGTTTCTAACGAAATCTACTGTTTGGACTTTCCTACAGTTTATTCACCATAGTTTACTTACATTTTGCCACAGTTTTCGTGTCATCGCCGTGCTGGTTGGCTATTTCCCGTATCCCGCCAATGGATGTTTCAACTGGAGGATTTCAAGTTCAAGTTTCATCGACGGATGTTTCAACTGAAGGATGTCAAGTTTACAGACAGTTTTTGGACATTCTTGAATATTATATGGCATTAATGAAAACATTATAGTTGAATTTTTTTGATTTTGTTAATTTAATGTATTATTAATCAATTTTCTGATCATTTTCAAATTATTTAAACTTTGTTATTATTGGAAAGTATTTGCATTTTCATTTCTTTTGGGAGGGGTAGGAGTATAACAGAAGTATAACCTTAACCTTTTCATAACATAAGCAGTATAACAGAAGTATAACCTTAACCTTTTCATAATATAACACTTTATTAGTTATTAAACTAGAGTTTTAAGAATGTATTACAATATGCACTTTTTTATTTTAGTTTTATTTTGTTTAGTGAGCGATGTTAAATTTTATTGCTACTGTTTCAGTCATTCTTTTCGTCGACGTATTCGTTTTTGACGCCTAAACAATGATATGATTTGGTCAATCAAAAAGAAAACTTCTACGAGACAAACGTTATAATGATTACCATATATGGTTGAGCATAAAACTGAAGTGACTAGGAGACTTTGGTCCAGTTGGACTCGATGGTTACTACGGTGTGAGATAGTCAGTAGTGATGATTTGCTCCCATTGAAAAACGAAGTCTCAAATCAAATACAAATGAATTCGAGCAAGATACTCGAGATGAAAATTTTATAAATAAATATGAAGGATATCGAGTAAAAGACTCGACTTTGCAGTGACCAAAATCATTGGCATGTGCTATGTGTCTGATATAATTTAAATCTGACGTATCTTTACGTATCATCGCTTTATAAATGAATTAAAAACAGAAATTATTTCAAATTATTTCTATACGTGCATGCTATTTGTATCATATGCTCACTGAAGTTTAATAAAATTTTAGTGAAATTATTTCGAACAGTTTTTAGTTATAACACGGGTGAATTAAGTTGGTTGTTCTATAGTGTCGTTTTCGTCCGTTGCTATGCAGTATTGTGCCGTCACTATGCAGTGGTGCCACATTGTTACTTTGTAGAGTTGTTGTCAGCTGACACGAATAAAAGGGTTTTACTTAACTATGTTTTTGTTTATTTTATTGTATTTCACTTAACTTGGATTGTAACCCATTGTCCTCGAAGGGGTCGCTACCATTATAAAATAAAGTTATTCTGTTCATTTGGACACGCAATGTCTTGTACCGCCGGGGTAGTTGTGATAGTTGTTGTATCATATGATTTGACTGACAAGCTGTCAATCACAGTGCTGGTTGACGGGTGACAGCTGTCACTTCGTAGAGTATATAAGCTCGTGATTTTGTGGAGCAGTTTTGGGCTCCAACTGTATATATCATTTAGTTTAAATAATAAAAGAAAGAATTTAACTGAAATCGTTTCATTTATTGGCTTATTATCAACACAAAAGTAGCACACTAGGAACCATTATTAAAAGTAGCACATAAGGAACCATCTCTACATATTCCATGAAAAACTTTTTCGTTAAGGCTTCTGCTCTTGCAAGCCAAGATAAAACAGTCTTTGTCCTGTATTTCTCGAAACTATCTGCCTTCTCTCTATCCCAAGTTCCAATAGAAGTTAAGAAATATAAGTGAACCTTAGGAACGTGAAAACTGCATTTTGAATCTAATCATTGAGCCAAATGAACAATACACAAAGAGACATGTACCATAGTCACATTTCCAGATGAGCCAGCTGTCATATGGCTTCTTACCGAGGGCCATAATATCACCACCCTCGCAAATAGCAACCTTAATTTTACACAAAAGCATTTTGAAATAAACGAAAAGGGATCCTCGTTTGCCAGTGTCTGTGATACAGATGGCTTTGAAGTTACATCTAACCTACCAGCGGGATTTCGTGAGTTTCTTGTCCCCGCTCTTGAGATTCCTGGCAAGAACAAAATACTAGGGTCTACTTTTCCTTTCTAAAATATTATTTCAGTCACACGATAAGATACCATCGCTGAAGCTTTTCTGGAAAGGAATTCACTAGCACAATTTGACCGTTAAGACGAACATTGTTCTAGCAATTCTCTCTGAACCATTACATTTTTAACCCTCCATTTCATGTTTACCATTTGAAAATTATTTGGTGTATCACTAGGTGACAAGGGTGATGGGCATTTTATCTTTTTTCACTGATCCAGTATCATAAAGAAGGTGCGATGATAAGTTTTCCCGAGCATATTATGGTGAGATGAATACTGGCAAAAATTATAGAGATGCACGCGCATGCTGTCCATACAAGAAATTGCCTAACAATGAGTCAATTGAAGTGGATGACTTACTACCCAGATACAGACTGAAAACTTGCTGCTGCAGTCTCAAAGTGATGGAAAAATATTTTTGGACAGGTGCTCGAAAGAGCACTGGATAAGAGATATATACGCAAAGCAAATTTCTTGAGAACAGTGGCATTCCCCAATTTTACACTCCGGATGACAACGGCTGTAGTGTGTTCAAATGAACGCACAATTTGGACAGGCCAGCACCAGCGCCAGCAGCACCAACACATGCCTGCCGTATCATGTCAAGCCATGTTCTTCCTTGATGCAGCCATTTGTCCATCCCGTGCTCAAGTAAATGTCATGACGTAAGTGTCTAATACAGATGTAACTGCTTAAACATTTCAAATGCAAGACATTCACATGTGAGTTGCTTTTGGTGTTTGAGAATGTACTCTGTTATTTCCTGAAATTAGTTTCCGAAAGTTTCGGTAGATATAATATATAGATATAGATATTCGGTGGAAAGAAAGAGAGATAGCGGAAAGAGAAATAACAATATTCCCAGAAATTGTTATTGTCATCCAGAGAACGAGAACAACATGAGCTTGGCTGTGTTCAATTATTATTTGTTTTCTCTTAAACATATATACAAGGGGATTATTACCCTGAGAAATTTCGGTTCACTCTGTCTCTCACAACGGAATTGCTAGATATAATATTAGCAACGTTTTCTTTCAAATTGATTTATCAAGTTGTCACACACAAAACTTGAAAATGCAGTAGCTTAACCTCACAATGACTACTGCATTTTCAAGTTTCATGATAGTGCTGGTTAAATGTTTTGAGATGTGCGGGTTTTGACGCAACAAAATATGTTACAGAAAGGTGAATAACCCAAAAAGAAACCGGTCTAAATCTGGATTACGCAAAACCTATATAAAATAGACAGTGAAAGTTTAGAATAAAAAACTATTTTTAAAAATATTGTTTGTAAGAACTACCAAAAAATAATCAAAACAGTCTTCTATATAGTCGATATCTGTTGCTTAAAAATACAAAATAGCTGTATGTGACGATCACTTTATAACAAGTTTGCAGTGTTTGTGTTGTTCCATAAAATGCAATGACATAAGATAACCCACATCAGAGCATTTAAGAGCATACAGTATTACGCCAAGACTGCTGTTACTCTGACGACACTGCAGCATCATCACACCAAATAGAAGTGATTGATTATTTTTAAATTGTTTGGTTTAAATTTTTCTGAAATATTAACATTGTTCCCACGTTCAAATCTCACAACAGTATATAATTGTTATATAGCTAAGACGGTGACCGGGATTCAGAGTATGCCTCGGCCTTCGCCTCGACGGTGAACAAAACTGCATGTCACACTCCTAACTATATTATTATTGTTTTGTTGCATTTGCTAGAGCCACAAGAGCTTAGATTAGGGAATACGTTCCATGCTGTCAATCATCCAATACTTCACTGATGCGTAGTGCACACTGTCATTGGTTTTCGTCACAGCCTTGGGTTTACTAACGAATACCTCTAAAATGTGCTGTCTGTATGTTTATGCGTTGTAGACAATGCTTAGAGCTTGTAAACCGTTTGTTTTAAGTTTTAGTTTTTTATTGGGAAAGAGCTTTGAAATTGTTGACGATTCCCAAACATTTTAAAGATGTCTAAAATAGAACGGCATCACGGAATTTTCAGGTAAAATTAATTTTTAAGGACGCATTTAGTAATATTGCACATTGTCTAAGCTTTTTATTGACCTAACTCGTCACTTTTGACTTTTCAACAGTAAAAAATCATGGGACGCCTGACCTTGTGACGGCTATTTTTAGTAACTATTTCACAGTCCAATCGGTTAAAAACCTCTTGGCCAATCAGAAAGGAGCTTTTTATTTTTAAATATAACATTTTATGGCTGTATACCCTGCCCCAAGCGGCATTGATGCATCCCGATAGATTAAATAAATAGAATCCAATGGTGTGCAGGTCAGCTTTGATGTTGTGCAACCATAAACGCTTTGTCGTAGAGTTGTCCTAAAACCTCTAAATTCAAATTAGTTTAAAGCCATAGCAGTTTCTAAGTTACGTGTTCGAATGGGAAATGACCACCCTTTCTCCAACCTGTAAGTGTTTAATTTTCTTATTTAACTATTTTATTATGTGTATTAGAAAGTTAAGAAAACTTCATTCCATAGAATTATAATACTTTACCTATCAGAAATGTAAATGTACATTCGACTGCTTACATGTTCTGCACATATATAAATCCTGGCGAAACTTAAATCATAAGTTTGATACGTTGTATAAGCCAGTGTGAAAGATTATTTACCATTCTGCAAAGACTATTTCTTTATTATTTTAAAAAATACAACAAACAAGACATGAGCGATTTTTCAAAGCAGAACACTTTTATTATCTGTTTTAACAATCAAAGTGAAAAAAGATGATTTTACAAATATCAACCAGAATTATTTATCATAAAACAACCTTGCAAATAACCAATTTAATAACAACAGGACCGGAGTAGTTAAGCAAACACAAATTAATAAAAAGCAACATGTTAACGAAAACATAATATGTAAACCTCGAATAAAATATTGCAGAGAACAGATATTAATAATTCATATATAAGCAATATTTGGCCAATTATTCATAGAAACACACATTTTGATAGAAATATGCCATATATGACATGAAGAAAAGTTCGTAACAATACCAATGAGTGGTAAATTTTGAATTCTGGGATAAGAAGAAGTAACTCATGTCACACAAAGCGCCAATGAAATCCCTCGCCATCTACCGCTGGCCGGATTCAAACCAACGGTATCAAGATTATCAATTCACGGCTCTACCGCTGAGTTACGACTTTCCCTTATTAATAAAATGGGTATACAAACAATTTAACATAGTTACAAACAGAGACTTGTCATAATTCTAAAAACATAATATGTGTGTACTAGGCAACACTTATCAAGCACATTTCTAAAATATAATGCAACAATTGATTTATAGGTATAAATGATCATCCTTTTTAGGGTGGAATACATGTGTAAACTTGTTGCTAAAATTACGACCCCATCAGTACATTTCGATATGTTTTATACAGTTACTGCAAAGCAGGCAATTAATAAAATTGATACTTTCAACTACCATATTATATCTTAAGGCTTTCTCGTCAATATGCTAAAGGACAAAAAAGTTGACAGACACTGAAAAGAGAAATTGATTTGCTGGTTACCAAACTGATCAATTCTTTTGATAATTTTACCAGAGAACATTAGCACAGTCTCTTATAAATAAAGGGAACTAGTACTTTCCACAATGCAGCAAAAATGCAACTGGACCAAAACAGTGGTTACATTTTTACCGTTCACATACTTTTGATGTTATTCTGTCTCACTTCCTAAAATGTGTCCGAGCCGTTTGTTTGGCAAAAAGCACAACTTTTTAAAAAAATGAGCAGTTGTGAGTGCCAACCAAATTATTTGGCACCACAAATTATTTCAATTTTAGGTATAAACTTTCTTCTGCCACTCAGTTTAGTATCAAATTTCTTGCTTATATTAAGCTTCGATATTGCTGAACTACCACCTTGTTCTGATATCAGTGCTTACAGGTTTCGAATATCTTAACCAACAAAACAATAAAATAAGATTTTATCACACTCAGACTTGTTTATTGTGATCGAAAGGTCATGTAACTGCACAGCATAATCCAAACAATAATAACTGATGGTGTAACGCCAGTGACATTAGATTTCTCCTCACAGTCAGAATTGTTCTCTGAAAATTAAGATCATAAGTAAGTTAGCCCTTTTAAAAAGTAAACACCACTGATAAGTAAATAAAATATTGCTGTTTAAATGCTATCACTCCCTCAAAACGTTAGTGTTTTAATTGTTTTTAATTGTTATGATTAAACTGATCCAGTTGTGCTCGCTTTAATTTTGTAAGGTTTCAAGCATGACGGTCCAACTTGAAAAAATCTAAATTAATCTACCCAAGGTCCACGCCAGTTTGGATTTAGACGATCTGCAGACATTACAATTAAAAGTAGAGTCTCTCTCTCCATCAGAAACACAAACGTTGTTTATGTAGCAGAAAGAGCTCTGAAATCAATGTAATATAAGTTTAAGACGTTTTGTCATATTAGCTGTGCAAGAAACTACACAATTAAAAATGGTGAGTGGATGACATTTATACAGAACAATATCTTGAATAAATGTATTTTCAATTTAATTATTGTTATGGAAGGTATATTTGTCAACAAAAGCCAAGTGCTTCTCACTGTTAACAGTTAGATTTATTTTAGCTTTACGCACTTATACCTGAAAAATACCCCCCCCCCTCCTTAAGATTAATTTATTGTGAGTACCTGCTGTATTGTACTTCTTTGATTCATGTTATTGAGCTTTATTTCATAACGCATTTAGGAGAATTGTCTTTCTTAAATATACTCAGATTTTTAATTGTAAATATCGTACAGCAGCAGATTATAGCATCGAATTAATATTAAAAGCACCATCTAATAATTCCTCTAACCCAGGTAATCACATGTGAACAGATTGTCGAATCTATATCAACAAAGGGTGCAGCAGTTATCTCAGAGAAATAAGATTTCATGTTATCAAAGCATTTATGACATATTTATATTTGTTTTGTAAATATTCACTAAATGACTTAAGTTCTATGGGGTGGAGGGGGAGTTCCGAGCACGATAAATTTCCTGAGTTCTTTATGCGCAGTTGCCAAAATTCGAGGAATGTTGTCTAAATTTGTTTTTCCCGCAAGGGATTTGTAATTAATGCATATACCATATACTAGTTTGAACAGAAATGAATATTTAAAAAGTATGTGTTATCACCTGTAACGTGCATGTTTCTCCGTTCATGCAGTTCATGCAGGCACTGTTAAAAACGGTTGTCAATTTGCTTCCGGAAAAGCTGTTTCCGTCATTAGCAACACTTATGGCATATGCATAGGTCAAGGTATTACTTTTGGTTTCGGGAGTCGGAAAGTCACAGAAAACACGTTGGGAATGTGAGTAAGTAGCTGGTGACGTCACTGTGCCTTGTGTCTGCCATTCATCATTCAGTGAAATCTGTATGTAAATTTTAAGATGTAGCAGCAACTAATATTTGCAATTTCCACTATTAAATAAAATATTTGTAAATTTTTCTGTGGCATTGCTATATTAAGATTATAATGAATTTCGTTTTTAATGCTGACTTGCTTCAAATATTCCAAAAAATATTTGGCACGAAACGACTGTTGTAGCTAGAGCAATTTTTAATGTTAATATTAAGTCAAACATATACCAGTATCGTTGTTATTTTACAGGTAAGCTCCTCGGATTCTATGAATGTGTCACCATACACTGGAGAAGCCATACAAGCTCGCGTTTGTAAATCACATAGTCCCTCAAACTGTATGTCGTACAATACAGGTATGGTATTAGCAGCAAGCGAACAGTCTTCACCAGTATAACCCTCGTTACAGTTACATATATCTATGAGGAAAATGATGTGCACACTTTAATATCCATAAATTGAGGTGTCACTGTTGTAATTAAAGAAGACATTCAAGTATGGAATAAACAATGACAGTGGTATTTTAGAAAGTTAATATCTAATGTTTCTACATTTCTTTCATTAGTAATAAAATAATTTCATAATAGCTTATGGGCAGTTGTCTGTCTGATAAACACACAAGATATAGCACATTGATCATTGATAGTTAAAAGGTTACGGTAATTCTCATTGTTTTTATACATTTTCAAAATCGTACCATTTGCTTGATAAACATACAAACATTTTGTATTTCAGAGTTGAAATTTGCTGCACTTACTATTCACACAATCACCTCTATCACTACATGCTCCAGGGCATACATCGCTCAGAAGTGCAAATACCGGTGGCAGCTCCTCTCCTCCACCTCCACTACTACCCCCATCGTCAGGTACTATGAAGTAAGAAACATTCTTTCTCACCTCTGTCTCACAGCTTTGCATAATGCTGTCAAGATGGCTGACACTGAAGTTAGTATCTGCAGTGAGCTGTAAATGTGTTGACGAAATTTCTGGTCAAAAATGACAGGAACGAAAAAATATTTGGAGAGAAGTTCTTAAAAATATGTTTATAACTCAGATTAGGTATATGGTTCGCATGTTCTGTTATGTTTAAATGCTTTAAATTCTAGCAGCTCTTCTCCCTCCCACCACTCCCGTTTTCTGGTACTGTGGTTCTTTTTTATTCTTTCTCATTTTTTCAGCTTTCTCACAGCCTTGCTTAATGCTGTGAAGATGGCTGACGTTGATGTTAGTATCCTTGTGAGCTGTAAATGTTTGAATGAATTTTTCAGGCCATAATATGAACAAAAATTTTAAAATGGAAGTGTTTCAAAATCTACCTATAATTCACTTCGACGTTTACATGGACATGAATTTTTTAATACATTTTTGAAACGTAAAGAAAATCATGAAAGTTTCACTTGTACTTTTCTGGTTACTATTTCCTTATATCTGCCTGTACCTTGATATCATCGACGCATGATTCAAGAGCTGAATCAATATCCACTACTCCGAGGTCTAAGCACACCGCGGTACTGGTCCTGTTAGTTAAGTAGTTCTGACAGTACGCCCATGCTGTTTCATTTGTCCAACCATCTAACCATTCGGACGCCTAAACAAGGTAGTCAGATTTCTTTAATGTAAGGCAGTGTTTTGGTACATATGTGCATATATATATATATATATATATATATATATATATATATATATATATATATATATATATATATATATGCATGTATTTATATCCGTGTGTGTGTGAGAGAGACAGTGACATTGGCTTTCTGAACTTAGAAAAGCAAGACATTTTAAAAAAGGGAATAGATGATCCAATTGTCAAAAGGAAGGACAAGAGTAATATCAATATAACAGATAGCTACTGGAGGCACAAATGTGTCATCATATTGAAACAATTCCACTTCTTCTTCCACATCATCTCCTGCAGAGCCTGCCTGTCTCTTGCGGCGTCGTGCAAAGCATTCATATTGAGGAACATCACTTCCGCCACCATAGCATGGCGGGCGATATCTCGTCTTGTAACAGCGCTGTGATTGTCCATTATTCTGGCTACAGTCGCAGTACTCCGTTTCGGGTAAAGAGCTGTATGACGAAGGAGGAATTTCTCCTTTGTACAAACTTTCACTGCTTGGTACTCTGCAGTTTGAAACATGCTTTTTATATAAAGTGGTCAAGTTTTAAAAGTATTTTATAACCAAAAGTATTCGACCCTACAAATAAACATCAAAACAGCCATTGTTTCAACTTCCAACATTCTAGTATTTTATATTTAAAAGTTTGTACACCTCACGCCCATGTATTTATCATTGTAGAAAGGTACAACGGGTACTAATTGGGAATCACTTATATGTAATCTAGCAAACTGCATTTCCTGTGAAAAGACAAGATGACAGCGTGTCAGTTTCAATCCTCTCAGTTTCTAGTTCGAGATTACAAGAAAATTTGTTCTGAGCTAACCTTCATCCTTTCAAATCTGTGCAAATGATATTATTGATACATCTCGTATATTTTTATATAGGTACTAAATATGTGCATCCCTATAAATTAAAAATTTGTTTACAGTACACGATATTTACAATGTACTAAATAGCTCTCCTGTATATTAAACATGGGTTTTCAGGCTTCTGCTTTTTCAATCAAATGTCTTCTGATTTATTCAATTTACCTCCATGAATTAGAAAATGAATTTGGATGAATATAGCCATAGCATGATCCTGAAGGATCAGTCGTTCCATCGCGATGAATAAAATCATTTCTACAGTCTAAATCAAAGTTTCCGCAAAGCCCCTCTGTGCTCAGGTAATCCATGGAAGACGGATATATATAGACACCATAGGTGTATATCATCACCACGGTCCCGGTTGGTAGGATTGTTACCTGAATAACAAACATAATTTGAACTTCACGGTATTTGGACGTATGAAGTTTAGCATTATTCTACTTTGGAAGCTTTGCCCACCAACTGAATAGTCTTTAAATCCCAAATGTCCAACGAAGTATGCGATTGCAACTGTACATTAAGTATGTTTCATTCCAGCAAAACTACTCATTATTATCTGTATAGCTGCCGAAATATATGGCTCGTTATGTATTTACTTGTTCTTTTTAAATTCAAACTATACATGGCTCTAGTACCTTATAACTATTGTATCGTTGTCGTGAAACAGACAACGCATTATCTTCACAAGAATACAGCCGTTGTCTCCCTGGTTTTCCTCCCCGACACCTGTCGTAAATGAATAAATCTCCACCGGCTCGTACCGCAGCTCCACAATTGCACGTCGCATAAGAACTACACCGGCGATAATACACTTGTATCTGAAAAAAAGTATAATTCTTTTCTCAGTCAGGAAACATATCCTGGACCTCTAATCAAGTAAATTCCCATCGCTTAAGGATCATTACTCGAATTTATTACCCGAAATTTCTTTCTCGTAAAATTAATTGAATATGAAGTGAATGCTATTTACACTCAGTGTGGTAACTAGAGTTCGTCAAATAGTTAAATATTATCAATTATAACTGATACTCGTCACATTTGTTATAGTGTTTAATTCATTTTTGATTTGTTTTATTCGTTTTTAATGAAAAATGCTTTCATTAATGTTATACCAGTAAGCTCATAAGATAGTTATCTTGTGCATATTGATTGTTTTTGTTTTTAATATACGGTACAGGCATACAAAAAGTGTCTGTGTTATATTTGTGACCCTCCCTCCCCCGGAACAGTAATGTGTCCCGAACAGTGACCATTTTACTTTTATAACCAAGTCAAAGGTCTATTCATTTGAAAAAGCTGAATAAACTGTTATATTGTTAAATCTATTGAGTATTAACTTTAGGTTAATTAATGACTTACAAGAAAATCAATTTGGTATAGAAATGGCAATTTCATTAAAACATTAGCACACTGTCAAATGCGAATGTTCGGCATATTAACAAATAACTAGACCGAATTTCGCTACACGTAGCGAAATAACACCCACTTGCAATGGTACAATCTATCTGGTCAAAAACACATTTTTCAGTCTTTCCACATAATTAGCACCTTCCGAATTATTATCATGAACAAGGACATCGAAGTAAATATAATGTAATCTCAAATAATCAAATTCAGTTTTCTAACCGTTTTTCAGATAATGGACAACTTCCGGTTTTTGACCTTGACCATAATGGAGGAGGTCAAGGTCACCGAGGTACCTCTTATATAACGTCTTTTAGGCCCAAAGGGTCGAAAATAAGCCCCAAATCGCTCTATCTCTAACCGTTTTCGAGATAATGGTCAACTTCCGGTTTTGACCTTGACCATGACGGAGGAGGTCAAGGTCACCGAGGTCCTCTTATGTGACGTCTTTAGGACCCAAAGGGTCGAAAATAAGCTCAAAATCGCTCTATCTCCAACCGTTTTCGAGATAATGGTCAACTTCCGGTTTTTGACCTTGACCATGAGGGAGGAGGTCAAGGTCACCGAGGTACCTCTTATGTAACGTCTTTTTGGCCCAAAGGGTCGAAAATAAGCCCAAAATCGCTCTATCTCTAACAGTTTTTGAGATAATGGTCAACTTCCGGTTTTCGACCTTGATCTTGACGGAGGAGGTAAAGATCACCGAGGTACCTCTTATATAACGTCTCTTAGACCCAAAGGGTCGAAAATAAGCTCAAAAGCGCTCTATCTCTAACCGTTTTCGAGATAATGGTCAACTTCCGGTTTTTGACCTTGACGGAGGAGGTCAAGGTCACCGAGGTACCTCTTATATAACGTTTTTAGGCCCGTGGGGTCGAAAATATGCTCAAAATCGCTCTTACCGTTTTCGAGATAATGGATTTTTCTCTAAAGGAATTCAATATACAAAAGTCACATGACCTTGACCTTGACACTGAATGTCGAGATTCCATCCATGATGTTACTGCCTACTGACACCGTACACGTGTTGAAACAAGGATTTTAGTGCTATTTCCAGCAATTTTTCGTAATGGAAGAGGTTTTTGGAAAAATATTTTGATCTCAATTTGACCTTGAAGGTCAAGGTCAAAATTTTTTGCGGATTTCAGAACATCTCATCACTCTCTATCTCTGTGCCAAATTTCATTGTCCTACGTCAAATAGCGTAGGAGGAGTTTTCTGGAAACCACTTTGAGGTAAAAAGCTTTGACCTCAATTTGACCTTGACCTTGAAGGTCAAGGTCAAAAAAATTTGCAAATTTCACGACATCTCATCACCCTCTATCTCTGTGCCAAATTTCATTGTCCTACGTCAAATAGCGTAGGAGGAGTTTTCTGGAAACCTCCGTGACGAGAAAATAAAACAAAAAAAGGAAGGAATAAACGCCGGAATCCTTTGCAAAGCATACCCATTTGCAAACTATGTTTGCAAGTGGGAAAAATTAAAATGGTCAAAATGGATAAAATAAAAATAACTTTGCATGAGGCATTGCATTGAAAGATACAAATTAGACATTTTTTCTGCTCAAAACTCCATGCAGTTTGCCGAAATTACAAAATCATCACAAGGTGATTTTCAAAAAGCGACATTTAAACTGATTAATTATCGTATAACTGATTTATCATCACATAGTGTCAAACATTAACGAAGTTATACCTCAATAGGAAGACTAGTATGTCTGTATAGGATAAATTCCCCTTCTAACTGAAGTTCGTAATATCTGAAACAGAATCATATTTTTTAATCTTAAACGAAAGCCTACTATTACGTGGGACCTATAACAAAACCTTCACACCACCTACAATATTTAATGAAAAAAACATAATATGTTTACTGCAACCTGAAAGAATATTATCGTACTGTTATAACTGTAAACAACAAGATCATATCCAACACAGTTTAAAACAATATTTTTATATCACATATAGAATAAAAGAATGAAATCATATCATTTGTTACTGAGAATGATTATGGAGTTTGGATGGTAAAATTATTGAATTCATTTTTACTTATTATAATCTATTCAAATTTCTACCCTATTTTACTGAAACTAGTAACGTTTTACAATTTGATTTATTGATTTCAAATCCATTTTGATAATTTTTATACAATTTAGCAGTAACTTTTATATCAGTGGAGTACTTAAAATAAAATTTTTCTGGGAAACTTATTTCGCAACATTACACAAGAAAGAATGATTAGCGGAACAACTTCACGGTTAATTTGATTTGATATTCATTAGTTTGAGATTAGTTTAAGTTTCCTGAATTCAATATATATCGTTTTGATAGATAATCACATCATACTCATGTCGGTAACTTTATATAATACTCAACACCAACACCAATTTCGTACTAATTAATAATGGATCCAATTAAGCATGAAGCTAATTACTTTTCCTCGCCTTATATTTTTATAGAGATTATAATTATTGTGTGCATATTATCCTGGCAAGATGGTTCGGGGTGGACATTTGTGATGCAGCATTTAAAGAGAGTTAAATCTGCATAAACTGCAGGGTTGTTGACACTGAAATAAGACAGAGCCACAAAGGATTTACGAATAAGGTATGTACAAAAAACAGATTGTGTTTTGCAACAAGAAATTAAAACATTTCATAAAACTATGCCCTTAAAAACATGCATGGTTCACATTATTCGTATTGGTAAGGTGCGGACTTCGATTTTTGTTTTACTTCCTAAAATACTTTTTCCTTTGCCATTTATTTATTCGTCAATCAAACATTTAGATTGAAAACTTCATATTTGTTCAAATGCACTCTACACCCTGTCAATAGTTTATAATTATCAAATGCGATTAAGGAGTTAAACGCTCTCATTACTTTCCATCAAAAGTGCGCATGTGTGGATCATCGACACCTCTACAAGAGTTCCATCTAAACCGTTGATCTCGGTCAGGAACAAACACCTGAAGAAAGACAGTGCATAAAAAATGTTAAACCACTATCCAGGAAATGAGTTGATCATCGCTATAATCTAAATACCATTTTTTAAGAAATGTACTTAATAAAACATCTTTAAGAGGAAACTGTGACACAAAATTCAGTAAGTGCTTACATTAACGCTTGGAATTGGGATGTTGTTCAGTAGACTGAGTGGATCACCAGGTGCTGTTATTGATGGATGAATAACAACTGTCTTATCTCCATCATACGCCTGATCGACGATGCCATGGAGACGGAAATGGTACATGTTGTGGGGCCCTGCACTGTTGGAGAAAGGCAGCCGAATGCCACATTCTAAACTTCCCCTTTCAATGAGTATCTCTTGAGACTCGCACACACCTCGTCCTGCTTGAGTTTGTGTTACTCCTATAGCAACGGAGAGATCAGTGCCGATGGGTGTAGGTATAGGAACTGTTGCATAAAATGAAAACATTGCTTCTCCACCTTCCTCTACAGTCACAGAAGTAGTATCTGCCTGGTATAAATTAAAATTTTAAATTTAAGATTTCGTAGCGATGTGACATTTCAATACTAATACAAGGTATTCTTTGGTGATACAAGGAGTTAATATAACCATTGTGAGCTCTGTTTCGAATATGGGTAAAATACGTGTAGAGTAATCAGCACATGATAACAGCGTTGAGCAAAAGATGTGATAAAATATACTTTTAAATATTTTTGGAATCTTTCTATCAGTGAACACATAACAATAAATATACACATCCTGAGAATGTTTTGCATACTCTTTACTAACGATCGTGATAGCCACAAAATATTAAGTCTCAAGATGTTTTTTCAATTTAACTATAGGTGTGCTATTACCACAATTCCTATATAATACGAGGCTTCGGATCTGTAGCCTGCGGCAGATTCCTGTGTGAAGCGAGGTCTCAGTTGGCACGTGACCTTCGGAGCCAAACAATAAAGAACTTAAATTTAAGTTTATTAAAACATTCTGTTTGTAAATTCAAAGTCTATTAAAGCTATTCTATTAAAACTTTAAAACAAAATAGAGTCTTAAAACTGAACGTAAACCAATAAAAAAGAATTTGTTATTTTTAAAGTCAAAATATATTTCCTTTCAGGAGCATTGAATCTTACCGTTTGGCCAATGCCACTGTTTGCTACCAACACTTCATATGGCAGCCTTGCCGGCAAGTTTGAATAGTTTATCGAAGATAGCCCAATTTCTGAATAAATTTCTATATTAAGACTCAGTAACCAATACACGTCCAGGTATATATTTTCATTTTCTCCATCCACAACATCACATAGCATGATTAACTTCCTCTGAGTACCTGTCGCGCCGTTTCCCTCATCAATTTCATACGTAATATTCACGGTTCCATTTAGGATAGGAGTTTCGCCTGTATCGCGGAAAAAGAGTTGTATTCTGATACCGAATGCACTAAATACAGTAAACGACCCGATAAGTACATACATATTTTATGGAACGATGTATTTATTTTCCGTTTGAAAATGGTCCTCTGTACCTGGATATACAAGGTTGCAGTATCAACCACCAGAAAAATGTTAAAATATAATGCGCTTATCCTGTGCAAAGTTTCTTGTGATTTGCATGTTTTGATAGTACAGCATGTTGCATGGAGCTACTCTGTACAAAAAGCTTCACCTTAAAAAAAATTTAGAAACCTGTGAAACTTGGCCAAAATTGTATTATTTTTGTTGATGCTTGTGCAGTCTTGTTCTCATTCCGATACTTTCCGCATACTATAAGTATCGGGATGGGAAATCCACGTATTTAAAATTTGTATCTTTTTGTGATTAGTACAGCAACTTTTTAAGCGAAGTTGCACGGCAGTAAAGGATTTGACAGAAAATATCTTTTTTGGTAAGGAAGTCATACTTAATCTTTGGATTTCATATATTCAATGATATTGTATATTAAGAAATGAACGTCTGTCGACCACATGTTATCTTTAAGAAAAATCGTAAGTACTGCTTTACAACTGAGACCTACCAAAAATTTTGCCGTTTGTTTCGTTTCGCAAATTATACTTATAGAGCCTATTTATGATTTGGCCACGTATTTTAAAATCGCATTTTTTGTTAAAACTGCAGCAAGGTTCAACATTTCAAGAGGTGAACGGCAAGAAAGTATTTGACAGAATATATATATATATATATATATTGATTTGACCAGGTAGTCATACTTAATCTTTGGATCTTAAATAGTCAGTGTCATCATACATTTAAAAAAGTAATGTGTATCCATTATACATTATCTTTAAGAATCATTGTATGCTATTAATGCTTAATCGAAACTCCCTTAAAGCTGAGACTTTCCAAACAAATTTTTCTCTGTGGCTCTTAGACAAAAACTTCAAACTTTCAAACTTTTGCCAGTTAACTTACGTCACAATACATGTAATAGAGTTATCTTGAATTCTTGCGAGAAACTTTAAAAAAGTTTCTAATTTTTGTTCATTGTTTACCATTCAAAGTTTGCTAAGCTGCCTTTTTATCAACAGGTAACGCTACAGAAGTAACGTAATTCAGATACTGGGGATTCCATATACGCCAGTTGTCGAACATTTTTATTTGTCATGTCGTGTCTGTTTAATAGCGGCTTCAGTAACACTTCAATGGTGAATCTGTTGCTTCCTTTCCAAAACCAAAGTTATGGTTCGTAACTTCCTAACATATTCTGATCTGTTTGTGAGAAGCCAAAAATACTTACAGATTGGCTACAAAGGAAATACCTGGTGAAAATTGGGATGTTGTTTCTATTGCCATATCTTCCATTGTTGTTGATGATATTTTGGTAATGTTAGTGGTTTGTACAGACGACTGGTTAGTCAATGAATCAGCTGACTCTGTTTCGGTCATCTCGAAAACTGTAACATCTCGGCGAGCTGCTGTTGTTATTGCTGGGGCGAGTAAAATAATGCATGAAATTAATGTGCAACAAAAATGTTAGTAGCAATTCGGAATATGCGAAAAAAATAAAGACTGAATAATGCCCGCGAAAGTAAAACTTAAACAACCTCTGAAGAGCAATGAACGTTATCGGATAGAAAACTAATAAATAAAATTTAAACATATTTGCATAAGATTTATAAGATTGTTACTAATGGCTGGAAACCTGAAAAAATCCGGAAAACTTAACAAGCTTGTTTGTTTCCTACGGTGTCAAATTTCAAAAACACATGTATGGATAAAAATTCATCTGTTTTACCATATATAATACCATATATATGCCTGAACTATATGGCACCTTGTCATTAACCCATCAGAAAAACCAGTTATCTATCGCTAAAGATGAATTAGGTCGCTTGCAAGCTTCATAAAGGTTGAAAAGCGCCTTACACAAAAAGTAATCTCACAAGGTGTCTATCACTTAGTGACATAATACTTGAAATACTTGACGCGTGTTTTTGGTGATTGGACGTGTAAGTTCTGTCGCTGCTTTGAGTACAGAGTGTCACAAAATACTCACATGCAGTACTTATATTACACAAAACAATAGTAAGTTATTCACAGAGTTACCCCCAAGAGCTCAAAGGCCTTCAAAAACTGACTTAAATATCATAAACCGTTTCTACCTTCCAAGAAGTACTCTGGTGTTAGCACTGTGACAGCTTCAGTTGTTTCTCCCTCAGTATTGTCATTGCCTTGTAATGAGAAATTCCACATAACTAACAGTACCTTCACGCAAATGTTTTTAATTATGATATTTCCTTAAAATAGCAATAAATTTTATCTAAAATTTAAAATGTGCAACAATTACATAATATTCAAAATAATTCATAACATGGCGCTTGTCAAAGCAAAAAATTCCTCAATCAAAATATTTCGCTCTTGTGCAAAGCAACAGAATTCAGCAATATCTTTGGTTGTAGCTTATTCTGTTCCAGACTGGAGAAAGGATGTAAATATGTGTAGTTATGATTCTGTTGCTGTAAAAACAACCAGATACTTCTAGAATTCCACAGGACTTACTATAAGTGGTTAGAGGAAACCAACTGTAATTATATGGTATAAGTACAGCTATGAAGAAAACAATAGAAGCAAATTTTTTGGTTTTTGTTTGTACTTCAATATTTGTTATGGTCATACTCGATTTTAGTGTAAATAATAACATGTTATCTGTTATACGCTAAATAATCATATCCACTGTTAAATAATGACTCTAATTTCTTCAATGTTCAACACATTCGATTGCAGGTATAAGACTGGTACGTGTGCTGCGTAATTCACAGTGTATATGAATTTATATACTGTTACTGCACATCAGAGCCATTAATACAATGGTATTCAGCTTTTCGGTAATTTAAACTCCATAGAACAAAAAAATTGTTATTAATGTAATTGCACATCGGTCACTGTTAAATAGGTTTAAAATGTGGTATTTATACAAGTCCTCCAGAAACTCTCGCAAAACACGAGCAATTTAACAATCTCATAATGTGTGTCTATCACTTTATGATATAATACTTGAAATATTTGACGCGTTTTTTTTGGTGATCGGACGTTTAAGTTCTGTCGTTTAAGTCACAAAAAAGTGCTGGCATGCAGTTCTTTTGATATTATACAAAATGTCGCATGTTATTCATATGGTTACCTCAAGGGCTCAAAAGTCTTAAAAATTTAATTAACTATCACGAAAGGTTTTTTTCGGTCAAGAAGTCCACTGTTGTTTCCACTATTACAGCTTCAGTTGTTTCTGCCTCGGTATTGTCATTGCCTGGATGTGTTGTGCAATGAGAAATTCCACATGACTAACAGTACCTTTCCGCAAATGTTTTGAATTATGATCTTTGCTTAAAATGGCAATTAATTTTATCTAGATTTTACAACAATTATATTATATTAAGAGTACTTCATAACATGACGCTTTACAAGAAAAAAAATCCTAAATCAAAATATTTCGCTCCTGTACAAAGCAAGAGAATTAAGCAATATCTTTCGTTGTAGCTCTTCTGGTTTCAAACGGACGAAAGGGTGTAAATTTGTATTTTTTTATGTTTCTGTGGCTGGAAAATTCGCAATAATACCGACTAGGTATTTATAAAGTTCCACATCAATTACCATCAGTTATTTGGAGCAACGCAACTGCATTTCTATTTTATAAGAACAGCTATGCAAAGAACAACAAAAGCAAATTCTTTGGCTGTTGTTTGTAGTTCAATATTTGTCAACGTCATACTCGATTTTAATGTAAATAATAGTGTTTTATTTTACTCTAAGTAATTATTTTCACTGTTGAATTGTGATTTTTTTAAAATTTTCTTCAACGTTCAACACATTCGGTTGCAGCTTTAAGGAGGTATGTGTGTAGTTCACAATGCATACGAAGGAACCTAAGAAACATATTTAAGTCACAACCTTTTTATTACTACTGTGTATCAGAGCCATTAATGCAATGATATACAGCGTTTTAGCAATTCAAACTCCATAAAACAAAAAATTGTCAGTTATGTTCTTAGACATCCTTAATTGTTAAATGGGTTTACAATACGGTATTTATACCAGTCCTCCATAAAACACTAAACTTCTTAACAACTCAACTTGAAACATGAATAATGCAATACCATAAAGAAACACAGTTTTAGGTGGTGCCTCTCACTTAGTTAACATAATACTTGAAACACGTGACGGGTGTCTTCGTAATTGGACAAGTTCTAGTGCTTCTTTGATTACAAATTTTCACTAGAAAACGTGCTGGCATGCACACATCAAAAATATCATAAAGCGTTTCAACCTGTCGACAAGTCCACTACTGTTCACGCTGTCGCATCTTCAGTTGTTTCTATCTCGGCATTGTTATTGCCTGGGTATGTCGTGGTAATCCATGTAATGAAAACGTTTGTATACAAACATTACGCTTACGTAAATGTATTGATCTCTAATCTTTATTCTAAAACAATCAACTTTATCTTAGTTTTAAAATACACGAGGATTACATGGTATTATAAGTAATTTGTAGCATGAGGCTTTAAAAAGCAAAAAATCCCAAAGCACAATATTTTCCTCTTGTGCAAAGCAACAGAATTAGGCAAGATCTTTTTGTCTCACAGTAAAAAAGAATGTAAATCTTTATTTTTATGTTTTCGTTACGGAAAATAGTAATAAAAACAACAGTTCTGCAGTTCCACAGCACTTACCTTCAGCGTTTGGAATAACCCAACCATAATTAAGTGGTATAAATACAGCTATGAAGGAAACAACAAAAGCAAATTCTTTGGCATTTGCTTCTACTTCAATATTTGTTAAGTTCAGATTCTACTTTGTTGTAAATACAAATAATATTTTGTAAGAGACATAGTTTTATATTTCTTGATACATTGCAGATTGTGCGTGAAGAATGTCGCATATTATTATGTATTATTTTACCTGTAACATTATACATTGCTTCGTTATTTATTATTAAAATCTAGATCATAAAACACAACCACAATGTTTCAGTAAAGCCGTGGATATTTTTTAAAAATTTTTTGTGTACAAAGGCGCGTTTTTTAAATTATTTGTCAGATATTTTAAAGAGCAGGAAGAAAATTTTAACGAATAAGAAAACATTTACTGATAAACAGGATGTCATCAATTTAGATTCCAGTTACTAATCGCGTCTTATCCAATCATTCTATAAATAACTAGAAGAACTCATTTGAGCAGATTATAATAAAATTACACTCATTGGTTTACTTTAAAATATTGGTGCGGCGTCGTGCCACCATCATAATTTAACTCATCGTCCAATTACAGACAATTATATGAATGATAGACGTGTTTTGTTTATTAGATATAGCACAAAATATTCGCAATAAAAATCTTTGTCTTTTAATACGGGAAAAAAGATAAGACACAGAAAATATTGACAAAAATGATTGCAGAAATAAAGCTGAAGACATACTTTAATGCCATGATAAGACACAATGAGTTAATCTAAAAGAAAAAATACCAAATTAACCATAATTTAAATTGCTTACCTTGCACAAAATATGTCAATTTATAATGTGAACTGAACAATTGTTCTTTAATGAGATACAAATGCTTTTTGAAAACGCTTTGTTGAATGATAAATAAGCATTAATATAAAAGAATGATATAGATCAAGATTTTGAGGCCGGTACCACAAAGTGTTAAGATAATTCCGTTTTTTATTTCCCCCAACTCTCTTTGACAAAAAGATTGTTGCAGCAGGACAACGCGTTCTTCGGAGTGTATCTTGAAGAATATTTAATGAGATGAGAGATAAATTGAATCATATATTTACGTTATCCATGAATCCTGCAAGGCCCTGCATCATTCGTATGACAAAGGCTTACGACTTCATGCGGCGAGTGTTGGGATGAGGTCAAGGTCACTCAATATTTTACAAAGATCTTTATAAAAACGAATCTGTTTTCGGTTGCAGACGTTGTGATTCAAAATGTTACTTTAATGTCGGTTGCAGATGTTGTGATTAAAAAAGTTACTTCAATGTCATCATTTCATATAAAAATAAGTCACAAGAGATATTCTAAGTATAACAACTGCAATTCTGGGTGCAACCCCAAAATAGCGACTGCAAATCCCGAATACTGGAGAGAGCTTTTGAAAGGAATTTGTAATCTTGATTCAATGTATGAAACTTCAGATATCTTTACGCGTCAAGGTAATCTTTAAGAAGCTGGAAACTTATTAGTGTAAACTTAGTCACAAAATTTACCAAAGCAAAATATCTCACATAATGCTACGAGACAACATGATAAATCACAAGATTATTTCCTGTTTTAAAATACATCGTAGTGTAAAGTTTTTAGTGTAGTCTAAAGAAATTTTATCCACACCTTCAGACATTGCATTAACGTAAGTCCTTGTTGGCACTCACTGAAAAAACTGCAAATAATAATTGAATAATCTCTCAAAATATTACCCCTAAAGATCGAAACAAATTACAATGATGATCTGAGGAACGAGTCGTTGATAGTTGATATCATCCTTCTAGGTGCAATATCATTTATCTCTATCGGCGAAACACATCACAAAAACATTTTCTTCATTGAATTTCAAATATCCAAAGAGCAAAATTTATTCGGAAAAATCATACAATAATGTTCTTCCATCAGTCGATAAGACTTTGTATTAATCCGGCAACTGAAGTATTGATTGAGTAAAACAAGGTTGCCATAATGTTTGCTATTATGTTAAATGTGACTGTAGCGTACAAAAATGACTTCAGTCTTTTTAATGAAATTTAATTGCTGCAGCACTACTTTGAAATGAATATGCCTGAATTAAATAAAAAATGGACAACATTATTGATAACATTGTGCTTAAAAATAAACAAAATGTTTCGGAGTCGTCTGTTGTCGCTCTTCTTGACGCCAGACGACTTGTTTTAGAGTTTTTTACATTTGTAAGATAAGGAATTTCTAATTGCTGAGGTTCTAATGTTTTTTGCTGTTGTGTCTTGAACCTCAATACAACTAACTAGCCTCTGTATATAACCTATATAAAGTGTAAATTTTTTATCTTGATCACTTTTGCCATATTGGCTAATTTTACTAGCGCATACATTGTAATATACATTAAAATTCGTATGTTACTAAGTTGGACCTGGAGAAGAAAGTATCTGGGAAACTATAGTGAATTTGATCCCTTTCTTTTACACTTTGTAGTACAAAATGTAAAATTTATATTGTGTTTAGTTTCAGAAATTAGGCCAAATTCGCTAGTATTGTTAGAATTTGAAAAATTGGTTTATCTTGGGAAAGGTTAAAAATATGGTTATTTGCCCCCGATTTTCGATCCCAGCACAGTATAAATCTAAATTTAATTTTCATAGCTTGATCAATAAGGCAAAATTGGCCAATTTGGGCAGACAGCTTACCACACGTGTAGTATATACTATTTTATACAGCAATTTATACAGGTTTAAATCTCCTGTATCAACAGGTGTAATTGAGCTACGCAGGTATTGCTTAACAAAGTCAAGCTGCTGTATGAATAGCAACCCTGAAAAATATAAACAAAAACGTGAGCCTTTTAAATACACAAAATACACTAAAGATTAGAGGGGTGGGTCTGGCAATGTACTGGTGTTCAATATTCGTTAATGACTCTATTGATGTGCGTATATATGCTTAAGTCGTTGCATGAGCAGAGTTTGGCTTAAAACTGCATATTAGCACATACATAGTGTGCTTTAATTTTTATCAAATTCCATCCAGATTTAACTGAATTTAGTGAAGCCATACGTTGCTTTTTCATACAGTGATTTTAACTCTGAACTACGCAAAGCAAATCCTGCAAAAATTATATACTGCGACTTAAAATCCGGCTTAAATCCGTGCATTTTCTTTGCTCATTAAAATGGATTTAGCTTTGTACAAAAATGTGGCTCTATAGCTGAATCGAACCGATACTTTGTTTGACTACTTACACAACTATGTATCAATCTCCCTAACGGATTTTGCTATTTGTGCCCCAGATGAGTTACCAGACACACCACCTCACGTGACCACTAAGATTGTTACCACGTCGCGTTACTCATGTGTTCCTCGAGGTGGCCTGCGTTCCTCTGATATACACCTAGTGTGTCCGAACTTTCTGCTCCCCTCGTGTGACCTGTGTCTATTCCCCATTACCGGGTCACCTCCGAGGGAGCACAAATGTAACCTACCGCCGCTTTCAGATTTACGCCGGTTAAGCAACTTAACTATTACTATATAACAAGTCTGTCTCTAACAAAGGACGGCTCGAGCGTACGGACTCCTCCCCTTTCAATCATTGTGTCGGGAATGGGAATTTCGCCTTTTCCGCGCCCCATCGTGACCTTGTCAATGTGGTGCGATTTTATGTGCTTTAAAATCTCTGAAAATGTACCCTTATCATGTGTCATGGTGTGTGCGTTGACCAGGAAGTCCTCTCACAGTTTCAAGATCAACTTGCTTTCTTCTAACAGGCAGTGCTGATCTAAGGCATTTATCTCGCTTTTCCTTTTGCTCTACTGAGAACTTCCCGGATGCGAGCTAAAGCTTGCGGCGAAAACTGCTTCTTCGGCCAATTCGTTTTAGGGACCAAATGTGAAGATTCATAATGTCTAAGTGTTGGTGCCAGTGTGACCAGTGGTGTTCGTTCAGGGAGTGTGCATCTCTGCAGTGCCTACGTTACTCGCAGTGGGTAGCAGTGGGAACAAAGGCGACACCGAGTTTGTTGGTGCCATCTCCTGCAGTAAAAAGTTCTCTGCCCACCCTTTCGCTTTTGCAAATCTTGTGTCGAGTCGAGAGCGCCCATTCTGCCTGTAGCGCCTGTCCTTTCCAAGAGGACATCTTCGCCAGAACATTCAGACTTCCAGGAATGTGATGCGGCATTAGTGTTTCCTAGTATTGCATTGCATCTCCAGCACCTCTGTGGTCGATTGCATCAGGATGAATGATCTTGTGCTCCTTGTTTCCTGCTGTAAAACCACTTCACAATGAAATTATCGCCCGAGAGCCTCCGCCTGCCAGCATTTCCAGCACATTGGTGTACATATGAAATAGTTGTTCCGGCCGTGCCCTTGAAATAATCTATCTTGCTCATCTCATTACTTTTGTTGGTTGCCCCAAAGTCCTTCCATTTTGGCCAAAAGCATGTGAGAGTCTGCCTCCTACGGGCAAGGGTGTTTGCACGCAACATTCTCTCCTCTATACCTTATAAAGTTACCCCAGAATATTTTCCTGCAGTGAGCCCATTCTCGTGACAAGGACTTACTGCATAAGGGCAGTTGTTTCAGGTAAATGGCAAGCAGAGTTATAAAGCATGCACATCAGTGTGTTTGAAATGCTGGCTTTGAAGCATACAGTAACTTCGTGACAGGCTGCTAGGTCAAGTAGAATTTGGTCTGGTAGACAATTCAACAACAGTCGGACACGGAAACAAGGTGGCACACGCTCTCGAGAACTAATGGCGGTGTCGAAGGAAATGTAGATTTTGGCAGTCGCAGGACATGACGTTGCTACCGCACCACATCTCGTATTCAGCCTGCTCCCAGACATGGCATTAAAGTTAGGGCAGGTGCTGCCGGGAGTGTGGAAATTGTCACGCAAGATCTGTCTTTGGATCCATCACAGTCAAGCGTGGTTCACCCAATGGTAGAATCTCTTTGCGACGGGACTAAATGCACGGACAGAAGAGTTCGTATCGCCTTGTCCTTGTCCTGTTGATATAGGGAGCAACACATTAAGCTGCTCTTGGTCGCAGTGATCTTAATCCGTTTGCTGGAACGCATTGTGCTAGGGGCCCCAGACAACCATGTGGCACCCGCAACTAACCAATTGGTTGATGGAGACGCCAATACACATTCTGTTGGAGGCGGGGAATTTGTATCAGTCGCATTGGAATCACTACCATGCTCAGCCGGAGAACCAATAATACAGCCACTGCAAAATGATGGTTTAGCCTTAGAGCGAATGCAAAACATCCAAGCGCTGTCTGCTAAGATGGCATATGGCTGTCAGTAGAACGGTTTGAAAGATGGTGTCTCCTCAAACAAACCTACTGGGTAGAGGCCAAGGGGCCGCTAATTGCCGATTTTCTTATACATTTCTACGAGGTACGCTAGGTAAGTGTTCACACGATCCAGGGCTATATAGAGTCGCTCTGGGAAGATCCGGCGTCAAAGTATGATACTGATAAGATACGAAATTTCAAAATTCAAGTGAAGTGCGTTGTTCAGTTGGATCTCGGAATTGTGTTACTTTCAGAATGAGGTATTGAAATGTGCTGACAAAGTATTGCTACGGGGAAATTACTTGTTTCTGGTGGCACACCGTCGTGTGACTTTACAGCCAAAATTTTATGGGGAAAACGTATATCACACGGTAATTCACGTTCTCGAGCACTGTATAAGGCAGAAATAGGCGATGGAAAAATTACCGAGGAGAATTTACATGTGCGCAGTGGTTACATTGTGCAAGCAAAAAGACGATCAGATAGCAGCAGCAAAAAACATAACTAAAGACATAGGAATATTCATGGTTTCCACCTATCTGCAAAAGCTCTGATCGCTGCATGCTCACTGGCAAGCTGCATGCTCACTTTAAACCACAACAAGGGGTGACGATGGGCAGCATTCCCAGGGAATGGTGTTAGGAATCGCTAAACAGCTTCAGGACTTTACCAGAGAATGAGTCAGTAATCTTAGTAAATTACATGAGAGGCTTATGACCCATCACGCTAATAGTTAAATGTGTTTACCCTGTATATCGGCAAAATTAACTGAAAGAGGTTAGTGATACCACAGCCCGATGCGATGAAATCTGGGTAAAACTCGATTTTCGGTGTTAAAGGGATCACATGTCAAACTGTGAGCATTGTTGTGGGTATTATTATAAGGCATGCTAATATCAGTCCAACGGGGCATGTAAGCAGTTAAAAGCATTGTCCCGCCTCTTCGAGTGTAACCCACCGAGGCTGTGGTGCCAGAACCGAGGTCGGGGAAACCACAGTGTTTAATGTATTTTAAGACCGTGATCGTGTCGCACTCTTTGAAATGTGCAGGCAAGAATCATTTTTACAATCTTACCGTTTTAGTTTATACCTGTTGCCATGTTATGCACGCAGTTTCGTCACTCCGAAGCTTCCGTAAGCGGGATACGTCTGATCATATTAATCGGTTTTGATACTGTTGTGGCGAATAAAAGGATAAAACCAAGCCCATATTCTTTGTGCAACAACAGTTTTGGGCTCCGACTTCATCTGTATATATCATTATTATTATAAAAGTAGCACACTAGGAGGAATCATCATTAAAAGTAGCACACCAGAAGCCAAATTAGTACAACTTGGTGGCGGCCTCGGTTGCAAAGTTTTTATTTTACAGTGAATATTACAGTATTTTGCATAACTTTCAGTAATAAACTGTTGCATTTTATTAAGAATAAGTGATAATAGTTCAATTGTAAATTTAAAAAAAAAATACAGTGGTGAAAATAGGTCTAAAATTTGGGCGATATATAGGGACGTTTGTTTTCTGTTTTTATATTTAAAATATACAGATATTTTTTACTCACTCTCAAGATATTTGTGCGCACATGTTACTAACACAACATTGTTATCAGAATCTTTTAAATTGTGATAAAAATTTTGCTTTTAAATTTTAGTCAGTGTCCAGTTTGAATCGAACATTTTTGTTTAAATTCGGAACTCTTCCGTTAGCAGTTGTGTTACTGCTCGACTTCTCTAGAGCCACTTTCTACAAGTGGATTATCAATTAGATCATTTCCTTTCATAATAACAAAACAATTAAATTTCAAAAACGTTATGCCATTATTCTGTCATTTGATATTTCATATTGGTATGTTATCAAGGTTTCAGAGTTTTAATTGAATATTAAGTAAAGTTTGTGTTATTTCTTTTGGTGCTGCTTATAAATAACGAAAATATTTTACTGCTTTTTTATGATAAAATTTATTCGGTGATATTATTCTGTACTTTGATATGTCATATTTGTATGTGATCAAGATATTAGAAGTATTTTTTGAATTTGCCAATATCTTACGCTCATTTCTGTAAGATACTTTAAAATTAAACAATTTCACAAGTCTTATGCAAATATTGATGCTGTTCTCTCGTTGGCGTATTTTGGCTAGATATGTTGCTTAGATATTGCTAAACGTACGATTTGACAATCTTTGTTACATATTTAATACAAAAATTATGCTTTATTTTTGCAGTACAGTTTAGGCTGTTGTAATTAAAGTACTTCTGCGCCATGGAAGACAGCAGAAATAATGGAGCTACCGGAGGTTTACCAGATTTAGACAAATTGGTGTTAAGAAATGAAAAGACATATAAAGCAATACTGCTTTAGTAAGATAAGGTGCCCAAATGATGACTCTCAACAGCCAGAACTCACTTGGTTTTCAAATGGAGGATAGAGTCGCACCATTCACAAAGTACAAATGATGAAGAAGAAAAGGTTACAATAAGAAAGAAACATTCAAATCACAGAGTACACTCTCAAAGAAGCAATTCTGCAGGAAATCGAACCACTAGTGAAAGGCTCAATACAAAATTACGATTACCCAAGTTTTCAGGGCAAGAGGAAGAATGGAAGTTGTTTAAAAATTCATACGAACTGATGACCTATTCTCCAGATTGCTCTGAAAAGGAGAAATCACAGCAGTTAATGACTGCTTTGGATACAAAATTTTGCAATTGTTTTGAGAGTTTGCTGCAGATCTCAGTGGATCAAGTTCTAACCCAACTGGACGAGATTTAGCGACAGAGATGACGATCATTATCGGTCCATGTTATTCAGTCAGAAGCTTCACGTATCAGAGATTTCATTTCTCATACTGATAATTTAAGAATGCTCGCTAGAAAAGCGCTTCCTAGAGAATCATTTTATACCATTTTATAGAGGAAATCAAAAAGACGGCTCTTTTGAGAAGTGGCGCTGATAACGATTTGGAAAAACATTTAACATCACAACGTAAACAACTGCAAACGGTAGATGAGACATTAACAGTAGAGGGTATGCTTCGAAGAGACAGAGATCAAAAGAAGCAGTTTAAAGCGCCATTTCATAGTGTCAGTAAGGTGGCCTCTTATCCAGAAGATGATGATGAGTACGATGAGGACGATGAAGGACAAAAAATAAAACAAATTTGTTACAAAATGTGCGTTATGAAGGATCGAAAGTGAGATTTTAACAAGGTGACCTGTAATCAATGTGGAGGCAAAGGGCATTATCAAAACGAGTGTCCATCTAAAACGAAGACTGAATGTTTAAACGCGTACACTTCCTATCTAAAGAGGAGAAACCAGCAAAATCGACTGCCTCATTAGATTCCTCAAATTTCCAACAATGTTAGTCAAGAAGATGTGGATAATGAACAACAAAAACTAAGAACAGAAGCTATTCCAAAATTAGTAAGGAAGGAAGACACATAAATTGCTGTCGACTCAGCAGTGACATAGTTCAGGAATTTGAGTTTCATGATTTTGATTTAGGGAATCGTTCAAATAGTAAGGGAATTGACATTATTCTACAAAATGAAATTATCGACAAGTGTAAACTTGGTATGAATCTCTATCGACAAGAATAAAATTTGTTTTCAAAATTTACTATTCTAGACAAACCCATCCCAATGTTACTCGACACTGGTGTTTCTGTTTGTTTATTATCCAAAGCAATTTGTGACGCTTTTCAGGAGAAGCCACCACTTATGTAATCAAAGTGTAAGATATTCAGTGCTTCTGGAGAAGAGATGAAAATATTGAGAAAGATTCATCTGCCAATGACGGCAGTAAATACAATAGAGTGTCACAGATCTCCCAGGGGGAGAGCCTTATTCTTAGTTTTAGGTGGTTAAAGGAGTTTGGAGGAGGACTTGACGCGAGAAAAGACCTCGTTATTCTAAATGGTACAAAGGTTCGTTGCTTTGTTTAAGATGGATTGCCTGCGATAACAGTAGCATTGACATATGAATTGGAACCAGCCCAAGACTATGTTATCTCTCGTAAAGTTAACAACTATCCAAACAACAATAAACAAGCTCAGACATCAACATCAGCAATACTGACTTATAGAAAAATGGAAGTTGTTCAGCGGCATATGTAAATGGTGATACCCAAATACCAATACGAATACTTAATTGTAGGAACAAGAAAGTTATTCTTCGCCCGAATGCTCTTGTTGGGTTTTTAAAAGCATCAGAGATTGTATTAGTAGTACATGAAGTCACAATGACTCAACAAACTGATGAATTACAGAGTAATAGAAATGAAACAAAACCAACAGAAAATGAAGAACCGAAAATAGATTTCGACTTTACAGATCTCCCTGATCATATAAGATATATTTTCAAAGAAGCCCGTGTTCATTTGAACGTGACGCAGAATTAGTGACATCAAGAATTTTTTACACCTAGAACTGAAAAAGGGGTTAGACAATTTTTGGGTCTGACAAATTACTGCAGGAAATTTATACAAAATTAAGCCAACATCGCACAACCCTTGAACAAACTCTTAATGAAAAATGGACCGAAGATCAGGAAACATCTTTTCAAGAATTAAAACAACGACTTGTGTCAGTACCTATTTTGTCCTAACCGACATAGAGTGGAAAATATGTCTTGATTACAGATAGTTCAAATTTTGCAATCAATCGGAGTGTTAAGCCAAATTAAAGATGGTGAAGAAAAAGTAATTGCTTATTCGTCAAAAACCTTAAGCAAGTCTGAGAAAAACTGCTGCATCACTAGAAAAGAACTATTGAGCATCATTTACCACATCAGCCACTTCAGGATATATTTAGTCGATATGAAAAAAGATGCTCAACTGTATGACACTGACATTAAAGTAGTTATTTGTGTTCTAAACAAGGGGGTAAAACCAAATTACCAAGAAATAGCTTTGTATGGAGAAACAACTAAAACGTTGTTAGTTTAGTGCAAGAATTTGTTCCTGCAAGACGGAATTCATATCGGAAATTTATAACTCAGTCGAATCAAACCAATAATCAGATTGTGGTACCAAGAGTTTTTTGTCAAGAATATTACAATCTCATCACGATCACAAAGTCTCTGGTCATTTTTCAGACAAAGTGTTCAAGAAGCTTCAAACAAGGTACTGCTTGTTGTCATATGTGAACAAGTATATCCAATCATGTTCAAACTGCCAGAAAAACAAGAATCCTAAAAGGACTTTCTGCGCAGAACTTCAAAAATGTTGTCATTGGAAGCCCTTTTGAGAGAGTTAGAATGGATCTTTCAGGTCCCTTACCACTTACTTACAATGGTAATCCCTATATCTGGAGACTTTAGACTACTTCACGAAATGGATAGAAGCGATTCCTATCCTATCTAATCCGCGGAGGTTACCGCATATGCTTTCTGTAGTAATGGGTGACAATACATGGAACAGCTTTGGAATTATTTACAAATGCTGGAAGCAATTTCATTTCAAGTCTTGTTCAAGAAATCTGCAAGATGTTAGAGTTTGAAAATTCCAAGCAATAATCAGAATACCAAGCAGCAACGGTTTTGTTAAGATAATCTTTTCTTTGTCACAGATACTATCAAAGACTGAAAAGTTAAACCCACACAATTGGGATGATTTATTTACCGTTTCTGACGATGGCTATGAGAAGCACAGAACACACATCTACCGGGTTTTGCCTAATAAACTTGTGTCTGGAAGAGAAATTATGATGCAGTTCGGTAATTGAAAAAAATGTTGGCTGACACACATGAAGCGGCTAGAGAATGCTTGATTACAGGAAAAAAGCATCTCGAAACAGAATTCGAAAGCATAAGTATAATTTGGGTTATCCTTTATAATAGCGATAAGGGAGATACCAGAGGGCCAAAAAGGGTTTTTCAGCCGGGTCTTTTTGGCACCCAAGAAATCGGGGGAAGGGGGTGGGTGTTGGCTGTTAGTCATAGACCTATCCATCCTGAATCAATTCCTTCACGTGACTCTCTTTCAGATGGACACAGCCCAGGTCATGAAGAGTTCACTACACAGGCATGAGGGACATGTGGGGGACATCCATAGATCTGTCCGATGGGTATCGACACGTGCCCTTACACCAGTTGTCCAGAAAGCACTTATGCTTCCAGATAAAGGAGAAGGAATTCTGGTTTAGGGCTCTCCCGTTCGGTCTCTCCTCGGCACCCTCTGTCTTCACGAAAATCATGAAAGTGTTAAAGACGTGGGCCCGAGTTTAACGCATATTGGTCTTCCAGTACCTGGACGACTGGTTCCTAGAACATCGCGACCAAGACACGGTAAAACAGCAAACACAGGCATTGGCCGATCAAGCAACAAAGTAGGTCTCTCAGTGAACCTCATCAAGTCCGAATTAGTTCCAAAACAGGCAATGGTACTTTTGGGAGAAAAATGGGATCTAAGGATGGCAAGGGCTTACCCCATCCCCGAACGAAGGGAAAGGATTCTTTCGAGCGTCTGGTCCGTAGAACCAGGTTAGAAGGTGAGTCTGGCCAAGGCAGGCACCTCAAGGTCGTAATATCCGTATCCGAGGAAGCCCACCAGGGGTTGACTTGGTGGTGCGACAGGCAGGTCATGAGCGAAGGGGTCCCCTTTTCGATGCCGTCCCCGATACTAGAGGTCGGGCTGGGGGATTCACTTCCAGGGCAAGGCTGGCGCGGCCGGTGGTCAGAGTAGGTAAGAAGCCGTCACATAAACTGGTTGGAATTACAGGTAGTTTGGATAGCCATAACCAAACTGTCCCACATTCTAGAGGGAAAATACGTGGAGTTTCACCTGGACAACTCTATAGCAGTGGCATACTTGAAGAAACAAGGCCGTGCCAAGTCCCAGCAGCTTACCAAACTAACCAGCAACATTCTGAGCTTTGCCCGGGAGAAAAATATCCACCTATCAGCCCGGCATTTAGCGGGGTCTCTGAACATGTTAGCGGACCTGACTTCCAAGGGCGGTCAGGTTATACACACGGAGTGGTGCCTATCATCCCGTGCATTCGAATGGGTGACCAAGCACTGGACTTGTTTGCAAACGCGATGACAGCGAAGTTGCCAAGCTATGTCTCCCCGTGTCCAGACACACAGGCCTGGGCGATCGACGCCTTAACTTTCGAATGACCGAGAGACGAGGTCCTGTACGCCTCTCCCCGCAACCGATCCTGCTACAGGTGGTCCAGAGAGTAATGCCACTCAGACCTACTCTGGTTATCCCCGTGGTCCCCCGAGGCCCCTTTCCTAACCAAGTGGCTGCCTTGCCACTCAGAGATCCTATCTCAGCCCCATTGGTCGTACTTCCACCCAACCCCACGTCCTGGACCTATACTTGTGGTGCCTATCAATTCGTTCTTAGAGAATAAAGGTTTGCCCAAGGAACTGACAGAGAAAATGATAAATAGCCACAGGGAATCCACAGCAAAGGTTTATCGATCGCAGTGGAATAAATTTCTCGTTGGTGTGGTAATGCCCAACTGGATCCATTTCGGGTCACGCCAGCGGTGGAGGCAGACTGCTTGGATCACCTGTTCACGATCGAGCACCCAAAGGTGGGTTCAATCGGGGTCTCTAGACTGAAAGCCTTGACGGGTTATGACCCAGGGGAGGACCAAGCCTTATCTTTTGTTTAGGCATTTTAATGTGAACTCTACCGAAGCAAACACCAATATAGCGCAGTGAGACCTTTTCTTGGTCCTGCGCTTCCTCCAGAAGGCGGACATCTTTGGGGGACAACGTGATCACCCCAAAAATGCAACGGTAAGATTCACGTTCCTATTAGCGTAGGCATCAGGCCAGAGAAGAGTGGTAATCCACGCCCTGGACCGTCAAATTATAAAAGAGAACGGTGAGTGGGAAAAGTCTATCTTACAAAGAGAACAGGTAAGTTCCACATTGCTACCACGGGTCTTGGTACCTTTGAACAGATAATGCCGCCAGCCTGGATGGTTTTGTCTCCCTCTGCCCAGTGCAGGCACTGTGTAAGTATCTCCAGGTGTCAGAGAACTATAAGAAAGACGGGAAAAAAGCTTTAATATTTTCCTTGATGCCCAAGTTCAGTAAAGATCTGTCTGAACAGACTATTTCTAGATACATCAGAAATATCATTCTGGAAGCTCACAATAAAGCCTAGACAGAATCAAAATTCAGAGACCTATACAAGAAGATCCAGAACCAAGGCCGTCGGTAACGGCGACCGCCAGATCCCCCTCCTGCACTTAGGATAGGGACACCGGGCATTCTAGTTGTGGCGCAGTATCCAAGGGATACAGCTGCTGTTGCGATCACACCCAGGCGTTAGTGGGGCCTAGTCTCGGTAGTTCAAAACCTGCGAAGCCGGTACTCCATCTTCCCTTGGCAAAAGGGGGGTATGGGTGCGTACTCAGTACACAGACACATCCTCCTCGGTGCGCCCTTCGCGGCCACTAGAGTCGAATTCGCGGGGATCAGGCATCAAGACTAGCCCAGATCACTTGGCGGTACCTCCAAAGGTCTTAAAAAGCACGTTATAGTGCGTTCAGTGTTGTCATAATGTTTGGCCATGTACCCGATCAGCACAGCGCATCCATCTGTCTACACGCCACCAGTCACTGAAGTATTATACGGGTGCATGATAGTGCGTTCATCTGTCTTGTACGAGTTCTTTGTGTCACTGATCGATTACTTCAATACCCTCATCGAAGTGGCAGCACGTTAAGTCTTTAGTGTGTTTTCTGGTTGGCGGGCCTAGGCGTACAGGCACTCCTGGTCCCAATGATATAAATCGATTAAATTTATGTACTTGTTCTTACGATGAATCCTTTTCTGTATTCTATATAAGTGTCCAACTTAATAGATTTATTTGCGTGGGCTCAGCGCTACGACTATGTTTGTGAATTTAAAATAAACGGGGATTATGAAATGTCTTCTTAGTCTCGGCCCTTGTTATAAGGTTGGGCTGCCATCTTGTAGACGGACGGAGGAGGAGGTAGTGCTACACGGGTCGTAGAGTGAGAAGCGCTTGGTCATCGATGCATCTTGTATTTTGAAGTTAGGCACATTAAACACATGAACTGTCTTCATTGGCGTTTTGTTTAAGCCTCTCGTCGTTGGAGCGGAACTCGACACGTTCTTACGGAGTAAACCTAAGTTCTTTGCTATTACGAAGTAAAACTGATGTTTTATTTTCCTAAAACCCTCTTTTACGATAAAAGCGTAATTCGCGTCTCCATTTTTATCATAGTTTTCCCTCCCAGCCACCCCACGGACCTAGATGTGGTTGGTGCAGGAGAACAATACTCGAATGAGGCTTGGTACCAAGGTGCCTAGGATGCTGATTGGCTGTTACCAAGAACGGGACTATTCGAGCCACTAAGAAAAATTCGTATTTCCCAATTTGTATAATTCTTAGAGTTTACGAGAAAACCCGTATAAAATTGGAGAACGCGAATTCCTCTTTTACTCTTAAAAGAACGTTTTACAAAAATAAAACATGAGTTTTTTTCGCCTAAGTTTTCATTTTCATGATTAAAACACGAAGCAAAAAGACCAAAACACACACAAAAAATCAAACGAACAAACAAAAACAAACAAACAAAAGCAGCCATTTTTTGTCATAAGTGCAACGTGTAAAGGGTGCAGAACGATTTGTACAAGCCTCTTGCATCTGCCAACAGCCAGATTGTGCATTACAAGAATCCTATGTGCTTTATTTGCAATGCCAATTACCTTACTTTGTCATTTCAAATATGCTAAATGTTCATATAAACTATCAGCTTCCGTTACGCATAATTGTTGGTGAGGGGCGGGTCGGATCTCGTTTTATACAGTAAGTAACAAAGTTGTGTTTTTTTTCTAGAAAGGTTTCGAACTGGCAAAAGAGTTTCCTAGGAAGAGTTCAGAATCTTAAAAAAACATTATTATGTCTGGAAATGAAAGTCAAACCAAAAAATACTGAAAAGTTTTAAAATTTACTAGAAATGAGAAAGTTATTTAAAAATATTACGTTTTGACCAAGCATTGAATATTTCTGCTTTGAGAAAAATTTAATTATAACTCTAATGCCAAACATGAACAACAGCATAATATTAAATATGCCTAGCTCCGAGGCAACAGTTGCAAAAATCACTACATATTTCTTATATATTTAAATTCAGATTTGCCGTGGAATGCCTGTTCTTGTCGAGACAAAATTATCCAATGCATAGATGAATATTTCTCAAAGGACACCCACCCCAGTCTGGAGCAGTTCGTGTGAAACCAACCCTTTTCAGTAAAACAGTGGGATCTAAACGTCAAATGCTCATTTTTACTATCCATTAAAATGGGTTTTTGTTTTGCACAAATGTTGTAGCTGTATAGATGGATTCGCTGCTTTTAAAAGTATCATGCTATCTTTTCTGTGTCCGTAACACAGTTGAAATGTAACTTCTAATAATAAATAGAATTAATTTCTCTGTATTACAAAAACTTTTGGGTTTGCTCCAAGTTCGTCATGGGTAACCCCATTTCAAGTTCACTTTCACTTTCATACTTTGCAACTACCATTTGATCGACCCGATGCCTTGAAATATATAAATTAGTGAACTCGTATTTCCTGTGTTTAGAATGACACTGAGAATAAATCTTCAACAATGAGTTTCGTTTCGGTCTGCTTGATGATGCCAGGACTTATCTTCCTGTCGGTTTGTCACTACACAAATAACGGGAAACACGAAGTCTCCCCCTCTCCCAACTGAAAAAGCTATGTACTGTTGTAATCCATCTAGACATATAATACCGACGCTAACAACACTGTCAAATTGGCTGATTTTCATAAAACTTGAAAATTCTGCCATTTTAGCACGTGTTAGCGTGTTTACTTCAATAGGCGCAGTAGGGCTACTCGTGTTCTACTAATTGTGCCTCCTCGTGAGGCCCCTTACCCGTTACTCACGTGTCGCCCAGAGGTGTCTTGTGTGTCTTCGGTGCTAGTGAGCGTCTTAATGCTGTTCCCCAGCGAGTCCGCTGTGACGCATGCCTCACTATCGTCCCGTGACGGTGGGGGGGGGCACGCGTAACTCTGTGTACACTTCTACTCAACTGAGTTACCTGTGCCACGATGTGCACCTTACCCAGAAAGTCGAACCGCGGCTTCAGAACGACCCTGTCGTTGTTTTCGTGTGTGAGATTATGATGATCTGGTGCGTGTATCTCGCTTCTCCCTCTTCCTGAGGCGATAGCTAAAAGGAAATTTACCCCGAACGTAAGCTTCCGCTGAGGAGTTTTCAGCTCATCCCGGAAAGTTGAGTCTTGAAAGAAATCTGGAAGTCTTTATCTGTTTGATTGGTGGTGGCCTCTGGAAACGAAAATTTCGTATCAGCTTAGGTAGAACTCATCTTGACCTGGGTCGTAGTCTGTGGCGTTCTTTAGCACAGAGTCTAATGCCGCCCGCTAACCCTCGTTCATTCTGGTCGCTACTTCCTTCACCTAAACAGGTGTATGAAGAAATCAGCTGAGTCCACCAATTTTCATTAGACACCACATCGCGAATACCTTCCACTGTGGTCCATAAACTGAATGGGTACTCAGCGTGCACGCACTTCTTGCACGCGCGCTGTGGCCCGTTTTTAGCCAGTTCGTTTTTGGGACCACAGGTGAAGGTTCATCGTTTATGGGTGTGGGTACCAGTGTGACCAATGTGGTTACATTTGTGACCGCATATGCATCGGCAGTCGCTTCTGAGCCTCCATCGCTCACCTCGAGGCCGGGTTTACCAGTGCCACTAACAGCAACCTTTTGCTGCCCTCTCGGGGATCGTGCCTGGTGGAAAGGCATACATTACTTCCTTTGGTCATGGGCAGCTCAGCGCATCCCTGATCTCGTCTCCGGGTCTGGGTTGCGCATATTTCTACTAATGGAGGCAATAAACTCGAGCTCTCCACTACCCAGTGAAACAGATGAATGAAGAGTATCCACTCTCACTACAGTACTTTGTCCCTGTATAGAGGCCATATACATTAGCACGTTCATTCTCTCTGGGATGTGGTGTGGATTGGTGCTACTGGTGTTGCATTGCCAGTTCCCAACCCTCTCTTATGACCAGGATGAGCGAGCTAGTGCTTCACTGCTTGCTGATGTAACTGATGTACCGCTTTGTCCTGAAGTTTTCGTCTTGGGAATTTCAGTGCTTCCCCTACAGCTCGCATTTCTTTCACATTAATGTGCATGTCTCGCAATTACCCTGAATGAACCTGACTTGAAAATGCAACCCCAAACTACTTGTGACTCAATTGACCTCTGTTATTGTTGTTAAGGTGTGGTAAATGGGACAGACTGTTTTAGGTACGCTGTGTTCAACTGCCACCGGAGATCTTCCCTGGCCTGTGGCAGAAGGATAAACGTGTTGTAGTGCGGCCCCTCTTGAACGCTACCCGCGCTATGTGCTGGTAGCTTCGGAAGTGTGGTGTCCTATGGGATTGTACTTGTAACCTGCTTGACAGGGTCTGGCTGGCCTTCTGAAAAACGTAAGTAGGTAGCACCCTCCTACGCTCGCTTAGCCAGGAGTTAAAAGGGTGGCATGACAGTCAAACCCATGTTGTCTCTGACAACTTTCCATACCCTGAGCGGCTTCCCACCAAAACTAGAATTGTCAATTTCTCCACTTAAAGGGGTCGCAATTCAAAGTCCATAGTGCCTACATGAACTGATGAGTAGCCTATTGCTGAAGCTGTGGAAGCTGAAAACACCCACGCAATCTAAAATCTCAAAACCAATTTATAATTGGTGTTGAGGGCGCCGCCGCATTTCCACAAACAAAGTCGACAAAAACAGCTTAAATTTACCGCTATGGCGACTCAGACTTTCCTGTCTTGTTAAAAATCTTCTGGTTCGACTGAAAAAGTGCCAAATGGTAGTATGATAGTGACACAAGCAACTAGGCTACCCACCACAGTGTTGAAACCGCAGCTAGATGATCGATCAGACTGTTTCGGCACAGCTTTTACTGGATGGAATTCTTCTAAACTTCAACCCAGTGATCTTCGAGACTTCCAGCAATTTTCTGCAATGTTCAGTGTTACTTTTAACCTGGAAAAGGACTCCTAAATCCCGAAAAAGGCTTTTACTGATACTACCAACTGTGTCTCTTCACAGGAACAAGGATATGAAGTGAACAACGAATCCTTGTAAACATAAGGGTACCTATGACAAACTTGAAGCCAACCAAAAGTTTTGTAACCAAGTGAAATTAATTCTATTTATTTTTTGAAGATTTATGATATTTTATCGGGTAGAACCAACGGCAGCTGCAAGACATTTGTATAGACAAAATAGGCATACTACAAGGTAAAGAGGGAAGTACAGCTAAAGACGGCCTGACGTCAAAAGTGGATATGGACAGAGCCCGTAGGTGGGGCCAATGTGCACTTTTGACTGAAGGATATATTTCCCTGTACTTCCCTGTTGATCATGTTGAATTTGTTTTGCTATATGGTTTGGATTTCGATTGTGCCGTTGAGACCCATTTTGAAATCAATTTAAACTGTACCATGTTTTATTGATTAACAAATCACGCCATTACTCCGCCAATCAACCATATTGAAATTTTCTTTTGGCTTAAAGCTCTTGCTTTGAACGTTGAACTCAGAGTAATTTAATAGCAATTTGAAGAAATTTTCCTATCCTTTATTTAGTTTACTGTCTGCGCAAATGCACCCAGAACAGATAATAGGATAAAATGGAAAGCAAAATACTGGCCAAAAACTGAAGTGTATCTCTAACTGACTATACTATGTGAGTCTCTTGGGGTTTGATAACTGAAAAAGAAATTTAGATATAATTCTTGATCTGACTTGCCCTTTAGCGCTTTCTATCTGTCAAAAAGTTACCTTTGAACTACATTTGAACAACATTCGTGATCGGTTGTTATCAAAACCTTTTTTATTGAAATGTCATATCTTTCCTTTAGTATTCAATTCACAATTCAGAAAAACCACCTGTTTTATGTTTCAAACTCTTCAACTCATGAATTTGGAAGCTGAACCTTTTTAAGATCACATGTTTTGATTAAGTGTCCCTTGTAAAGCTCATAACGCTCATCAATTTTACTAAATAATGCAGCAACCAAGCCTTATTTTTGGTTAAACTTGGCCAGTGGCAATACAAAAAGATACATAAATTAATGTAGAGAGCAAAGAAATAAACGAGAATCTTTGCTACAATTCACCATGACACTTTTCACTGAAGTATTTCTTTACACAAAGGAATCAGAGACGGGAGATGTGATTGAGTATTTTGGGGATAAACGTCAAATTTTATTTAATATTATATATATTTAATATTAATATTATATGTATTTAATATAAAATTTTATATAATATCATCATGCAAACGATAATATAACTACAATGACAGGGCAGGAAGTTGGACAACTGACAAAAATTTGATATGCGACTAGAAGAAGCTTGATGAGCTTAGTGCAATACCTAAACAGGTATGTCAGTGACTGACTAAGTCCCAAGGGTACCATATTCACAGCATCAGAAGAAAATGGTTTATCTGAAGACAAATCATTGAGGAGATGAGGAATGAAATTCTAGAATTGCGGAACTTGCGAGATAAAAAGGAGATCAGCCATGGGAAGGAACAGCTATGTTGAGTTATGGCAGCCAGGTTAGAGACGCTCTATATAGAAAGGGGAAACAAAGTTTCGAAGACATTGCGCGATTTGCTAATCAAGGCCTTTCTAGTTTTAACATAAAGTAGTCACAGGCTATTTGCACATGTGGCTGTAAGCATAATTTATATTTTAGTAACTTTTGAAAAAAAATAGATAACTTTCAGAATGTTCAACCGACCTGAATGAAAATTTTACCATTTGCTCCAGTTTTATTTTTAGTTTTAACATAAAGTAGTCACAGGCTATTTGCACATGTGGCTGCAAGCATAGTGTATATTTTAGTAATTTTTGAATAAAAATAGATAACTTTCAGTATGTTCAACCGATTTGAATGAAGATGTTACCGTTTGATCCAGTTTTATTTTTAGTTTTAACATAAAGTAGTCACAAGCTATTTGCACAGGTGGCTGTAAGCACTTTGTGGATGAGAACAGCACACCATTCAAAGATGTGTTCGAATGGCAAGCACCCCCATTCAAACATGTGTTCGAATGGAAAGCCCATTCAAAGACGTGTTTGAATTATTTTTTGCGTCATGGTTTTATTTAGCAAGTTGTTTAACAATTGTTCAATAAATTGTTCAACATGTTGTTAAACATGTTCAACATGTTGTTCAACATGTTCAACATGTTGTTCAACATGTTGTTCAACATGTTCAACATGTTGTTCAAGATGTTGTTGGGTAAGTTGAACATGTTCAACTTCTTCAACATGCTGTTCAACAAGTTGCTGTATATAAAGCTATGTTTAAAGACTTTTAGGATATATATTAGGACATGGTGTGTACAACCTCGAGTATGGCATCCTCCTATAGAGTATACAAGGCAGCCACCCTCAGACGTAACACATTATGTATCAAGATACTGAAGAGTGAACAACAGCTACCATCTATGACAATGTCTGTAGAAAAGTATGAGACAATGCCTGCAGATAATTTTACAGCAAAGCCTGAGACTTCACCCATAGCAAAGTCTAAGGCAATGCTCATAGCAAAGTCTAAGGTGAAGTCACGTCAAAGGCGACAACATCTTAGAAAGATGAAAAGAGATGAGTTACCAGCTACGACGTCGCCGGGTAAAAAGCGAAAAATTATGACAGAACCTAAAATGAAGCGAGAACTGGAACGTAAAGCTGCTACCACCATGAAGAAGATGAGTTTAGATGATTCACCAGTTATGATACCCATTAATGGAAAAATATATATCAAATTGGCGAAATATCAACAGAAAGTGATGGTTAACATTCGTGAATATATTACGAATCATACATCTGGAAGGTTACATCCTACCAAGAAGGGAATTTTGTTGTCATTGAAAGATTGACAAATGCTGAAGAAGTAAATGACGTCAGTGGATTTCATGCTTCAGAAAATGGATGTGTATAAATGCAGTGACTGTCAGAAGATGGTTGAGTAGACAACGAGACGACTGTATACAGTTTTAACAGCATGACGAGCTTAGTGGATGCTATGATTTCATCACCCTCAGTGCTGAAGATTGGAGCGAAGTTTTTAAAGCTTGACAAGAACTTAGCTTTGACCCAAGTGAACATGTACATTTAATATGTAGTTCAAATAATTGCCTTTATGCTTAATATGTAGACCATGAAATGAATTAACATTATCTCTATGTTGATGTGAAGTTAGTTTTTATAACATTTGCAAACTTAAAAGTTCTTGTGAGTGGGCACATGTATTAGCATAATATGTATTTGAAATATTGTTTTTATCATAATTGTAAATATTTGTAATATTCAATAAAACACATATGATGCTTTTCAACTTTTTTTTCATACAATATAATACAATACTTCATTATAACATATGGTTTACTGGCGAAATAACACCACCCCAGGAACCTTAGCCTCTTGCGACTTCATATGTTGCAAAGCAAGACATATATTAATACACAACGCTTACGTTAATAAAATATTACAACATTTATAGAGTCTATATTATAAAGTTTAGTCAAGTAAGTCTATTTTTCTTCATCTGTTTCACCCTGTTCACTGTCCATATATATCACTTTCTTCGTCACTGCTGGCATCCTCCTCCTTCTCCTCCTCCTCCTCCTCCTCCTCCTGATCTAGTAGCTCTTCAAAGACTGCATCGTTTCTTCTTATAGCCGCCTTTAGTGTCTTTAAATAATTGTTATGTTTTTCATCAACAAAGTAATTAAAGTCCTCTAAAATGGTTTGATAATGGTGGCTTTGTTCTAGACGTTGGGTATATTTGAATAGTCTCATAAACAGTTGTTTTAGTCCATGCTTATAAATGGGTCGAAGGTCATCACTTGCTATTTCACGCCCATTTTCAAGCCATAGTTCTTCATATTCTAAAACCTTTTCTTGAAATTTGTCATCATAGCCATCGTAGACTTCTTGAACCATATCATACCAAACAGAGTCTATTTCCTACTCACTTTCAGAGTCTGTTTCTGACTCACTTTCAGAGCTCCTGTCATCAACACCCTCATCACACTGCTCCATATGTTTGAACAAAATGTCTTCGCTGTTGTATAATGCACCACATTCTGTACAAGCATGTCCATTCTTTTCAGCCATGTTGACGCTTTGACTTTCCATAGAAGACTCATCTAAAGTTTCAGTGAAAGGTGTTTTTACAGGGTTTTCCATATCTGATTCTTCATCCACTTCTGAAGTGTGAGCATCCTTTAAGTGCCTTTTAAGACTTTGTGGCCAATTGTAAGATTTCGAACAAATGTTGCATTTATACATCCTTTCGGTTCAACATACACTTTTCAAATGGTGAGAAAGTCTTTAACCATAGCTTTATATACAACAACTTGTTGAACAGCCTGTTGAACAAGTTGAACATGTTCAACTTACCCAACAACATCTTGAACAACATGGTCAACATGTTGAACAACATGTTGGTTGCACATGTTCAGCAACTTGTTGAACATGTTGAACAACATGTTGAACAGCTTGTTAAAGAATTTGTTGAACAATTGTTAAACAACTTGCTAAACAATACCATGACGCAATATGTTCCAAAAAATAATTCGAACACGTCTTTGAATGGGCTTGCCATTCCAACACATGTTTGAATGGGGGTGCGTGCCACTCGAACACATCTTTTAATGTTGTGCTCTTCTCATCCATAAAGTGCTTACAGCCAGCTGTGCAAATAGCCTGTGACCACCTTATGCCATAACTAGAAATAAAACTGGATTAAACGGTAAAATTTTCATTCAAATCGGTTGAACATGGTAAAAATTATCTACTTTTTTAAAAGTTACTAAAATATACATTATGCATACAGCCACCTATGCAAATAGCCTGTGACTACATTATGCTAAAACTAGAAATAAAACTGGATCAAATGTTAAAATTTCCATTCAAATCGGTTGAACATGCTGAAAGGTATCTACTTTTTTTAAAACTTACTAAAATATACATTATGCTTACAGCCACATGTGCAAATAGCCTGTGACTATTTTGTTTAAAACTAGAGAAAAAAATTTTCATTCAAATCGGTTGAATATTCTTAAAGTTATCTACTTTCTTCAAAAGTTACTAAAATAAACATTATGCTCACAGCTGCACGTGTAAATAGCCTGTGACTACATTATGTTAAAACTAGAAATAAAACTAGATCAAACGGTACATTTTCATTCAAATCGGTTGAACATGCTGGAAATTATCTACTTTTTTTAAAATTACTAAAATATACATTATGCATACAGCCACAAGTTCAAATAGCCTGTGACTACTTTTTGTCAAAACTAGAAATTAAACTAGATCAAACGGTAAAATTTTCATTCAAATCGGTTGAACATGCTGAAAGTTATCTACTTTTTTTCAAAAATTACTAAAATAAACATTATGCATACAACCACATGTGCAAAAAGCCTGTGACTACTTTATATCAAACTAAAAATACAACTGGATCAAACGGTAAAATTTTCATTCAAATTGGTTAAACATTCTAAAAGTTATCTATTTTTTTCAAAAGTTACCAAAATATACATTATGCATACAACCACATGTGCAAATAGCCTGTGTCTACTGTACATCAAAACTAGAAATAAAACTGGATCAAACGGTACATTTTCATTCAAATCGGTTGAACATGCTGGAAATTATCTACTTTTTTTAAAATTACTAAAATATACATTATGCATACAGCCACAAGTTCAAATAGCCTGTGACTACTTTTTGTCAAAACTAGAAATTAAACTAGATCAAACGGTAAAATTTTCATTCAAATCGGTTGAACATGCTGAAAGTTATCTACTTTTTTTCAAAAATTACTAAAATAAACATTATGCATACAACCACATGTGCAAAAAGCCTGTGACTACTTTATATCAAACTAAAAATACAACTGGATCAAACGGTAAAATTTTCATTCAAATTGGTTAAACATTCTAAAAGTTATCTATTTTTTTCAAAAGTTACCAAAATATACATTATGCATACAACCACATGTGCAAATAGCCTGTGTCTACTGTACATCAAAACTAGAAATAAAACTGGATCAAACGTTAAAATTTTCATTCAAATCGGTTGAACTTGATGAATGTTATCTACTTTTTCCAAAAATTAGTAAAATAAACATTATGCCTACAGCCACATGTGCAAATAGCCTGTAACTACTTTATATCAAAACTAGTAATGAAACTGAATCAAACGGTAAAATTTTCATTCAAATCGGTTGAACATGCTGAAAGTTATCTACTTTTTTAAAATTACTAAAATATACATTTTGCTTACAGCTGCATGTGTAAATATCCCGTGACTACATTATGTTAAAAAAAAACAAAAAAACTGGATCAAACGGTAAAATTTTCATTCAAATTGGTTAAACATTCTAAAAGTTATCTACTTTTTTAAAAAGTTACTAAAATATACATTATGCTTTCAGGCACATGTGCAAATAGCCTGTCGCATAGTATGTCCTGGTAGGGGGTCATAATGTGTTCTAAAACTGTCATGACAGTTCTGGAACAGATATGAATGTGTGCATTTTAGCCTTATTTAGCTTGTTTTCACAAACATTCTGGTTGAGTCCGGAATAGCTCAGGTGGTAGAGCGTCGGACTCCTAGTCGGAAGGTTGGTGGTTCGAGCCCAGGTATGGGCGGCCTAACCCTACACTATGGTATGTGACTATGTGACCAAATCACATGACTAAGTCACGTGACCAAGTCACGTGATCCCCCCTCCTAGATGACCGATTTCTACCTGTCAATCATCGTGACGTATAACCTTATAACGCATACATTCATCACACACTCATTCATAACACACATTCATCATACACATTCATAACACACATTCATCACATACTCATTCATAATGTACTCATTCATAACGTACTCATTCATACCACATTCATCACGTACTCATTTATAATGCACTCTATGGTCTAGGGTTAGGTTTATGCCGCTTACGGTTATGACGTAATGATGACGTCATTATCACGTCGTCATGACGTCATCATTACGTCATCACGTTGTCATCATGACGTCATGATGACGTCATCCCATCAGGCGTGCGCTCTATCCATAAAATGGCGTAGAAACCCTATGAGAGTTCTACGCCACCCTATGACGTCAGGATGACGTCACTTCCTGGCGTAGAACCAATGTTTCCGTACTACTATTAGTGACAAATAAACCATTTCAGTATCCCACTGGGACTCTAGATAAGCCAAACAGTCAGTACATAGTTTTACGGCTTCGTCGTGGGTGGGTGAACCCATTTCCTATCAGTCCTGGTAACTCGCGGACGTTATAATCCCCAGTTTATTGACAAAACCATGTCCATCGCAACGGCATTAAGCCATTAGATAAACATAGTGTATCTAAGCGAGATGTTGCTATGGTTACAAAGTAAAGCTGCAATTTAGTGCCGTAAAATAGTCAGAATTATGTGTACACAATAACAGATGATGTGTCGCCGCATATTTGGCAAGAATTAAGGCACACAAAATGCAAAAGAATTGCGGGGTATTCTGAGTTCGGATATGGGAGGAAATATTGTTGAAACACGTTTTTGGGTTCGGTTCTAGGAAAATTCGGATATTGGAGGGTCGGATTTAAGAGAATGTCCTGTATTCTAAAGGCTAATCGATCACAGGAATCCGAGTTGCAATTTTATAGCAGCCTCATCCAACTCACGAATCATATATGAACTAAATATGAACCATACGTGCAACGTATAAAATGTGATTTTTCATTAAAAGAACCTCAGTTGCATGTTATTTTTGAAAGATGTCAATGAATTATAACTTAAAAGTGGTGTAAAACATCACAAAACATAACAGGATAATGTTTCTGCAAAATTATGAAATTAAAATGGACGGCAGTTATCCGAATACTGGACGAATCAAGAGACATTTTGTCGAGAGACACTTTGTTGAGGGACATTTTGTTGAAAGTGATATTGGAGATATTTTGTCGAAATTTATAATTTCTTATAGCCGTATTTTTTTTTGGAAGGTGGTTTGATTCTTTTCTTAATAAAAAATTAATTTTATACATTTTTTTCACTCAGACATTAAAATGTAACTCAAATCAAAGCTCTTTACTAGGTAGTAAGGCAGTAAATTGCAATCAAACAGATAAAAAATTCTTCACAAATATCTCTGGAAACCAGAGCCATTCCTTTAAATTGTTTTTAAGTACAATTCATTCAACTTTCAACTATTATCAATTTGTACTTGTTAGTTCCAATTGCTACTTAAAAGAAATGAGGCTTGATCCCATCACAGATCAGAGTCATTCTCACAACTGTTAATGATTTGTACTTGTCAATTGCAATGCAGTACTTGAAGGGAAAGAGTTTAATCCCTTCACTGACCAGAGTTGTTGTTGCATCTGTTTTTGAGACTACAATTCTTGATTGCAATTACATCTGAAAATAATACATTTCGGAATTACCCGATGCGGTAATTGTGAGTATTCAATCTACTCCTGTGCCCGAATTATTCAGTAAAAACAGAGAAAAAATGTTACATGTCATGGTTAAAAATTTATAATGGAGATAATTACATCAAGCAAAGGAAAACAGAAACTTCTGTACGACGGGTACTCGTACACGTTACAAAACGGTACATCACGTAGATCTGTACGAAGCGCTACTCGCAAAAATGCAAAGGGACGCTGCAAGCATCAATCGATACTCAGACTCCAACACCCAAAAATGGTCACTGCCACGACAGAAATGAAGATGAAATAGCGGCGCTAAAGGGACATGGCGAAATCAAGGAAGTGGCTACAAAGACAAGAAAAATGTCTCAAACTTGATAAATTCAAAACGGACTGAAATCGGCACTGAAAATGTGCCAGAAACGCCCCATCCGTACCCGAAAGTTTTACTGACCTTAAGGTAGAAGGGGAATGAACTGAAACGTCTTACGAAAACCCTGAAAGGTTTTTGTTACACGCAAACGGACCAAATGCCGACTCCCGCCTGCTGGTGTTCGCCTCGCCCGACGGTCTGCGATTACTGTCTTCCACAGAAACTCGGTTTATGGACGGACGCTTCGCGCTCTCGCCAGATGTGTGTCATCTGGGTCCCTCTTGGATCTACAGCAGTTTCTACAGTTTATGCTGTAATGCAGTGAAAATCGCAGTCCGCATATAAGGAACTTCTCCGTACGGTTTTTGACAAATATGTGGAAGCAGGCCTCATTCCCGACCCGCGAACCGTAATTTATAACGGGCCGTTATTGGCGCGATTTAAGAGGTTTTGGGGCAGGACACAACAATTCGCTGCTGCTCCTACCATGGCAACCTGGCGCAAAATCCAAGAACTGGGACTTGTGCAGTTGCACAAGGAAAGCGAGGAATTCCGCATGATCTCTGCCAAGCTAGATGGGCTAGCATTTCTCCCTGTAGCCGACATACCAGCAGGCATGAGACGGTTTCGGAGCAAGCCGTTCCCCTTCTGGATTACTTCGACGCCACATACGCAACCGGAACCTACCGACGAGGCCATGCTGACCCCAATGATTCAACCTCTGTACGTTTCAGACGTATTCCGCCGAGGTTCCCTTCCGAATGTAGAACGTTCACGACGCTACTCTGCGCAACGAACCCTGAACGAACAACCAATGTGAAGAATAGAACAATCCCTTTAGTCACATTATCGGATACAAACATCCCAGCATCTGGACCCTCATCCGGGCTTTAAAGCATGACTGCTCCGTACACTTGTCAACCAGGACCGAGTGGGAAATCCGTCACAAAAGAGAGTGCGCCGTGAATACCGCAATCTATAGCAACGCCTTATGACCCTTTGCAAAGACCTATGGACAACCCGAAAACTGTACCGGAATTACTCGACGGAATTGCGTACAACATTCGCTGGAATCCGGCACACCGTGACAACCGAGAATGAACTAATGATTTAACTTTCAAATGAGCTAGTGATGCAGCTTGCGAATGAACTAGTGATGCAACTTACAAATGAACTAGTGGCGTAACTTGCGAAATTCGACAATATTGTGATAAATATTGTCAACGAAGAATGAACTTCATAATTGATTTGAAGAGTTTGCCATAGCTATTGTTTCTAAATTTTGGTGTGGATGTGTGAAGGGGACGGTGAAATAAAACGTTTTTACCGGTTTTTGTTTCTAGTTGTTTCATCAACCCCACTCAGTTCTTTTTGAATTATTTTTAACAACATATAACATATATTTCGACAAAATGTCTCGAATATCACTTTCGACAAAATGTCTCTCGACAAAATGTCTGGATACCTACTGGACAGCTGTACAACGACAGTTGTCTTATACCCCTAATCAAGATGGCTTGTGACCAGTGAATGTACGGGTAAATGTATGTGAAGGGCTGGGCAGGAATTGACAGCTTGTATTATGGCCAGCGTCATTTGGTTCTTTATGGACACAGATAAGAAATGAGTGTTGCATTGTATTGCTTACCCATTGTCAATTTATGTAGTTTGTGATTTCAAAGTGACCAGTAGAATTGAAATTAATGTAGACTATTATATAATATTCGCAATTCGATGGTATGTGTATATTTTTGATTCTAAAGTCCATATCTACCACAAAAAATTGGACGGCTTACTCCGAGAGAGGGGGGTGGGGGGACTTTGGTACGTTTCTATAGTTTTCTCAACCCCGTAACAATTGAACAAGTCAGGTCAGGAGGTCTTGGCATTAGCAGCTAGTAGGGGAGACTTCTTTGTGTACAGCAAAACATTATGTTAACTTGCTACGTGCGAATTGGTCTGAATAAACTCCGGTGTAGTTGACCTTTAAACTGGTTTAAAATTGCTTTAAAATCCCAGTGCTCTGTTTTTAAAATCCTAGCATACAAAACTCTAAAGATCTTGTGTTACTGTGGGATTGATTTAAAAGAAAAGTAAAGTGTTAATTTATATCAAGTTATTTTTAATTCAAGTCAACAAATTATTATAAAAAGAGAAAAATGAGAAAAATTGTGGGGATATCATTTTCTCACATGCAAGCATTTTGTCAAAAGAAACTTGTGATTTGCTACAATTAAAGTCATCTGGTAACTGTCACCATCTGCTTTATTATTTTAGCCTTATCTGAATAAGAATCCTTTTTTCCTTTTTAATCCCTCCATTAGATACATGTTAAACACAATGATAAAACCTCTCACAGCCTGTAGCACTGGTAGCACGAGCCTGAAAGACGAGTGCGAACAGTGCTCAATGCTGAAGGAGAGTTTTCGGATCAGTCCGAGCGCGGGTGTTTTTTTAATATTTATCTCATTATTTTTGTTATTATTGCTTAATCTTATAAATTAGATATTTTTTGTCAAGTAGTTATGGCGATATACAGCACACATTGTCAGTAGTGCGGTGGGTATCTCGGGTACGGCTGTGTGTATCTACCGATCGTATTTACCATATCACTGTCTTCTTGCGTACTGACAATCATGAAATAAATGTGCATAGCAAATAGAATCACAGAAAAGTGGGTTCCTCATTAACTAAAGTGAGAACGATCTTTAAACTGGCGTCCTACATTCCTTGTTTTATATCAATTGCAACTTGCCTCGCTTTTGTCAGAAGCGCTGCCTAACACAATGTACTCAAGAGTAAGAAAAGCAAGGAATGTGTGAGCAAATAAACTCAGGTGCTTTGGGAATCGGCTTATGTGCACTGTTATGTTTTGGGGATAAACGCCACACATTAATCTTACATCCCTAATGTAGATGGCATCCGCATTACTGTAAATATCAGGGTGTTTGTATACGATCGGGTAAAATAATGTCCCTAGTTTCAAAGGGTTTGAAAATGTCCGGTAGGAAAAGTGCCAGTTATAAAGTGTTTGGATAACATTAAGAGTGAAAATAGAGAAAGATTTGCTGGGATCTAATAAACAGCCCTCGAAATAATTACCAATACTTTTGGAATGTACGACATTTAGCTGAGCGTCTCCTAGCCGAGCTCATTTAGCCGGGAGAATTTTAGTCGAAATTTATATTTACGGAGCTCAGTCGAAATATACAATTGCGGGTAACTTATTTTACTTTGTTGGTATGGTTGTTTTAAAACAACTCATTTTACACACACTATGTCTATGTCTTCGAACTGAACTTAAGCAATTGCAATTCGACGAATATGACAATTTAGTAGCTTGTTAACTTCTTTCGTTTAGCGTGATTGATGGATTAATTTCTGAGCAGATCAGTGAAGCACTTTGTACGATTCCAGTGCTTTAATGTCAATTGACTACGAATACACTCTTGAAAACCTAAATTCAGTTGAGTTTTGTGACTCAGTTCAATGTAAGGACAATTAAATAACTAAATGGTTGATGGCTAACCGACCATTAGAATTAACTGCAATTACTCCCAAATTTGGCTATTTTTTGAGAAATTAAACAGCTTAACCACACTTACTAATTCCACCGAATGTCGCAGATGCTAAGTTGACTAAATGTCGGCTGAATGATACCAGAATGCCACTTTTGTGTGAATAATTTAACTCAGTTGCATCTGGTTTGACCACATATTTTAACTGAAATAATTTATTGATCGAATTATAAAATAGATAGCCAAACATGCTCATGATTTTGTTTAAGTTATTTTATTGAGAAATTATTAACTATATACATTAACTTTTGTTACATGTGCTAACGGAAACTGAATAAGTGGTGTACTTATATTTCGAAAAAATAACCTAAAATTTATATAAATATACCTTACAGCTAATTGAAACATATATAGTAAGTTTTATACAGCATAGTAAGTTTTCAAATATTTTTCAAACGTCTAAGAGTGCCTTATCATATTTCCAGTTTAGACATGGACTGAATGAATACATCTTGGCGCATTTTTATATTACGCAAACAGCTTGGCGAAGATACATTTAGTGTTCCTTGCCTGTCCGTTATTGCAAAGCGAGTATAGGCATAAAATAAAGGAAAATCTTAAATAAATAGATTATCTTAGAACGTTGTCTACACAGAACTCCCACAAAATCGAAATTTTTGTCTCTTCTCCGATTACGAAATCGAAAAAAAAAGTTCAACGGAATCGAAAAAGCCCTTGCATAATCAGTTACATAACAATGACTAACAACACCCCTACAGTAGACTATCCGTTCTACAAACATACGAAGTTCGGAACACCCCGTCGCGGTAGTCCGATTATGACAATCGTACAAGACCAGGTGCAAAACTACAGTGCTGTAGATTTCACCTCAGTCAAGCATGGCGGAGAAAGATACAGTCCGTTTGATTGGCCGAGGATTTTCGAGATAATATTGAAATCGGAAAATGGCTACATCTTTGCTTTGTTGGTGATTCTTTCGTTGAAGACATTCTTGCAACTTTACCGGATAACGATAAATGTGAAAAATTCGCAGATAATCTCACGGATGTCTTTTCAGTACCCCGAAACCCAACATCTTCGTGTTCTTCGATGCCATCAGGACGCTTCAGACAACCACTTACATACTTATCAGAAGTATGACGTCGCAACACGTCAGACCGCCACGGAGAGAACAAAGACACAGGCGGCTATGGACCTCTACACAGGGCTAACACAGAAAGAAATAACACGCGGACACTACATCGCAGCATTGGGACACAAATTTTTTCCTGTAATGAACTGATAGTCAACGGAGCCGTACTGTATATGGACTATGTAAACACCGTTACATCATTCAATTGTTCTGGTTTTTTCGTTTTCGTAAATATTTTTTTCGATTTTGTAAAACTTTTTTTCGATTTCGTAAAGCATTTTTTTCGATTTTGTAACTCACCGGTCTACACACAAAACTTTGTTGTACAGACCGAAAGAAACTGAAATAACAACCCAAGCAAAAACCATACCGTTTCCTTGGTATGCGCGCAACTATAAATTCATAATAAGCTTGATAGAATATTTCGCAATTTTGACACATTTTAATATAAGTTGTGGTCTTCGGGTTGTTATAGTTATGTAAATAACGGAAGCATTTAACAACTGCATTGTATATTAATCAAATAGACCATTTCTCACTTGGTATTATTACACTGTTATAACCATGCTGAATTGCGTATTTGGTATCAGTCCAAATGTATGGCATATAACTAAACTTCCCAAACAGTAAAGTCAAAAGTGGCGATTGCTTAAAGTTGTTTAAATTTACAAGTTTGGTTATAAGGAGTAGTCAGTGAATAGGAAATATTGTAGAAACTAACAGAAGAATGACATTAAATTAAGGTAAGAGTATAAAATTAGTGTTTATTTTATTAAAAGGTAATTAAAAGCTTTAATTAAACAATTGAAAAGGGTCCTCGAATAAAATAAAACAATAGATTTGCTAACTTGTGTTTTTATTCCATATATTCGATTTATATAACAAAACGAGTTTTTTCACTACGCCTGTCTTAAAATATAAACTTACCAATATGTAATCAACATATTGACTTTGCAATGCCTAAATCAGATGCTATACTTGATCTTAGAGTCATTTGATTCTACAGGTTTTAAGTTATGTTAGTGTTAGACATTTCTAAGTAACTGTAGGTTTTAAATGGAAAGCAGATGGACAGTGATTATTTGCGCAACAGTTTATCGGCTATGACTATAGAATGATCAGAATTCAGTACTCCAAGTACTGTAGTGCTCATAAAGTATATTTTATAAATTTGACAAAAAGCTGCAGCACTAATTCAGATCAAAAAATGTCTTCCAGTGAATTAGCCACTGAAGAAAGTATCATTCTTTTAATCAAAACTTGCTCGATGAAAATTTCTTCAGCAGTTTTGTGGCTCTAATGTGTGCTAATGTTTCCAGTTATGTATTAATTTTAAATTACAGATCATGGCGATGGCACTCGACCCAGATGCAGGTATCAAACGCGCTAGATCATTTAGCCAAGGTGACAGATCATATCATCATCAACCTTGGAAAGAGTATGACCCCGTCAACCCATTTATTGACTTATTCGTTAAAATAGACGAGAGTCTTACAGAAAAGGAAATAGAAAGAATGAGGATGATTATTCAAATAAAACTGGGTGTGTATGAAGAAATTCAAAACTATCCACTTCCAAAACTTTTAACGTATTTGTTTTTCGGTGATTACATCACAAAACATGACGTCAGTTTATTGCAATATTGCCTGGAAAGTATAAAAAGGAGAGACTTGGTACACCATCTTGATACTTATGTCAGAAAAGGCTTACGCTATAGTTCCCAACACCTGTATCACATACCAGAAGACGATGCTAGTTCTCGTGATGGATCAACAGGATTTAACCGCAATTGGGAATTACGACATTCCACTTCTCGCAACAAGCATTACTCTGAAATACCTACAGTTGGGCCGCTGACGTATAATATGACAGAATACACAGAAGACAATTTATACCATCTTGGTAGTGGGGAAGAAGCTCTTCCAGACCAGATCGAACCAGAACTGCATCCTCCTGAGTTGCCTGCTACCAATTTCCATGCAGAAAAAGTGGAAAAGGGGCATCCAAGTAACACTAGCATAGACAGTACGACAGTTTCGACTTCTGTGAATATGAGCGATGACTTAAAGTACTATTCCCAGGTGTCGCTCAATATGATTGAATCACAGACTGTAAACATTAATACAGAACTACAAACAACGCCCGGAACCAAGCCCAAGAAAAGAAGCATTTTTAAAAGAATTTTTCATAGAAAGAAAAAGAATGAAGTTGAATTGCAAAGTTACCGGAAACATTAATTATACCAAATAGCCTTTAGAACTTTATACTTTTGCTTTAGGTAAAATATTTCATCTCAGGTTTTACTATTACTACTGTCATTAATATCAAACTTACATTACTTTGTTATTATATATTTTCTTTCTTGTGATGTATTGCAACAACGAACATATGGTATTGTAATAGTTAACGGACATTTTCTGACAACCATGCTCATTTCATTAGTTGACTTAATTTATTGAACAAGTGTGCAAAGGTGAACTGTCTGATTTTATATAGTAAAAGTAGGATATACATAAGCGGCTTTCAAAACAGTTAATTGTTTTGTCGTGCTTTTGAAAGTACAAAATCCTTTTCTTAAAGAGTTTAACTTTAATTGTCTTTAAATATATTACGTATATGTATACTCCATTTGCTCAAGAGCGTGGACATAATATATAACGTCTTTCGAAATATCCCAATAGATTTGTATATGTTTACAACAATCTTTTCTGACACAGCTATTTTTAAAAAAATTAAAGTTTCCCGGTATTCTCAAGATCACCGTTTTAAACCAGGCTCGTGATGATCACAGAAGATAAAGAATCTTAGCGGTGGTACTGTTCGTTGGTCCCGACTTGCATCCTCAGCTTATCATGTTGCTCATGAATTGTTTGTTGAAATTAAAGATACTGGTAACTGGTTGGAAACTTATGTTTAACATTGCTCATACTTGAAATATAACAAGTCATTGAACTGATGTGAAATAAATGTTATGTTCTTATGTATCTGCTTTACTTTAACTCTTGGTTTGCTGTGTTGCCCTATTAACACTTATTACTTACACTTATTAACTCTTGACAAGTCAAAAACTTGCAATGAGTATATTGAAATTGCACATGCATTCTTTCGCGTCTTTGTTATTGCCATTGGTACTCCATTTTGTTTATGCTTCTCCTCTGACCGTAGTGGCCCTAGAACCACCATATTTTGCACATATGTAGTGCTTGATGTGAAGTTGTGACTTTCAGTTTTTACCTTTGTTTTCAGTTTTATGGTCAAAATACGAAGTAAATTTTTTTTAAAACAAACAGAGCGTTAAGCAAGGCCAGAGGCATTAACGCTCTGCCAGTACTATAATAATACTTCGTGGCATGGGGTAAATCGTGGTTTCCTGCCCTCTGCAAGTCTTCAGGTTACTGAGGGCACTTAACACATGAATTTCTCCCATTCTTTAAAACATTGTTTTGTTATTTGTCTCTATATTAAGTTTATGCGCATTTTTTCTGCAAAATTTGGAGCACTCTTTAGGATATAAGTTATGCTCAAATCGGGTGAAACGATGTCAGTCATGGGGTGGTTTCAAACTTTGGTCATTTCTTAGCAGTCGTTTTTTTCACTTTTGTTTTTCGTTACTATATTATATGTACAAAAAATCTAAGAGATATCTGTAACTAACACTAAAATTGTTTCTCAGTGTGCCGAATAATCGAGTTATACGAAAGGCGAGTAGAGTTATAAAGGAGAATTAGGGCGTGGAAAGGTGGCACAGGTATCTATTTATAAAATGTTAGTGATTTCGAGTCATACTTATTACGAGTACAGTTACACTTAACAATATGATGTTATGCCTTATTACAGTTGAGTTACGTTTAGCATAAAACACAGGAGAGTTACATTTATCTGTGGTGACGTGTTTCCCTTTCCATTTAAGTGTAAAGGGAATCTCATAAAATGAAACTTTCGTGATTAAGTCGAAAATATCGTTTTTGTACTCTTTATTAACAATGTAAGAATCTAAATGAGGAGCATTTGAAGTTTTTTGGTTGCCAGTTTTCAAAATGCTTCTTTGGATTGTTTCAAAACTTGCATAAATATTCACTAGGTTCTCTTAAAAAATTCGACCATATTCCTTTATATTTTTATGATTATTCCCACCTGAAAACTTCGTTTGCAACTCGGTATAAGTTTTTCTGGAAGTTTCCGCTCCTATTTTCCCCTTTCCTCTTATCTTTTCTCCGTTGAACGGTTCCATAAAAGTTATTCTTCAGTATTTGTTAGAGTAAGGTAAACCTTGGTACTTGTGTAGAGGGTGACGAGTTCTAGGTGAATCCGCAATTGTTTTACCTCAAAAGTAAAGGTCAAGTGAAGTCAAAGTTTTTTTCCACAAAAAAGTTTCTGGAGAACTCCTCCTGGCGTTTGAATCAGTGGAGCTTCATATTCAGTACATTTTTATAGACAATCATCACGTCTCGGTGAAACTGCAAATATTGCAATATCGGAAATAACGCAAAGGTCAAGGTCAAATTGAGGTCAAAATATTTTAAAATACCTTTAATCACGAAAAATGGACATAAAAACTTCTCAAATCCAGGTTTGAAAACATAAAACGTTCTCGGTAACGACAGGAACTACAGGAAGATTTATTTCGATAACGGTCAGAGGTAGAGCGATTTTGAGTTCATTTTCTATCCTGAACAAATTTACATAAGAGGAATCGCACTGACCTTGATTTTCTCGGTCATGACCAAGTTATAAAACAGGAAGTTGACTATTATCTCGAAAACGGTTAGAGACAGGGCGATTTCGAGTTCATTTTCGACCCTCTGGGCCTAAACAATGTTCTCTAAGGTTAATCTTGGTGAACTTTACCTTCTCGGCCACGGTCAAGGCAAAAAACCGGGAGTTGATTAGAGATAAAGCGATTTTGTGCTCATTTTCGACCCGTTGTTCCTGAACAATGTTACATAAGAAGTGCCTCGGTGACCTTGACGTTCAGGCTCACACTCAAGGTCTAAAACCTGAAGTTGACTATTATCTGTAAAACCGTTATAGATAGAGCGATTTGACCTTTTGTTCCTGAGCAATGTTACATAAGGGGTACTTCGGTGACTTTGACTTTCTCGGTCAGGGTCAAGGTCAAAAACCCCAAGTTGACTATTACCTCGAATGATTTTATAGATAGAGCGCTTTTGAGCTCATTTTCGAATCTTTGGACTTAAACAACGTTACATAAGGGATATCTGGGTGACCTTGACCTTCTCGGTCACTGGCCAAGACCAGAAAGCGGAAAATCGGTTAGAGATAGAGCGATTTTGAGTCTAAACAACGTTACGTAAGAGGTACCTCGGTGACCTTGAACTTCTCGGTCACGGTCAAGATCAAAAACCGGAAGTTGACTATTATCTCGAAAACGGTTAGAGATAGAACGGTTTTGGGTTCATTTTTGACGACGATAAAGAACTGGTACTGCGTGACTTTGAGCTTCTTGGTCATAATTTAGTATGTTTAATATGTATTATTATATTTTCTTAAGTGGTTTTGCAAGTGGGTCATTCTGCTATCTAGCGGAATTCTGTCTAGTTTTAAAACTGGTTCGCTGTGTTATTATTATTTTTTTGGCGATCCGCCTAAAATTGCCCAAATGGTAGGGAGGCATTTACATTTCTCTAGTTGCCACTTTTCAAAATGCTTCTTCTCACATATTTTTCATTGGATTGAGTTATAATTTTGCGTAAAACGCTCACTAGACTGTTTTCTCTTGAAAAATTACTTGTGTGGCGATCCATAAAAAACTGGCTAAATGAAGGGCGGGCATTTCTAAATTTTCTGCAACCAATTTTCAAAATGCTTCTTCTTCCACATTTTGACCGCATTCCTTTTCAATGATTGTTCCTTAGATGGTTTGCTCTTGAGTAATTACTGAATAATAATAATTTTTTGGCGAGCTGCAAAGAAATAGGTCTTCTTCTTTTTCTTCTTCTTCTTCTTCTTCTTCTTCTTCTTCTTCTTCTCTCTCTCTCTCTCTCTCTCTCTCTCTCTCTCTCTCTCTCTCTCTCTCTCGGATAGGATTTCTTTCCAATTTTGTGTGATGTTCCTTAGGTAACCCTCTCTTGAAAAAAAATTTTTTGTTTGTTGATTGTCTGTTGAACATGTATCGTGTTTTGCTTATTATGTGCGTCAGAATTACAATCATCCAAAAACGTTTGAAGAAACGCAAGGAAAGATTTCAGAAACGGGGGAGAGGGGGCGGTGGTCATATGGAGATCTAGGATTTTCGTTGAAAGGTGTGGGGTTATTGAGAATAGCGGGATGGGATCATGACTGAAATATCTATCGAAGAGCAACATTTAAAGTGCATCATTGCCTATCGTCTCTAAGTTTAGTCCAGCCTCCCCCCCCCCCCCCAAACCACATAACATTCATCCATCTTGATATCGCGCAAAGAGGGGTGACGGCAGTCGATCCAGGGCGTATTTTGCAGAACAATGGCTTAATCGCACAAGGGAGACATACTGATTGCAGTAAAATACTTGACGATACATATGCTGTGAGACCAAGGCTGGAGTGGGAAGGTTGGGGGTGAGGAATGCTGTTTCATAGAGTTGGTAGCATGTCAGCAAGCCATATTTTTTTCTAGAAAGGTTTGAAACTATTTTGTATCCGTGAGGTATGCTGAGTAATTGGTTTACTTGTATTGTTTTTATGCACAATTCTTGTATATTCTTTCGAATCAAGTGGAAATTTTTCGGGTATAAAAATGTCTTAGTTAAAGACAAATTGATATAAGTGGGACTAAGGCTTAGTGAGAGATGAGGTTAGTAATAAAGTTCTGTTCTTTTGTAGAAATGTTTCTAACTTTCATTTTTTTTCAAAATCGGCATGGCTGTAAAGGAAAAACTAAAATGCCCACTGAAAAGTTTAAACATTCTACTCCAAGGATGACATTGACATACTCATTTCATTTTGGCCAAGTGTTAAATATTTTGCTTTTTCCGAAGTTGGTTCTCGTTTAAAAGTATGTTTTATATTTTTTTGTGGAACAAGCAAAAAAGCACCAGCAAACAAACAGATTGGGCCATATATACACAAAATATAATTGCGATGTAATGAAATCTGTAGGAGCAGTAGCTTTACTGCGGGTCTTCTTTGTGAAATTAGACGTAATCTAGTTTGTTCCCATTTCGAAGACAAGCTAAACGAGATGCAAAGGTGCCTCCGAGTGTCGATGCAAACTGTATAAATTTCTGTCACTTTTCAAGAAAAAAAAGGCACCAGTGCGTCAATGGTTAATCCCGCAGAAGACAACTACAGCTATGTGCAGGCTGTATTGCTTTCACCTCACAACTACAGTGCTAAATACTGCATTAGCAAAGGCGTTGGTTTAAAGAGCATTCAATGAGCACAAAGCACACTGTCTAGCTAGTTTAAGAGTCGGTGGCTCTTTGTTGAGAAAGTTTTTAATGTGAGTGTGAAATAGTTGTTTATTTTATAAGTTAGTCAAAATTTAGTTGTGAATTTAATCATTATGATATAAAATTAATGTGATGATGTATGCCACGCATTCCGTTTCGCTAATATTTTTCCCCCAGTATGGCGAATCCTAAACCTCCTTTGCTGAAAAGCTATCTTCTCCTCCTAATTCGTGAAATTTTGCAAGAGAAGTCAAGTTCAGGGCTGAAAATGTTTGTTCGATTCTTTTTTTCTGGAAAATTTGATCATGGAACTGCTGTGGTGACATTATTTTTTAACACAGTTCTATGAGGAATTATATTTGTTAAGGATCCATGATCGAGATTTGCGCTTCCAAATGTAAATTTCGCTACTCGGTAGCGAAATTGGTCTAGTTCTAGTTTGATCTTATGTGTGTGCTCGAACTCAGTAAGCTCCGATCGAGCACCTAACTACTTGCGCATTTCTGTCCATTATTTGCAATTCATTGGCATAGGCTGACTTTTTTCTATTTATAACCCTTGCAGAATTTTTCCGAGTACATTAGATATCTTGAAAATCTATGAGACAGTTTTCCTGTTTCCATTTTCAAGAATCAAGACAATCGATATCATTTAAATAAACAACAAATAATCACTGATAGTTTGGTATTGGGAATCATTTTATTACACACCTAGCCCTTTTCATTTGGGTCAATTGCTTTAAGTATAAGTAAATTTTCACAGAGTCAATATTAAATCAATCATCTGGTCATTCCGTGATACATTGTACTTTATTTATTTAGCTATGTGTTTATTATTTTTTAATTATGAGATTTTATGGATGCGTTCAGTTAGAAAGGTATGAAAATATGAGAATAAAATATTAAATGCGCTATACATTCACAAATTCAATAGACTACAGCAACTTCAGGACAGATCTGCTTCGCGTGTCCTTTTCTATTACAATAAAATAAATCCAGATGAAAGATTTTTAACAATTAGTTCTTGCGTTATACTAAATTAATATTATTCATTCACTGGTTTTAAATATATCTGTGCATTGGTTGGAACTTTAATTCATAATTTTGAAATTAAAGGTAAATATATCTAAATTAGAATCATAAAATGTACATTATAAAGCGTTGAAAAAGTCAATAAAATTATCGAATGTAGTTTCAGCAATATTTTGCTAATACGAATGATTAGCTACCAATCATATAGTGTTAGGTCAGTAAATATACACCATTACTTTGTGTACATTTTTATCCTTTTAAATCATATGGTTCATTATTCAAGGGGGTGTCTTCCAGAACTTGTATAAATTAACCTAAAAGCATGAGTCGAGAAGTCTTTCATTCTATTAGCCTGCTTAAACATTTTCATGGACTATTTAACAAACTGTTTCAAAAATTGCTTTACTGAGTAAATTGACCTAAAAACCTAATAATAAAGTTGTTAAGATTATCCCACAGACTTCAGGGAGTAATTTGTTTACCAAAAAAGGCTACTCACATAAGCTTGGCTCTTTACACATAATAAGAATTGATAAAACTCTTATCTTTTTTAAAGACTTCAGCAGGTACACCGGAACCCCGGATATCGGACCACTTTTAGGTCTGAGCAAAAGTGTTCCGACTTCGAGGGTTTCAGCATATACGAGATCATAATTATCCATAATAATATGCCCATAAGATAGTCGATAAGTGAGACACATTTTTCGTTATTATCTCTCTTTTTTAACAAGTTTAGAAATAAAAAAAACTTATATGAATACATCATATTCCTTCCTACGCCCAGTTAACGCCTGTGACGCAACTTTGGATATAGTCCGAAAAATTGATCATTTATGTACACATTGAAAAATAGCCGTCGCAATATATAGTCGTGTTAACACTCACAGGAAATTTAACACTGGTACTGGTAATGATTGGTCACTTGAAAATTCACGAATACCAGGTAAAGTATTGGATGTCCAGAAGCGCGCCAGTTTTTACTTAAAGGGGACGTGGACAGAGCGATGTTCCTTACGGCTGCCACTGTCCTGGTGATGTGATTCATATCTTCGCGACGTCTTATATGCCATTCTCCCGACGTTTAACTAAGGTGGTAGGTAGACGTTGAGAAGTTCATGGTCTGAACCTCCTCCACCCCGCCCCCCCCCCCCCTTTATTTAGTCAACTGCAGAAAAAGACCCCCTCTGTGAAAAATTTGGCGACAAATTTCGCTCCTTCCCCAAGAAAGAATAAAAATCAGGAAAAATTGACCTGGTGTCAAATGGTCGTTTTTCATTTCGTTGGTTGTCTTATGACAGGTGGTGTTTTTTTCCGGTGGTCATGTGACCGGAGGTGTTGCAACCATTTTTGCCATACCCAGGTTTTGCAGTGTAGACTATAATAATCGAAAACCCGACGTTGTTGAAACGTTAAAATATTTACTGGGATGAAGAAATTGTATGAATTGCAATGATATCATATACATTAATGTAACGTTGTATGGTAATAATCTTGTAACAAATGGACATAGCATTCTTCACGTATGGTAGTTATCGAGTTAAGGAAACCCAAAGCGGCATTTATAAGCTGATATCACCTCATAACCAAGTGTAGGTGAGCATCCTCGAAACATGGAAGATAAGCATCACCGCTGTGATATCTGTGAAAAAAAATAATTTGTAAAAAAACATTGGAGTGGACTAACTAGACATGCTAGAGTATGCCTCTGCCAAATTCGGTCGTCCTCTCCCTAACAGTCCCAGAGGAGTTGACCTGACAAGGTTATGACAAAAAAAGGATCATACGGAAACATTTTACCAAATAAAGCAAATTCAATAAATTATGGGGATTGAAATCCGTATGCGCAATTATACAATCTTACGTTCTCATATGCAAGTAAAGGTATACATTTTTCGTGAGTAAATCACCTAAATGGAACACGAGAAAATTATGTAGTTGATTTCGGGGCTTCAAAGATAATTAAATGCTGTTGCAAAGTCCTATATAAAACTGGAGATACACTTCTCCTAAATTTAAACCCCACATTCAGTTACGTGCAATCTTTCTATTCAAAGAGATCTCTTCTGTACATAACATATTCTAAACCGCTCTTCAATTACAAGTATGGAGCTGTTCTGGGACCGGTCGTATACACGCGGTTCAAAATGGCGTTTGGGACATGAAGGAAAGAATTTCTGCTCTGGTGAAAAGTGGTCCGATTTGCGGGGTGGTCCAGTGGCGTGTACTATTAATTATATAATAGCGTGAGCCTGATATATATATATATATATATATATATATATATATATATATATATATATATATATATATATATATATATATATATATATATATATATATATATATATATACTGTTTTGGCATTCATTTTTTTTGTCTGGGTGATTTCTCTGAGGCATACCATGGTTCCAGTTTTCATGGTTGACCAACGTTGTAATCAGCGTGCCCTGATGCTTCTTTCGTGTGTCTGGATTGTCTGGAGTCAGCAGGCTGTGGTTCGTAATTGAGTTATCGACTTTAGATTTATGAAAACAAGATTGAAGAGAGATACAAAAGGGTTTTGGGGGTGGAGGGAGGAAGTTGCGTTTTTTTTTTTCTTCTCTTGAGTTTTCAGAGAAATGTACTCATATTTTTCGATTAAATGCTGAAGTCAATTCTTTTTTTTTTTTTTTTTAAAAAAGATGACATCCAGGGATTATCTCACAACTAACCTCAAACATGGGTTTAAATAATCTAGATTTAGATGACGTTTTTTTTTTTTTTTTTTTTTTTTTGTCGTTTAAAAATGTCATGTGGCCTGCTCAACGAAACCAAATGATCTAGACTCCTATGAACAATTTGAACGATTTATGACTGATATTTTTGTACTTGCTTTTTTCGGTCATTTGCTAGTTCATAAAAATTCCGGTGTAAATTTATGATGTGATTCAGCAGTAACATGGCATTTGGCAATGCTCACTATGTATATATTTATAACTTGTTTACTACTTCTCTATTCACCAAAATAAGCCTAAATTAACCTTTCTATCTGACATCAGCGGACCGCATTTACCTTGGTAATACGCTTGGCTCTCTCTCAACCTCACAGACTTACGTCACACACATAGGAACTTTTTGCAATGTGTGAGGGGCTTGAGATTGGTTGTAGCGGTCGCCCTCCGGTTCCTGCTCCGGTTCCTGTTCTTGTGGGGGGGGGGGTGTATTCTCGTGTTGACGTCAATGTGTGCCTCGTATTTATGTGACTGGATATCAGTTTGAAATAATTTCACCAATGCAAGTCATAATGTCAGATGTCGAAATTAGAAGCTGGTGTATTGATACGCGCAAGCAATTGCTCTGTCATAGATTAATTATACAGTAGTTCCGGGGAAAAACATTACAACGTTAAAATACGTGTGTCTTCTCAGCTGAGGTTAGGAGCAAGTTCGATTATTCTGACTTGGTTAAGAAAAAAATTCCAGCAAATAAACTGATGATTTTTTATTTAAACAAAATGCATACATATATGTCGCAGAATGACTAGATATCTGAAATACCAATACAACCACTACGCACCGAAAAAGAACTGCGGTTTTTGTTTTCTTTGCTGGTATCAAGCACATCCTGTCCGTGTTGTCGCCCCCTACCCCTGCCCCTTCACCTCCCACCCCCCAAAATCCCCTCTCCCCTCTCCTTTCGATATATTTGTTTGTCTCCCGGTAAATATTGTCACAACTACAACCGCAACTTAAAAAATAGATCAACAAAAAGGATAAAGTAATCAACAAAAAAACACTCGTGAAAGAAATTTCTAACCCCCCCCCCCCCCCAAAAAAAAAGGGAAAAAAAACGATCGGTTTGTATCTACTTCCGGATCTAAAATGAAGTTACAAATCACAATTTACTTTAATCCTGACATTGGTGTTCACGTGGTTAGCTTCAGTTTTGTACTTAACATGAGGTGATCAGAAGGGTATAACTCCTCAGGTATAACAGCATAAATATCATCTATTGTATCACTGAAAGTAATGTAGAAAAATTCTATTAAAACAAGCAGAGTAAAAATTGACAATATCAGAAGCACCATTGGTGGCAGTCTGCAGAACCGCTTCTTATGTTTCGACGACCGCAAAAAGAGATCAGCATCACACAAACAAAACCACTCACAGAGCGCTAAATTGAGACAGTTTTTATGACTCCTGTTATTCATAGCCTGCAGAATAAGCAATGCCGCATGGATTAAATTTACCGCAACGGCCGCAAAGAGACAGCAAAATAATAAAAATGTCTTAAACATGGAGCCGTTGCACTCCTCGCACTCGGGCAAGAGACAGGCGTTTTTGTCGCCACCGCTGACGCAAATCCCGCACCTACAGGACGCATGTGGGCCACAGTCGTGGGCACACCCCCGGCCCTCTAGGCCTTTCTGGCTGGCGTACATACAAGCAATTACGCTCCAGGCCCGATGCCAAATAATATTTGGTAAGAATTTGTCCCTGTATTCGGCTCCATTACCGCTTAAGCTTGCTGATATAACTTGAAATCCTTCGGATACAAATATCCTATCTGGACGACTTTCCAACCCTGGTTGTGGCTGTAAAAAAAAAGACATTAACTTTTATCTGCATGCGAAATTTGAAGATTGAAATTCACACTGTGTAAAAGTAATTAAGTTAGAGAAACGACTTCATTAACTGAAAGTCAAGCGAAATTAATTTATTTTTTGAAAATTCTGTGTGTAATAGGGAATGAAAACGATGACACTTAAATCACCATTACCTTCAGTATATTTTGTTGTTGGCAAAAATATAGTGGCATTAATTATTTTACTTTTTATTACATAAGTTAGGGGCTTTTCTGTCATTTATTTATCAATAGAACGACTATGGTTACACAACGTGCATTGTTATACTCTTACCATATTGCTAAAAGTTAAACCCCTTTCGTCTTCAGTGTGGGACGATTTCCAGGCGTCCTTGAACTTTCCCACAAGGTTTTGTGTTGTCTTTGCCAGGTCACGATAACCGCGTCTGAGGCACTGTTGTACAGTACCTGCAGCCGGCAACGGTTCGGTTAGCAGTCGCACCGGGTCTTCGTAGTCGTTGTAAGTATTAAAATCTCCCAGTACAATGTGTTGTTTTTCTTCAGTTTCTTCGTCATGAAATAAACATACATCTCAGTTGATTTTCAAGACCATGATCAAAATTGTACTTTTATGATTAGCATTTATGTTTTTAATTTAGCAAACTGAAGACCCTGAAAAAATAAAGACAAACATTGCAGACAAGACGGTTTATTCAGCTATGCATCGAACGGATGCACTTACAAGTTCCTAGATCAGAAGTCTCAGAAAAACGAGATATAGTTGATCGATGCAATCCATCTTTGTTCCCCCCCCCCTCCTCATCCCCACCCCCTACTGTTGAAGCAATAACCTCACTCAAAACTAAGGTTATATTCAGGTATTTAACCTCCTACCAATGGCCGTTCTTGCAAGTGAGAAATCATATAACCAGAATTGTACCTTCAGACCACTGTTCTTTTAACTTTTTACCTTTTCCGTGTGAAAAATCAGTAATTTTCACGAGTGTCCATTTAGTGTCTTTGTAGGACGTGGCTTGAAGCCCTCACTGCTCTATCCATGCCCTCTACCTCTTTCCCCCCACCCAAAGACGCAATATAATTCGAGACTTTTGGGTGCGATTAGCCTGGTAAACATATGCTCAAATGTTCAACTTTTAGAAGAGCGCTGCTTAAAATGAAAGGCCCACAAAGCAGTCACGCACCTGCAAGGTAGCCAAGCAGCTCTATGACGTTCGCACACTGCTGCGTTCTGTCGTACGAGAGGTGCACCAGCGAGACCAGCATGCGCCCAGCGGCCGGATGTTCTATGCACACGTGCAGCACAATCCTCGGGTTCGTGTCGGGCCCCGATGTGTGGGACAGGTTCTGTATAGCACTCGTCGCGATAGGGTGCAAGCTAAATATAGCAATACCTTGAACAGAAGTGGCAATGTTGTTTTTAAATTCCAAATTCACAAATAAAGTGGTATGAAGGAGTTTCGGTATTCAGAATTAATGTGCATCCTGCAGCATTCAAAACACACACAATTCAAAGGACTTCTTACCGTAACACTTTGTATATAAGGAAACCGCGAATTAAGGGATGCGATAGAACTTTTAAAACAGGGATGCATTGAAAATTTGGTCAATGCAGTTTTTTCCTAAGCGTCATTTTGCTTATAACACTCTTTTATTTAAAATAAAAAATGCATCAAGTAAATAAGAATCTAGATCGATTTAAACTGAAATATATAGAGAATCATAAAAGTTGAATTGTGATAAATTTAAGTTGGTCTATTCTAGAACAGACTATCTTTGACTGTAGTGCCTTCTTATTTTAAATAATAGAGTGTTTTATCCAAATGACTAGACTTTGCTTTAACTCAAGGTTCTGCAATTTGGAGTTGCTTTTTCTGAAAGGTTCTGGCAATTCGTATTTGAGTAGTGCTGTTGAACACACGATTTAAAAACAGCTGTCGTCAACGGCATGCTATCCGTCGTCGGGTTCGTATTTCAATTTGTCCACAGTCGTGTAGGTATGAAAGATGATATCTGGCATTGTCACCTTTTAATGCTAAACATGACAGACACCTTCATAACTTCATAAATGTTGAAAACGGCTTTTATCAACTTTTAAAGCTATATTTTGCCCTAATTGGTTACAACCGTTTGGTATTAAAAGATGACACTGGTCGTTATCGACTGTTAATGTTCAAACACGATTTTTTCACTTTTACATTTTTTAGAGCAAAAAGCCATAAAAACAGTAAAATATCAATAATATCAACAAGAGGAATGTACCAGTGATATAAGCACGAGGGAAATATTAGTGACATCAGCACGAGGGAAATACCAGTGATATCAGCAAAAGCAAACCAACAGTGAACTAAGCAAGAGCAAAATATCACTGATGCAAACAAGAGCAAAATATCAGTGATAACAACAAAAAGATTCCTCATTGGTTCTAAACACCCGCGCAAAATTACCCAATTCTTCGTCATGTATAATGTGAACTCATCAGATCGTTTATGACAGAAATTTAGCTACGCATGCCTTCAGCTACGTCACGCCGTTGATAGTACAACCCATCATGGCTCACTTGGTGCGCCGGCGCGTATGTGTGATACTTGTACCGTGGAAGCAAAGCCACTAATTCACTAAGCTGGCCCTCTCCATTTGGTCCACTCCTCACTTCTTGCACTGCTATTATGTCTGCGTCCGATTCTCTCACCTACAAACATTAAAGTGTACTAAATTGTATTTTTTACACTCAAAGGCAAGTATTTTAGTTTTATCGTGCTAAACGAAATACACAATTACGACTTTCCCTTGATTTATTAAACGAACTGTAAATGGTACGAAAATGTAAGGCATCTCTCACCCAATGTGAAAAGGTAAAGTTAGCGTAGTTATCATAGTAAGTTTGATTTTGAAAAAAAGTTTTTTAACAAAAGTTTTACCATTACGCTTTATCATGTCAGATATGGCAAAAATCTGAAAAAATCCAAAAAGTCACAGCCAGGTAGCAGGTTACCATAAATCCTGGTAGATTAATCGCTAACTAGATTAACCTCACCTCCGAAAAAAATCACAGCCTTGGTTTCAATTTCAGTACCTTAACCGCACTGCTAGATTAAAGGCACCCATTCTTAATAAAATGAAACTGATTCAAATAAAAATTGACTAATAATTCAACATCCGGTATTAAACGTGGTAATCATTTGCCCTCATTCCTATTGTCTAGTGTTTAGAGCCTGTAATCAGTGCCTGGGTCCGTTGCAAAACCGTTGCAAAACCTGCAACTTTTCCTGTATACAGAATTATCATTGTGCCACTCTGTATATTCTCTTGGACAGGATTATTATCCGCCATCAAATCTCGAACAGCTGTTCTCTGGGAAACTGTAACTGGTTCGCACCTTTTTTTACCCGATTTTACCTCCGTTTAAGAACCTGAGTTCGTGTGACATTCTAGCGACACCGGAGTCGTTGTTATAAAACTTGTGACTTCTCAGGGGATCTGTCTGTTATGTACAAACAAAGAGGGGGTAGACATTTTAAAAAGTAGTTCCACTCTTTAAATAGTACTGTTTCTGTGGAATCTCCAGTGGGTTTGCCGATTAAAAAGGTGTTATAACAGTTAAAACCGACGTAGAGGTTGGCGTAGGTTAATTTTGCGTTGTTGTTCAGGAGCCAGCCTCTATGGTGATTCGGTCTGAATAGATCCTTTCAGATGTCAACTATTATATGACAGCGGTTAAATTGTTATTTACATTAAACCAATTGCCGTGTGCTTTGCAGAGGTACTATGACAAATACACACACGTGAGACTGCAGTTTGCGTTTCCTTTCTCTTAGTGAATATGTTTTCGTAAAATTAGAGTTTTGTTATGAATTTTTATATGAAAAGTCGTTGTCGTGGAGCGCAAATTGAATTAGATTCTTGTCTACGCGCACCTTCCGGAATAAAAAATTCAAACTCCAGAAGAACAGAAGGTTTAAACATTGCTGGTAGATATATCTCATCAGAGGTTCAGGCCTGTACCTTAGGAAAAAAAGCTAGGCGCGCGCGCGCGCCTAGCTTCAAAAAGTTAGGCGCGTGGGCGAAATCTTAAGCGCGTGGGTTGTATTCTTCATAAGGGTTTTGAGGCACAATAACACTTGAAAGAGGATCCCTTAACAAGACGCTATTCCTGTCATGGATTGAATTATGTAATATCTAATAGGCATACATAAGCATAATGATGTGTAAAATGCAGAAGAACCTGTGGCTGTTTCGCAGCTCTTGAAATTCACAAGAAACATTTTTTGGTGATTTTTTCCACGAAATGTATCATAATATTATTATAATCATATTAAATGGGCCGAAAAGTTGGGCGCGCAGCGCGCGCCTAACTATTTTTCTTAGGCGCATGGCCAAAATCTTAGGCGCGTACGAGTACGCGCCCGCCCGCCCTTTAAGGTACAGCCCTGGAGGTTACAAGTACGAGACAGTAATTGGGACAAAATTAGGGATTTTTAATGATTTTAGGGAAATATCCCTGAACTTACACGTGAACAAATATATACCACCGACAGAAGAGGTCTAACCAAACATTGCTAATACAAAACACAGCAACTTCCCGGTATACGGACATTAAAATACACAAAAGTATAAATTGTGTTTCTAATTTAAACAATAGACAAGTTTGGGACATAAAGTGTCAAACAATCACAAACAGCGTTACAAAGATGTCCAAAACCAAGATGGCGACGTCTAAAAATAAATAGCTGATCAATCGGGCTGGTTTTATTAACTTTTCTCTTGAACAACAACTGATACTTTCAATTTTATGTTACAATATTATGAGATGCACTTTCCCAAGCATGTTGATCTAAGGATACCCAATAGTAAAATGAGTAAAGCAGGTTTCAACCTATCTGCGTCAAATGTCTCATTCTACCCTCCGTCCCATTCTATGGTTTGGGCCTTGTAGTTGCTTTATAACAATGAGGTTTACGAGTACAACATGCCTGGGCGATAAACGGGCTTAATTTAAAATACCACAAAATAAAACTTGCCAGTCGCGCTATTCTATATTTTCTGACATTCCAATTAAACATAATATTCCATAAATTGTACGTAACAACTGTTACATGCGAATGTGCAATGAAAATTAAATTTATTAAAATCAAATAGCAGAAATGTTTCATTTTACTTCCGTGTTTTAGCAGATATATAATCTTGATTCCGTAGATGATTGAAAGTTACCAAAGTTTTCCAGTGATATATCAGATAAAACGTCTGGGTAGAAATCAATACCAGCATTGCAATTTTTTGTGGACGCCAAATCGAATGATTCTTATCAGGTGGAGGAGGGGGTGGCAATGATATTTTGCTCAAGTAGCGGGTCTAGGGGATATCGGGCTCAGCAGGGGATATCCTGCTCTTGAGGTTGTAACCCCCTCCCACCAGCCAAAAGCTTGTATCAGCTCCTGAATCCTCAATCCGATGCAGCTCAACGCATTTATGGCATCTTTCTTGACGTTTTCATAAATACCTTGGAATACGTTTTTGTATTTCATTTCCTGTTCAATGTTTATTTTGGGTGCAGTATTTTAAATGTTAGGCAAACACATCTTCCTGGGAGTTCGAAAGGAATGTTTTGTAAACAAAAGCAATAGTAATTGCAATAAGTCACGCCAATAAGAAGCAAAAACATTGTTCAGAAAAATGTTAGTCATGATCTTTTTATATAAATTTATATATTTTGTGCTTTAGTCCTATACCTGCAAAGTATGAATCTTGGACCACTTCTGACACTGAAGCTTGAGAGTAAAGCCCCAATTCAAATTTTCAATGGATAATTATTCAATCGCGTGGGATTTTTACGTATTGAAAAAGGGAACATGATGTACACATAACATAATTAAAGAAATCTGTAAATCTAAAAGAAATATGAACAAAACAGCGGCTAAGAAATGACCAAAGTTAGATCATGCCTTGTAACTCACAAAATATTAGACATATTTGAACATAAGAACATGAAGAGTGATGCAAATTCAACAGAAACAACAATAAAGAATTTTGTAATGTAAAATGTGTGAATGACATCATTATGTTAATATTGTTAAAATCAATTAAAGCTCTATATGTACCTGTCGTGAACCAAGTTCTATTTTCGTTATAGGCTGCTGAATCAATTATTACTGTTTTTTTAATTAGAATATTTTTTTTTTGTTATTGTGGAGATATTTGGAGAGAAGAATAGTTATTCGTGCAAGAACAAGAAGTAAACAAGAGCAAGAAGCTTCTTACAGATGGATTTCTTATTGTCTGAGATAGCCAAAAAAGACAAACAGTTAAGCGACAGCAATGTTATGGTAATTTACATTTTATTAGATATACGTAAAATGGAAGCCGGGGCCTTCAGTAGATATTCGGGTGTTTGTGAGCGATAATAAGTGGGTTGTGTTTTGTCTGTGTGATTTGCGATTGGGAGGAGAGCGAAATATTACAGTGATTCGAAATTGGTGAAATTAAAAGAACATCTTCCGTGGCTGAAAGAATGTTTTATTTGTCAGGTATCACAAAATAAGGAATTTGAGTCGAAAGAGTTGGCAAATTGGCATCTGGCTAGTCCCAGTGGACCCTTTCTGTCTTCCCAGGTCAGAAAGGGTCGCAGTTCCTGTAATAGAAATCACCATTGATCTCAATTTTCGCGGCTCTAGATCTTTCGGCGCATGTTCCAGGACACCGAGGTTCGGAGTGGCATGCCTTGTCTTAAAAAGCACACTGAGAAGTATCCTGGCGCACTATTTTCGACCTCGTCCAAACTACCAAAGTGGAGTAAAGAGTGGTTTTACAACTGCAGATTCACTGTTGTTGTGGGCGATAATGGGAGATTCTTTATTCTGATCTGAAGTAAACATCTATTTTTCTCATTACAAAATTGTTGTTTGACCATAAAAATTGTGCGCCATAATTTATAATTGTGTTATTTATGTGATGCACCCTTTCTAAACGCCATTAACGCCATTAACTCCAGTCGTGCGCCGAGATTGAAAAATTGAGATCAATGACAAGTTATATTATAGGAACTATTGACTCTTGCTGGGAAGCAAGAGTCATCTAGGACTAGCATCTGGCTTGTTCTTGAGGACGAGTTCACGTTACAACCTGTCGTCCACCAATGAGAATTAACATTTTCAACAATCACTGCAAAATGTTCGAAGAACGCTTATGTGATTAATGTTGTGCCCTTACATTTTTTTATTTGTGAGACAGAGGATGAGGTAAAACGATATCAAGAAAAGTAGTGATGCATTAAGTTTGTGTTATTGATTTGTGCAGTCAGGGAAGTTAACTGTATGTGTCCTACTTTAGGGCCTCCCATAAAATCCGTATGTTGTGTGTGAAAGGGGAGGCGTATTGGACCTATACGAAGCCTTATATTGTCAGTGGAATCATAAATTTATCGCACATCAAGAGGTAGGGTTGGGATCAAACAATTTTTATGTATCCTTCATGGATAGCACCTTAAATACCTTAAATATGGTTATTGAACAGTCATACTTTATACTCGGTTTTTGAGGTTCCGTGTTCGTACTTTTGATTCGCCTTGTAGTTACCATCTCCCAGACTAGGATATAAAGGCCACAGTAAATCGGGTTTATAGTGTACAACTTCCAGATCGGGATAAACAGAGATACATTAAAAACTTTCTGTAATGGCCACCTTCCTGGTCATTTAAACAAGACCTACAGAAAACTTTGTAACGACGATCTTCCAGAGCCTGACTGTAACGGCCCCGGTTGTAGGAGGAACATTAACAAAAAAAAACGTACCCTTAACAACGTTCAAAACTTACATTTTTATGCAGAAAGCATAAAGAAAGCACATTTACTAATTGTAGTTTAAGTCCTTATTTATTTTTTGGCAAAACAAGTAATAAGGTTTGTGAAACTTGTCTGTCCCAAAAGACTTCTATACTTCATGCAAACATTATTGTGACAGATGTGTGGAGAAAATCAAAAATGATATCTTTGCAAAATCTGCAGTAATTTCTCGTAGCCACATGAGCGTTAAAAGTTACTTATCAGATGCTAACCAGTCATTTTTTGATTTTGCGATATTTCTGTTGTATCCGAAAAGAAGCACCCTACTGGTCTGTATTGCATTGACTAGAAGACAATTAAAAGCGTCAGTTAAAAAGTACGCGTTCGCGGGTTGGGGATGGGGGTGGGGGCGTTGATCACTTCTCCATACTATAAAAAATGACGATGTAGATGTGCCGGTATAGTGGGAACGTTACAATTCTAAATAAAAATTACTCCGTGCCAACATCAACAAGTTTCATTCAGAATTCAAAGGAATAAAACAAACTTTATGATGGTAGTTTTCGCCTCTTAAGTCCTCACATTTCTTTGGCAAAAAAGTGATAAAGTTTGTGAAACAACAACATTTGGATTTAAGTACTTTTGTGACATATATTTTTTTGCAATAAGTACAATATAAGTACATAAAGTCTGACAGCGACACTAATTTATCCTAATTAAAAAGAATGGATCAGCATTTTTCTAAGCTGTGAAACCTTTCAACAGGAAGCTATAAAGGCTCACAAAAAGCTAAGAATTAATGTATATTGCAAGAAAAAATTTTTTCGCAAGGCAGACAGTAGAATTATGAGAATAACTAAACTTCCGTTGGTGCACAATAAATATTCCGACGTGGCATAAATATGCTGATGGAATGCAAAATTTTCCAAAATGCTTGTTTGGGATATTTTGACTTTTGATGTCACATTGTGAATTGTTTTTTAGTTGTGTTTGTACATTAAAAAGTGACTCCTTGATTCCAGCAAGATGCAATAGAAGCTTCTGTTTTCTATAATTCTGTAGTCCTATCATTTTTGTTAGCAATATTAATGCACATAGGCCAGTTTTTAGCAGGATACATGGTTATGAATTATCCTTTTAAAAGGGGATCGCACTAAATCCGAATTAAAAAAATGGAAATTTAGGTGTTTTTTTTTTAATTTTAATTTGGGCCCAATGTTTACCGATTTGACTTTCGTCAGATCGTGTTCCTCGTTTTATGGGATTGCCCTCGATTAGAATGTTTTTTTCTGTCTACCTTTTTTTTAGTAACCAGTTGTCGGAATGTTTCTTCTCCCATAATTTCGATGGGATTGCTTTCATGTTTTATATGAATGTTCCCTTCGCTGTCCCTATTGAATAGTACAGTATAATTGTATAATAGTCTAATAAAATTAGAACCGAGTGTATGAATTAAAAGGAAATGATTTATGTAGTGCTTGTTGTTTTAGGCTCCTGGAAAAAAGTATTTTAAGAGAAGTGATTTAGCAGCTAAACAAGCCGAAGATTACTGGAGAAAACACAAAAGATTGAAAATTGTTGAAGATGAAAACTCTGAGGTGTGTGCTTCATATCTTAGTCTTATCTTTTCTTCGGTGGGGTTAACAAACTAATACTGTTGTCGTCAGTCCAAAATTAAATGCGAAAAATGTCTGAAATTTCCGAATTTTTAGTTTAAAGGCCAACAAGTTTTCATAAAAGGAAATTAGTATCGGAAGTTAACAAATCCACTGGTTGCATATTCAGGAGGTAATAATGTATAGTCACAGGTGATATTTTCGATTTGTAGCTGTCACAAGGTAATGACTCCGGCTCTGAAGGAACCAGTGCATGTAAAGACAAAGAAGACAAGCAGATATCACGGAAAGAGGTAAGGCTGGCAATTCCTATGTACATGAAGCTTGTTTGGTAAGTACGTACTAACACTATTTGATTGAGCGAAGAGGCACGGTGAGTGAGTGTATTTATTAAAACTTACAGCGGTGTTAAACACGAGCAGGTACAATGTGACAGAAAAGACATGCCGCGGGGTGGGGGGAGAGAGGTTTAATGTCTTGCCTATTCATTGAGTATAGCCACCATGGCTTCAAAATACCGTATTGTTTTGAAATAATTGATCTTTTGATTGTAATGCAAGTCGTTTTATTACATTTGTAGCAGCATGTAAGGGTTGTTTATTATGTTCGTTGGACGTCTATTTACATAATGTTTACAACACAATGTCTGAAATAGATCAATAACTTTAAGATTTCCTCAAATATAATACTTGCAGTTAAACAGAAGATTAAGAGAGCGAGAAGAACCCATTAAGTTATTCGGCGAGACGGACGCTGAGGCGTACGAGCGGTTGAAGAAGCTTGAGTTACAGATGCCTGAAGTCATTAAGGTTTGCTCTTTTTTGTAAAATAATTCTATGTTAAAAAAAATGCTATAAATAATATTTTGCCTATTACGCTAGATGTTCTTCAGGAACTTTAAACCTGTCTGTAACAAATTGTGTTCTTTTTTGTTGTTGTAAATTTCAGCGTAATGAGCTCAGTTTAGCAAGTTTTACCCTTAATTGGTAGATTAAAGAAAAAATGTGTTGTAGGGTTTTAAAAACGACTTTAAAGCTGCCATGGACAAGGTGGATGAAGAGTACCTGAAGGAAATCCTGCAGCATGGAAGCGGCGCTAGCGACTCAGACAAGATCAAAGCCCATGACGTGCGCGTAAAGGACGACGGCTTGACCCTTGACAAACTGCACGTAAGGGCAGATACGCTCGCGGGTAGGGAAGGGGAGGGGAGCTTGGGAAATGATAGAAGTTTGCTGTTAAATATCCGACAAGCCCTACGTCAGGGCTGCTATGTCGATGTTGGGCGGCTGTGAGGGTGCCCGGCTCAACTTACGATAGTGACAATGATACTGCTGATGATCATGCAGTAGTGATAATCAGGGAAGGAAAATCGTTAAATATCTCGTGGCCGCGGACTGACAACTCGCGAAATTCCAGCAGGCCACTAATATATCGTATATCTTTTGGCGACTGAGGCATAATTCTTTCAGTTGAACAGTTTTGTTCTGGTGTGGCGCTCTCTTAGTGATACCAAATTACCTGCTCTTGTAGCAATAGTGCATGGTATGACCAGAGTGTAATTCAAATTATGTGAGATCTCGTTAAATTTTTGCCCAGGAGTGAATAAAAACATCCTGTCTTAAGGGCTTTGTGAATGAAATATGCTAATTCCTATGATAGTGCATTCCCCAATTTATGGTTGTATTTTTTTTTTAAACCTGAAGCTAAATATGGCAAGTCACATCTGCACGTCTAGCTTTTTACTTGCGCATGCACAGTTTACTGTGAATAGGCAAGAAGGCATTTTACATGAAAATACATCATGCCGTAACACCAAATGCTTTTATTTTTAAGGTCATTGGCCTTTCTTTTTCTGACGAAAAATGTTTTTGTAATATTATAAGAAAAAAGCAATATTATGAGAAAAAAAATAAATTAAATAAAAAAAAAATTGCCCCAGTTTGACAGAATACTTTGAAACGGCGACACAGCTGTTTGGACAGAATCGTCATATCGCAATTGTACAGTTTTGGGGCTGTGCATTACGAAGGAGCACAGCACTACTAATGTATACTGTATCGCTTACCTACAGAACTTAGCAGAGAAGTTTGGACAGGATGATGTGGACGTCGATTCCGAGGTTGTACTAGGTTTTCTCAAGGTAGGGAGGTATTTCAGATAGATTTTAAGCTTTTTATGCCGCTTTTATATCCTATTGTATAGGATATCTTGAAGCAAACTGGATTTGTCGGTATTTACATTGTTTTGTGGTGAGCTGTTAGATTTAAAATTTTGCATACGAGTGAAATATTTTGACTTTGGTGTGATACACAGGTCTGATGTTGTTAAGAATGAAATGCTGAGATTATGCTAATGGATTAATCGTAAACACATATAATAAGAACATGTACTAACGAGTCATTTGCTCGGGATTATCATCCAGCTTTGCTGATAATTAAATTACACAGTTACCGGGCTGTTATTTTGCAGCTGGTCTTGAAATTATGGGGAGATGAATTGAATGGTCGACCAACAGACGAGAAGCGGAGTTTTCGCGGGAAATTAGCAAGTGCTACACACACGCAAACAGTAGATTATATCAAACCCTTACTGGGGAGCTTAAAACGACGAGTAAGTTTTTTTTTTTTGGTCAATTTGTTTTTGAATTTTTATGTTTAATTTTGAGCTTTCAAAAATATTTGAGACAAAATTTGGAGTGCTCCAACCACATCGCTGCTGTTTAGAAATTTCCTATATAGTTCATGAAAATACAAACTACTATGTTAAATCGTGGTGCATCAGAACGTAAAATGTTAAGTACCTTCAGACTGGGTGAGGGAGGGGTGTTACAGGTTGTAGGTAATAGCTGAGATTCTTGCTGAGGTGAAAAATGGCGTGAAATAAATAACTAAAATAAATTAAATTTGGAAAAGTGCAAATTTCTTCATGTTTATTTTTCAGACTATTGATCGGATGATTCTTCAGTGCTTGGTGGATGTCGTAAAGCATTTATTGGATCGTAACTACCTCAGGGTAAGGTACAGAATGTTTAAAGCTGAAAGCATAAAATTCACACATTAGATCGTAATTACCTCCGGAAAAGATACAGAATGCTTTAAGCTGAAAACATAGAACTCACACATTAGATCGTAATTACCTCCGGAAAAGATACAGAATGCTTAAAGCTGAAAACATAGAACTCACACATTAGATCGTAATTACCTCCGGAAAAGATACAGAATGCTTAAAGCTGAAAACATAGAACTCACACATTAGATCGTAATTACCTCAGGGGTAAGGTACGAAATGCTTAATCTGAAAACCTAGAACTCACAAACAAATTTTGCAGCCTGTCACGTAAGACTGTTTTTACGAGAATTCTAGTCCAGATAAGTAAGTAACGTTAAAGTTAAAATTAACGTGTGTTAAGATGAGAATTAAACAAATAATTGCATGGTGGACTTGAGGATAATGCGGAGGTTCTGCAACTGTCACCCTGTCATCGCGGAATTTCTTGGGACATCTCGACACCCGGCAAAAACATTTCGGCACCCAGTTACTGTCTCGTCGCCTAATTTCCAAATTTTCTTGTACATAATATAAATGAGGTCATCTGGATGTTTAAGTGAGGAAAAAAGTTGATAAGATAAAATTTAGTTTTCAAGATGACACAGACCACGAAATATAATCAAAGTTTCTTGAAACAGATAATGAAAGCTTTTGGAAACCTATACATATGACTTTGTATCAGATAATATAAATTGAAATAACAGTTTACAAAAGAAAAAATAAATAATGACCAGTTGCTATCCGACAGGGATTGACTTTTTTGTGATGTGTTCATTGATTTATATGAGTAAGATACCTGTATGCAAAATTGTCAACATTATATTCAGATTGATGTTTGAAAACTAGGGCAGCAACTTGTCCTATTTTTTGCTTTCATGATAAGCATTTCAGGGCAGAAGGGGGAAATGGTAGAACTGACGTAATATAAATGTATGCTGGTTTGGCGGAATTGTGTGTGGTGTGGGAGTTGGGTTGTCTGTCGCTGCGGGCCAAGTTGACAGGGTGCCGGATTGTCCAAAGACCGATAAGTGTACCGTGGGTTGTTGTCAAACCTTCTGCACATTATTAATTTCTGAAAGAAACGAACAGAAACAGAATTGTTTACAGGCAAACGACGCGTATTTGGAGATGGCTATTGGCAATGCGCCGTGGCCGATAGGCGTCACTATGGTGGGTATCCACGCGCGTACTGGGCGGGAGAAGATCTCCGACAAGAATGTGGCTCATGTACTCAACGACGAGATCCAGCGCAAGTACATTCAGGTAATACCTTCTGACATTCCCGTGCGAAATCAAACTGAAGTGTAAAACAGTGGAAAGAAATCGAGACTTTTCCTACCAACAGAACGAAGGTCGCTTAGTAATAAAATGAAATAACGTCAATTTATAATACATAAAACAACTTTCGTTAGTAAAATTTGTTTGTATTTCATAAGGTAGCAGCAAAATCAATAAGATGAAATTGATCAATATCTGTCGATGATCGTTTGCTCTGTGTTGCGAAAACAATGAATCATACGTTGCACTTAAACAGTTTTTTATTTGAAAAGCTTCACTACTACAAAGATCATAATTCCAGCAAGTTCAGTTGTACTAGTTTGGAAAGATTTAAAAAAATAAAAAACGGCACCAATCACTGATTCTTATCTTATTATTACAATTTTTATAGGCTGTAAAACGACTGATGACGCAAAGTCAGAAATACTTCCCGACCGACCCTTCCAAAATGGTCAACTACGTGGGGGAAAAGCACTGAGTGACTGGACAAGAACCCCCCCCCCCCCCCGCCTCCTCCTGCCACACCGCGCCCCGCCCTCCCGGAATGACTGCCACTGTGTTCACACAGCACGGGAGGAGGAACAAAGACAGTGATGGGCGTGGAGTATACGGTGCTCACGTGACCCTGTTGCTATGCCAACACAGGTACAAAAAGTGCTGTGTATAGAGGGTGCAAACTGTGAACGGATCCCTGTGCGGAAAGGCGTGTTGAAGGAAGGACACGAAGCAGCTAGTGCTCTGCTGGCTAAAACTGATAGCTGTTATCCTTTCTTGTGAGAAAATTTGAAGTTATTGACAAATATATGGGACGTGCATGCAAACTCTTCTGAACATTTTTTTTTAAAGAAAAAGGCACCGGATGTGTTGCTCGTCCAATGAAAAAACGAGCAAATAAAGCACAAGGCGCAGGGTTGGATGACAGCCAGCTGCACTGAATCCTCCTGGATGAGACGTAGTAAGAATACCTAGTAATATGTTTATATATAGAAGCTCTACATTTTCATAAAAACTGTACGAACCATAGAGGTGAAAACAGAAAATCAACCGGCTGCAGGCTTTAGCTCAGTAGCATTTTGATGGTGAATTTATTGAGAGTAAAATAACTTTCACAATGCTACTTATATTAAGCTTTCAGCCGGGAAATTTTAACGATTCACGACGGTGCTCCCACAAGTAATTCTCTTCTTTGGACGCTGGAAACCCTAATGTGTTGTGTATGTTAAAGGAATATGCGTAATCAGATATTCCATGAAGTCCTTTGGGATTTTTGTGTAATGGTTGACATATTTGAAATTGCTGGACGTTGATTCGTCATGTGATTTGTGTGTAAGTTATGGCTTTGTGCTGGTTTAGCTGCGCCGTGCATTCATGTCAGTGTTCACGTACATGTTTGTGTGTGCTGGTTTTAATCCCAGTGCTCGACAGTGCTGCACAGTTTAAAATAAACTAAGACAATGAGTGTTTGTTTCTGCTCTCTTTCTTGTACCATGTTCACTGCGACAGTTCTCTCAGAACGTTGTTCTTCTGTGCTGACGCGGTTTTTGCCCTATACATTACATATATATTATGATTTGCACTGGGCTTTTCATGAAAAAGCATCGGCTGCTTGGAGCAAACCATTGTTACAGCCTACTAAAATATGCAAGCGTGATGGCTGGTGGTAGTCACTGTGTTTGGAAAATTAAAAAAAGTAAATAAAGAAAAAGTGTATTCTGTAAATTGACTGCTAGTCAGGAAATGGAGTGAAAAGAACCCTTATTTGACTCGGCGTTTTTGTCCGGCATGAAGCCGCAGTATATAAGAACGAGTGCATACTGAGATTGTTTCACTCGGGGGGGGGGGGGGAGGGGGGGGTTGTCTTGTTCTAAATTATCAAGAGAAGAGTACTAGACGTTTAAAATGGTATGGGTTAGTTACTGTGATTTAATATCAAAATGGGGATTAGGGTGGGGAGCCGGGGGTGGGGGGGGGGCGTTGTCAGTATTCATGTATCACCCCCTTCATGAAAAGTTGCGGCAAAGGGCTTAGGATGTGGGGGCGGGGGGATTACAAATAAGCAAGTTCGGAGTGTTTCGAAATTATGGATTTATTTATGATTGAAATGTACTGTGGCTGAAACATAATATGGGGGTTAATATAAAATACAAATGATGTAGTCTCTCAAAGAACCTCGTAAGACAGGTTGAAATAGTCTGCACTAATAGCGGTGCGTTAATGTGAAAGGATGCCGATCGCTAATGTCTTCTGCGAAGCACCCAAAACGTTTTTATTTTCCAATAGGGTGAATCTTGTCTGGATAAGTCGAACCTGGACAAGATTTCCCAAGCAGTTTTCGTGACGATTCTCGGCTGTTTCTGTTGTTGTTTTTTTTTTTTGCTTCGTCCGAGAATTCATTAGTACAGCGTCACTCGTATGCTGGATCGCTTTACTGAGCTCATACTCAAATTCCCGCGCGCGGGAAATTTTGTAATTATGATGCTGTATAGTTGCCCAAAACTACGCCGATATTAGAACTGTGTGAGTCTGCTTCATATTATCTTCGTGTCATTTTGCAATCAGCTCTCTTTTTGTCTATATACTAGATGTGATTCTATCTAGCAACTCACAGAGTTATTTATGAGAATGCAAATTACGGATCAAGTTTCCACGACACTAGAGAATCTAGTTATGTGGCTGTTTGTAAGGCCAGCCGACTTCGTCGGGCTGCTCTTATGGTATCAGTGGGAGGGTGGGGGGGGGGGGGGGAGCATCCGTGGTCTGTATATTCGTGTGTTCGTATTTACATATGTAGACGTTCACTTAAAATGCTTTTTCTCCCGCAGTTTTGATAGGATTCCTTTCAAATTTTGTGCGTATGTTCTCTAGGTAGGCCTCTCTCTCTCTTTTTTTTTTTTTGGTAATCCGCCATAAAATAGCCAAATTGGAGTCATTTAAAATTTTTTTGCTACCAGTTTTCAAAACACTTCTTCTCCCACAATTTTAATCGGATTTTCTTCAATTTTGCATAATGTTCACTACGAATGCCCCTTGAAAAATTACTTTTTTTTTGCGATCCACCAAAAATTGACCAAATGGGGGGCATTTTTTATTTATTGATAGCTAATTTTTAAAACGGTTGTCCCACAATTTGGATAGGATTTATTCCAATTTTCTGCAATTGTTCCCTAGACGCTTCTCTCTTGAAAAAAATTAATTTCCTTGGCGAGCCGCCAAAACTTGGAAAAGTGTGGGGCATTTTAAACTTTTTTGTTTGCCAGTTTTCAAAATACTTCTACCAAAATTTGGATAGGATTCCCTTCCAGTTTTGTATGAACGTTTACCAGGTGGCTCTCTGTTGAAAAATTACTTTTGTGTTGATCCGCCAAAAAAATGGACCAAATGGCGATTCTCCAAAAATTGGCCATTTGGCGGCATTTTAAATTTTTTTGCCTGCTGCAGTTGATTGGATTTATTCGAATACTGCTGTTCTTGTTTTTGAGATCAAGTTTATCAGAATAATTCTTCTGCAAGTAATTTTAGTAATAGTGTTTCCATTTTTAGGTGTAGCCCAACGTTAGGGCTTCTTTGTAATTTACTTTTCTGAGATCCGCTAGAGATTTGGCAAGTGCAGAGGTTTGAAAAATTTTCAGCAACCGGTTTTTAACCCAGCCGACTTTGTCGGACTGGGTTAGTCGTATCACAATAGGGGGCTTGAATGTATGTGCGTATCTGAAACTTTTCTCTTTAAAATGCTACTCTCCTACAGTTTTGCTCCAGTCGTTTTGATATTACGCAGGAATATTCCCTGAGTGGCCCCTCCCCCCCCCACCTGGCTATTACTTTTTTGACGATTGACAAAAAACTGACAAAATGGCGGCACTTTTTGTGCCCCCACCTGGGCCCACGCACACGACCCACCCGTAACGCCCCAACGGCACCCCGCACAAAAGCACCCATCGACCCCGCTAGTGGTTCCGAAATTTGCAAAAACTTCCAAACAACTAAGGGGTGCCTGTACCGCGACTGTAAATTTGCTCATGTCTGCATTATCCAGGGTTGCCATAAACGGCACCCCGAGCACAAGCACTGAGTTGGAAGCGTCTCTAGCCCGCTTAAAGATAACATGGACACATGGCTTACAGAACTGCAAAACGACCCCGATCTCGTCTACCTGGCTAACGGAATTTCAGAAGGTTTTGACATTATAACACCCGGTGTACCTCTTACGAAAGTTAACCTCCCGAATAGCAAAAAAGCTGAGACAATGTATCGTACAAAAGTTGAAGAACAAATCCAGAAGGAAATCGACATGGGAAGATATGTAAAAGTTGATTATGAACCAGAAATAGTTAGCCCTATTTCATGCGTTGTAAAAGAAGATTGTTCCATTCGCCTTATTCACGACTGCTCCCAACCCGACGGCCTAAGTTTAAACAGTCATGCGAATCCTGAAAAACACACTTTTGTTACGGTAGACTCTGCTGTTAATATGATCGATAAAGGCTGGTACATGGCGAAAGTGGACCTTAAAAATGCTTATCGGCACGCTGCGATTAGCATAGACTCGAGGCGAGCTACGGGGCTAAAATGGCGCTTCAGGGAAGATAAAGATTATACGTACTTAGTAGACATTCGTTTACCCTTCGGTGCGTCCCTGAGCGTTGGAGCTTTTCATAAAATTACCCAGTCCGTCGTTCGAATGATGAATCGCCGGGGATTACAGGCCATAATTTGTTTCCTAGACGACTTCTTCATATGCGCAGCAACAGAACAAGAATGTAGACAAGCGATGGACATATTGCTCCAACTCCTACAGAACCTGGGCTTTACAATAAGTTGGGATAAGTGTGTCTCCCCCTCGAAAAACATCACTTTTCTAGGTATTAACATTGACTCGGAATCCGGAATACTTTCCATCCCCAATCAGAAGCTCACGGACGTCGTTCGTACCCTTAGGGAGTGGGGAAGCAAAAACAGAACCGCTACAAAGCGTGAATTTCAGGTGCTTATAGGTCGCCTAAACTGGGTTGCGTCGGTTATCCATTCAGTGAGACCCGCCCTTCGCCGGCTCATTGACCAGATGAGCAAACTTAGAAAGCAGAATCATCGCGCTCGCGTCTCCCGTGATTTAAAGCTGTCGCTACAGGCTATTCTCGATTTATGCATTTACTTCAATGGCACGTCCTGTTTTCTCCGCAAGGCGAGGCCCGAAGCTGCATACATTGTGACAGATTCCAGCGGCGTTGCTGGGGCAGCGGCCCTAGTTAAGGAATCACGCGTTACCGATTGGCTATATACACGCTGGGCGAGCGATTTTAAGGAACTCAATACTGCACATATTAACATAAAGGAACTGGCTGCGGCTGCGCTAGCAATCCATAGATGGGGCCCCACCCTGTGTAACTCGGTTGTTCTGCTATATACGGATAACGCAACAACTCTCCATGCACTAAATAGATTCGCCATTCGGAATAAGCAAGGCAGTGACATTCTGAGGGACATGCTAATGACTTGTGCCATTTTCAATATTCGGATACGAGCAAAGTATATTTCTACAAATAAATAAACTTGCCGACTCAATTAGCCGTTTACATTTGCTACCCCACGCAACGTACGTGGCACACCGAGTGCACATGGAAAAAATGTCGAATAATATGTCACAAGCTTCGTTTAATTTCATTATACAGGAGTGGTTCAGCAAGAGGCCATACTGGATGGCGAATTAAGAGCTTATCGTCGTGCTGCGTTCTCAGAAGCGACCAAGTCTGCCTACAGGACCCACAGAGATACGTTCTTGCGGTTTTGCGCTTACTACAGATATACACCCGTGCCCGCGAGCAAAATAACTGTCGCCCGTTTTAGTGCCTTTTTGGCAAGAACGCTGAGACCACAGTCCATACGGTGTTATTTAGCAGGAATACGCGTGCTCCACCTGGAGCTTGGATATCCAAGCCCTACGGACGATAATTTCGTCCTATCAACGACGCTAAAAGGCATTGTCCACACCAAAGGTACGCAACCCAAGCAGAAACTGCCCATCACAATTGCTATTCTACAACGTCTGCACAACGTCCTAACACTTCAAGACTCGTTTCAGTGTTGTTTTTGGGCTGCATGCCTAGTGGCTTTCTTCTGTTACTTTCGAAAATCAACCCTCCTCACAAGGACGTCGTGCAGCCACGACTGCAGGAAAGACCTCTGCAGAGAGGACTATACCACGAGTACCGAGGGAGGCGTCATCTCCGTGAAGCATACAAAAACGTTGCAGAATTTCGACAGGAGATTAGAAGTTCCCATTCCATTTATCCCTGGATCCGTCCTATGTCCAGTAACGGCCATGTCGAAACACCTGGACATGGTCCATCTTGACAGCAACGCCCCCCTATTCTCCTTCCGCAAAGGTGCCAGCACTGTCCCCTTGACACACAGTCTTTTTGTCAACACACTGCGTACCCTACTCACCCAAGTCGGTCTCAAAGCAGAGGACTACAGTGGGCATTCGTTTCGACGGGGTGGTGCATCATTTGCCTTTTCGTGTGGCTTACCAACCTATATTATTAAAACGCAAGGGGACTGGAAATCGGACGCGTACCAACAGTACCTGTCGGTTCCATTGGCCATGCGTAAGACGTGTTCTAGAATCATCGCGTTAAAAATGGGTTCACATTAAACCTTACCAAAAGAAATCTGTCCGACCACTACTTCCCTCAATAACGATTGGGATCCTTTGGACAGTAAATTTGAATTGTGTCAAAAATTGTATGCATGTACCAGTTGATTTAACACGAGATAAATCATGATCCCAATCGCAGTCGTTTTATTTTTAAGTAGCTAGAGACGCTTGCAAAATATCAAGAGTTTAATGGACCATTAAGTGTTTATTTGTTAATTGTGTTTAAACATGTTTTTTGTTCCCGCCTCCCTGTCTGCGGGAGTGGGGGCACACTACCGGCGAACGCGATAGCAGGCCGAATTATGGCCTCTATGTTTATTTTACAGATGTTCTTGCTTGCATGCTCACTCCTGAGTAATCCCCTAGCAGCAGGCACCGAGCCCCTCACACGCCCCCCTCTGTCTATTTAAACCCCGTCTAATCTCCGGTGTGACAGATCACACCAACTAGCTTGCTGGCGGCGAATGCATTAGAACGCAAAAATCGGACTGCTTTTAACACCCACCACCCCTCCCCTTACACCAATATATATATATTGTAGTTGTGTTTAGTGACAGTAAATTTGAATTGTGTCAAAAATTGTATGCATGTACCAGTTGATTTAACACGAGATAAATCATGATCCCAATCGCAGTCGTTTTATTTTTAAGTAGCTAGAGACGCTTGCAAAATATCAAGAGTTTAACAAATAATTATAAAATTTTAATCGAAAGTTTCTTAGGTGCTTCTGCACCTGGACTTTGCTTTTTTCGCAAATCACAAAAAATGCCGAAATGGTGGAATTTAAATTTTTTTGTAAAATTGTGTACATGTCGGGAAATACGTGAATCGTCAAAACCCAACCTCTCCAACATCCCTTTCCGGGTAGCTTCCAAATTTGAATTAAATGCATTTTACATAGTTCTTGAAGTGGTTTTTAACCCAGTCAATTTCTTTTTTATTCCCCACACGTAGAACCTGTGGGGAATATATGCGATCGACCGCCTGTCGGTCGGTCTGTCGGTCTGTCATCAAGAGCTTGTTAACACGATAACTTAAAAACTGCTGCAAGGATTTGAATGAAACTTGGTTTGTAGCTTCTATGGGAACAAACACAGATCGGTATTGTGAATGGGCCAGGTTCGTCCAAGGAAAATGGACCAGCTGGACTTAGAATATTTCAGCTCTTGATTGACTTTTGTTAAGACGATATCTCAAGAACAACTACAAGGATTTGAATGAAACGTGGTGTGTAGTTTCTGTTGGCGCTAACAAGGATCGGTATTATAAATGGGTTACGTTGGCCCAAGGATAATCAACCAAATGGACTTTGAAATTTACCAAATCCTGGAAATTATTCAGCATCGGAATAAGCTTGTTAACACGATATCTCAAGAACAACTGCAGGCATTTTAATGAAACTTGGTGTGTAGCTTCTATGGGAACAAACACAGATCGGTATTGTAAATGGGCCAGGTTCGTCCAAGCAAAATGCACCAACTGGACTGGACTGAAAAATTTCAGCGCTTGATTGATTATTGATGACCGTGTTTAACTGATGGGGGGGGGGGATGCTGTGGGGAATATGTGGGCTATGCACACTGCTCCAGTTTTTCTTCATTTTTTTTCATTGAACCTTTCAATAGTGCGCGTGAACATTCGTGGGCTGCTGTCCTGAACGTGCTTGTTTTTTTTAAGATTTCACCCTGGAAAACTCGTTTTTGTGTATTAAAATTATGAAAAAGTTACGTTCAGAAACAAAGTTCTTCATTTTTTGGCCTAACAGTATTCGTTTCAGAGTTTTTTTTTCTCTTTTCTTGCTTGGTAACTCAGCTGGGTCATGTCCTTGAACATGCTTGTTAGCCCTCAGCCAATATTGGCTGAAGGTTATTGCTATGGCCGTCTCCGTCCGTCCGTCCGTTAACAATTACCTTGTGAACACGCTCTAGCCTACAATTTTTTGCCAATCGCTTAGATATTTTAGATATAGCTTGTATATGGACCACTGAAGATCCCTATTGTTTTTTAGCCATATCCGACCAAGGACAGCGGCTCAGCTGGACTTGGTCATTTTCTTATTTGTACCATTATCAAGTTTGCTTAACATGTGACTTGTGAACACTCTCTAGCCTACAGTTATTTACCAATTACTACGATATTGCGGATATAGCTACTATATGGAGCAATTAAGATCCATATTGTATATGAGCCATATCCGACCAAGGACAGTGGCTCAGCTGGACTTTGAAATTTGCACATTTCTACCAATATCAGGTTTGGTGACATGTGGCTTGTGAACACTCGCTAGCCTACAATTCTTTACCATTTAGTAAGATATTTTAGACATAGCTAGTATATAGACTAATAAAGATCCCTATTGTTTATGAATCATATCCGACTAAGGACAACAGCTCAGCTGGACTTTGAAATTTGCACATTTCTACCCATATCAGGTTTTATGACATGTGGCTTGTGAACACTCGCTAGCCTACAATTCTTTATCAATTAGTAAGATATTTTAGATATAGCTAGTATATAGACTAATAAAGATCCCTATTGTTAATGAGTCGTATCCGACCAAGAACAGTGGGCTCAGCCGGACTTGGAAATTTTTTATTTGTACCACTATCAAGTTTGCTTAACATGTGGCTTGTGAACACTCTCTAGCATACAATTCTTTACCAATTACTAAGGTATTTCGGATATAGCTACTGTATGGAGCAGTAAAGATCCCTGTTGTTAATGAGTCATATCGGACCAAGAACAGTGGGCTCAGCTGGACTTTGAAATTTCATCTTAAAGCACTGCCACCCTTTTTTTCTTTTCGGTGCTAAGGATTAAAATGAGCCTGTGACCGGCCTCAAACCTACTATTTTCCTTGTTTCAAATGTTCCGGCTGGCTGAGGGCTATGCATCTCTGATGCCTATGTTTAAAATATTACTACCACTTTGTGGCGAAAAGTAAGATCCCCTAGATCTCGACTGGTCACAAGGTCCCTGTCATTTTTGTTTTGTTTTGTTTTGTTTTTTTTTCAATTCCGGGTACTCTGTCGGTAAAGAAAACTTGTGAGAGGGTCTTCAACGAACACCCGCCCAGTTCGACAAATTCTTGACACTGTATTTTAATATCTTGATGCTTTAAAATGTTTGTGAAGTTTAAACCATATTTCTACTCAGCCCCCCCCCCCCCTCAAACACACACACACAGGCATAAACACATTAAGTAAACGCCGTGTTATTATTGTGTATTGGGGAAGGCAATTGTTTTTATGCGAAAACCTGCAGCACTACTGGAGGAAAGGGCGACTTTGCTACGTTCTGTCCGCACGTCTGTGTGTACAAAGGTATGGTCGGTTGCCTTGAAAACGCGTTAAGATCAGGCCAACTTAGTGGCATTTGGGTTACTTGATTATTGGCACTCGCTGACAAGGTCTTCAGTAACCAATGACGCGACAAGCGTGGAATTGGCATTATCTAAAACAGTGCGGTTGTTTAGAGCAATACGAGTAAATAAACAGTGAACCCTTGAGAAACAAAAATAGCAATATTAGAGTGTGAGAAAGGTAACTACTGGCATTTTGTAGGAGTTCAAAGTTAAGATATATCCGGAAAAGGTTAGCAGGTTTCATTTCAGGTTATGAGTAATACTTTTACCGTTAGTTTCTGAAATGCCATGAACTTTTCAGTGAAAATATAGCCAAAGGGCGGATATCCCTTTTCAAAGGTCTATTGCATGTGAAGAGGGGAGCAATTATTATTGCATCTATACTCAAAGACAATTTTGTCACGCATTACCAATTAAAGCACCGCTTCTAGGCCTTATCAATAATGCAATTCCTATTAACAAATTAGGGTTTCACTTTAGTTCATAGAGCTTTTTCGACAGGGGTTCTTTTCATGTAGTCATGTCGCACAGAGCCATTCTAACATCTTCGGCACACTTCGTTCCTTTGGGGGGGAATCTAATTAGTCAATGCGATCCATCAACCCACTAGGGCCCCCAATTGATGTTTTTGTCAAACGTAATAACTGACCTTCCTTAAATATCCACTGCACTGGGCAGCAAAGTGTGTAAGAAACGTCACTGGAGCTAAATATATCGTTGCTGGTGCGAGAGAACGACGACTTGTGTGCATCTAGAGACGTTGTTTTCGTGGCGCAAGCTTACGCTATGACCAACGTTAGCCTACAGACTCTCCAGCCACACTTTTACCCCCTCGCCCCTCTATAATCATGGAGACAACAACGAACGCTTTCCCGCTTTGATATGAAAATTTGCTGCGTTTTCATACCGTTTCGATGTGGAAATAGCCAGGGCAGAGGGAAGGAGTTTGTGAGGAGTATGCGGTTAACACAAAGCTAACGAGCCTTAATCAACGCAAGTTCATTTATATTGAGAGATTTTGAAGGCCTCTTGTAAAACGTGAATGACACAGGAGTGTGAAAACTTTCGGGATGCATCCTCAATTATCCCCGTGCTGAGGACACATAAAGTAATTTCTTGTCACCTGATTCACACCATATGGCAGGAGAGCAAAGTCACTGACCAGCTTTATATCAGCAATTCATCGATAATCCATCCATACTATTGGACCAAAGCAGGCAGAGCTGCGACTATTTTGAAACACCACCCTGCAATTTTGTCGCTATTTACAGACTGGAAAACAGCCGGACTTATTTCCAGGATGAAAAAAAATAGCACATTAGTTATAATACCAAATGCCTATGAATGTAGAATTGCAAAAATCTAACTTAAATGACATAAGTATGTGTTTGCTCAGCCTCGGGTGTATTAGATTCAGGCCAGTTTATTACCAGTGCCCACTGTGCTCCTGTTGTACTATTTTTTGTAGCCCGAACTGGCCAGACCAGGCGCACATTCACAAACATGATGTTTTTGACTTCACCGTCCGTCTGTCTAGCTCCCCGTTCTTCTGTACATCACGGATTTGAATGAAACTTGGTTTGAGTATTCTTGCTGATGACCTCTCTGGCTGAGCAGATTTTGAATACCTTGGTCATACAAGATCTCGGTTGGACTTTAAATATGTAAGTATCCTAAAGGTATGTGTGTGATGAACACATTTCTGTTAAAGCCCGCGAACGAATTTTGATAAAACTGGGTGCGATTATTTATGCGGTTATCCGTTCGGAATGAGTAGCTTTTCGTAATTTTGCGTGTGAGCTGTTTCTATGTTTATGCTCATATCCTATCGGAATGAGGAGCTTTTCGTAATTTTGAGTGTGAGCTGATTTCTATGTTTATGCGGATATCCTATCGGAATGAGGAGCTTTTCGTAATTTTGAGTGTGAGCTTATTTCTATCTTTCACGCGTTGAGGGGAAACATTTTGGTTTTGTAATTCTGTGTGTGTGTATGTAGTGCGTGCATCTGTTGTAGACAAGTGATTTATTCCCCAAAGGGAGGGGGGATATATGCAATCGACCGTGTATCGGTCTCTCAGTCTGTCGGTCTGTCATCAACAGCTTGTTAACACGAAAACTTAAAAACTGCTGCAAGGATTTTAGTGAAACTTATGTAGTTTCTATGGGAACAAACACAGATCGGTATCGTAAATGGGCCAGGTTCGTCCAAGGAAAATGGACCAACTGGACTTGGAAAATTCAGCTCTTGATTGACTATTGATGTTGCGTCATTACTTTAACTGCATAACAAAACGTCAGATTAGCTTCAAACTTGGTGGGATAATGTCTTGGATGAGTTCGACGGTTCATTATGTATTGGTTTACAAAGCGCAACCAATGACATATGGCGTCATTACGTGTATTTGGACACTGGGCTTTGTTTACAGGATAACTGCCCAACGACAAGTCGGATCAGCTCCAAATCTCCGCCAGTTGAGACTGAATTTGACGTATATTGGACAACGCGCAACGTCAAAACTTGACAATCAAAACGTGGTTGCAAACTTACACCTCACCTGTGAATTTTTTACTAGAGTATGAATTTTGGGGGAGGGAGCTTGAGTAGCCCCCAGATATATGGGCAAGAGTGAGGGGGTGGGGGGCTGGGGGGGGGGGGGCACCGACACAGAGCCGTTTCGTTGTGAGAAATGATTTTGATAAGTGATCATCGTGATGAGTGGCTGGGAAGTGAGACGGCAGGCCGTGCTCCTCTTAACCAGTGCACAAGTTATCGCGTCTAGCTGGACATAGTGTGGCACAGCATTTTTTTTGCGCCCTTACTGATTGTTCCCTTCAGTTATTAATCCACTTCTAGAGACATGTGTTATTGCTAATTGACAAGTGTGAATAGCAAATTGCGACTCCCACCCCACTCCCCTCTCCCTAGGTAAGTTGTTTTCACTTGGGTGGGGGGAATTCTGTAACCTTGTGTGACATCGTTTGTGGTACCTGCGAGTACTTTTGACTTGTAAGTGGATCATTTGTTATCTTGTGCTATGACAAGCAGCTCACCATTTTGGCTCCAAAATGAGAACGGATTTTAAGAAACCTGGTGTGAGTTAAATTTCGTTGACCACTCATGGTATCTCAAGGTCAGCGCGAGATTTTGAGTTTTCTTTCTATATTTTTTTGTGAAACTTGATGCAAGTGCTAACGCAGAACCTATGCGGTTCATGTTTTCTCGAGTTCGCCGCTTCGATTTTGCCAAAGCCTGTGAACCGAAATGCTAACTCAAAAACTTTGCCATTCCGTTATAAAATGCTAAACAGAACACTGGTCACTGGCGAACAAATGGAACCTACGGCAATCCAACCATTATGTTGTGATAGGTGCCATATGGCATGCGCTTATAGAATGTCCTCACACGATAGAACCTTTAATATTTTATAGTTTTGACACAAATGCTGAGATATTCAACAACATAAATGCATAAAGTTGTTTGTTTGAAAATCATGCTTAGCCTTAAACAATATCTTACTTCTCTTGAACGAATATCGCAGAAGATCGCTCGTGTAGCATAAACTGTTTTAAAATCACGCTGCATAGAAATATATTATCGGATAGAAATTTGCTTAAAGAAGCAAATTTTACAGTAACGGGAAGGCTGTCCTCGTTTGAAAAATTACTTTTTTTGGCGATTCACCAAAAAATGATCAAATGGGGGCATTTCTTACTTTTCTGCAGCTACTTTTCAAAATGCTTCTCCCACAGTTTTTATAGGATTCCTTTCCAAATTTGCACGATTATTCCCTAGAGGGTTCTCTTTTGAACAACTTTTTTGGCAATTCGCCAGAATTTGACCAAATGAGTTCATTTTAATTTACTTGCAGCTAATTTTCAAAACGCTTCTTCCACAATGCTGCTATTCTGAGCCAATGGGGAGGGGGGGATTTTATGTTTTGGGCACCATTTTTGAAAAAAAAAACGCTTCTTCTGCATAAATATTCACTAGAAGGTCTTTGGTTGGGTAAATGGAGGAGGGAGATAAAAAAGGTAGCCAATTTTGAAAGCGCTTCTTCTCCCACAATATTGATCGGATTCCTTTCCAATTTTGTATGAATGTCTGTCATATGGTTCTCTCTTGAAAAGTTACTTTTTTTAGCTTGGTCATTCTTAAAAAAGGACCAATTGGCTGCTTTTTTTTATCTTTTTGTTTTCCAAAATGCGTCGTCCCAGGAATTTTATTGGATTTTTTAAAAATTTAGAATATTGCTCTTCATGTGATGTTTTCATTTTTTTTAAATATTCTAGGGATCAAGTGTTTCAAAACAGTTCTTCTGCAAGTAATTTTAGTAAAGTTTAAACTGCTTTCATTTTTTGGCGTAGTCCAACATTAGGGCTTCTTTGAAATCCACTTTTCTGAGATCCGCCAGAGATTATGCAAATGCCGGTCTTGGAATATTTTTCAGTAACCGGTATTTAAACTATGACTACCACTTTTTTAGCGACAATACAAGCCTATTAATACTAGGTTCATTAGATCTCGGCTGATCACTGGACATTCTCGTTTTTAAGTCTGACTGCTATTTCTGCCAGTATTACGTTATGCTTGTTCGGGTAATGTGCTTCATTATTTCTAGGATGCTTCTAAACAAGACCATTATTTTTGACGACCCGTCAAATCAATGCGAAATGGCACAAGTCTTGCACAGCTGGATTTAAAAAAAAAAACCAAGTTTCACGTCATTATTTAGATAATGGGACACCAAATTATCTTTTCTGGACCAAGGCTCTTTTAGAACAACATGGCGGAGTGGCGGAATTTTCATGGCTAGTTTTTCACAAGGAAAAGCTCTGAAACCTTTGTTGGTTAACGTTCATTAACTAAATCTCAGCTGGACACAATGCCCCTAGACAGTTTCATTATGATTTCAAGACCTTTTTTGGCCATAATTTATCGATAGTAAATGTGAGTAACATGTCTAAGAACATTTTCTTTATCTGTAAAAATATTTCTGACGTGACAGGAATAAACCATTTGGCAGGGGTGGCTATATGCGGAAAATTACCAGGATACTAATTTTGTGCCAGTTCTCTTTGACGGGACATGTGTGATATACTTTTGGCAACAAACACATAGAGCGTGCTGAGGTTGAAAAGTAATAAGTTTCTCAAGTGTTACCACCTAACGTAAAATGACGTTCTATTACGGTTTAGAACATTGGAGAGATGCGGAGTTACAGAGCCCTACATTAATGCCATCGTGCTATTAACTCGCACAATCATTTATTTATACTGTCAGGAAAAAAACACAATGAGAATGCCGTAGTTATTGTCCTGGTAATTTATTATTCATATATTTGTCTCCGGTGTTTATTCTATTGTAAATGGCAAAGTTGTGTGCGGAATAGCTGTACGCAGTATCACACTTTTTATCACTTTTACACTGTTGTCCGGTTAAGTGTTAGAATTTGTTTTCACAGAGTCATAAAAAAACTATTCTGATAAGTCCAGCGAATGAAAACAATATACTAGTTTATAAAAAAATTTTAGAAAAAAAGATCAGTGAAACCCCTGTGACACTATGCAGAGGTCGGGGAATTTAGCTATATCTCAGCTGGACTACATACGCCACGGTTTCAATAGTTGCGTCCCTCACAGAGCTACGTTTCTGGCAATAAAATTCTCTCACCAAAGAAATTGCAGACCTGGTTGGTTTTAGTCTTAAGAAACACACGGTTGACTTGGAAGTGATCTCGTCCAACTCCTCGGAGTCTTAAACCTTTTCCTTAACCATCCAACACGATCATTCTTCTTTGTTAAAACTGATCATCTTTATTTGTTTATCCTGCAGCTGCTGCGGTGAAACTAGCTGCATTTCAGGCGCAAAATGCAGTCTGTACAAAACGAGACTATACACTTCTATTATAATGACATCTTGTTACGTCATTACCACTTGTTTTAAATTATGTATTTGGTGATTTCTCTGCCGTGACGGTATAACGTTGACTGGGACAGAATGGCTTCCATTTGCGGATTCTACAGCGTAGTATTATAGGGAACACCTGTGGGACCCAAAAATATAGAAATCACTCACTTGTCCCCATGCAATATTAGTAGTTTTTGAAATTATAGGAACCGGACCAACAACGCATCTTCTGGTTCTAGTCATTCCGCAACAGGTTTTTCTTATAGATCTTGTACAATAACAGTTAGCAGTTTTATGTGGAAAATATTAACCAAGTAAAGTACTCCAGCCTTATTATTGACACCGAGAGTGTAGGGGAACAGTAAGCAATCCGTGCGTGGATGTGTCCGCAGCTGCCCTCAATAACTGCCCCCCCCCCCCCCCCCCCAATGCCTGTACCGATTTCTGTTAGCTCATAGCAAGTATCGATAGTGACGGGGTAGTTAGCTGTATGCAGAAAAAAGAAGAAAATGAACTGTATATTTATTTCGCCTTGAGAGCTGATTGGACTCCAATTCTGCAACTTGTCCTACCAAATGGAAACAATTTACATCCATATTTTCATAGATCCGTATCTAAAACGTTGTCACATAAAAGACAGATTGGCATCTGCTTTTGAAAGGTTTGGTTGTTTCTCATTTTCTTGAAAGTTGTGAGTCAATTTCCTAATTTTGCAAAACAGAAAGAAGGGTATGACACTGACTGATCAGTATCGTAGCTGAGGAGTCTCTTAGTTTCTTTTGCAGTTTCTTTGTTTAAAATTCATCCCGGCTTCAGCTGAGAAACAGATTAAACAGAAGTTTAACAGACTGTAAAATTGAGTGACGCAAACCTTTTGAGCCAGTTTTTTACTTTGGGAATAAATTCACTGAAGACGGTGGACATCATTTAGTGAGGCAAATGATCTTGTTCGGCGAAGCACATTGGATGGCACCTTTTAAGGAAAAGCAATCACGCTATTTTACTGCAGCATTTAGTTGTGTATTGTCTGTAGCAAGGCAAAGACTAGCCAAGCAAATCTGATGATGATTGTTGGCAATTCTTGCCAGTTAAATAAGGAGTTGCAAGCATGAAATCGTTCACAAACGAACCAGCATCATGGATGACTATACATGCTAAGTTAAGCAAATGAAGTTGAAAAGGATTTTATGTTTCAATGATATTTATTGGTAAGTTCATTTGATCTTTTGTATTGGCATTTTTCAAGATAAGTCCATAATTTGATCCGTAAAACTGATTGCTAAAAAGAAATCATTATTGGAAAAACTGAAGAAGCATAAAATTCAATTTTTTAACATTAAGTTGTTACTCTTTCAAGACTTCGTATTATTTTATTTATTGCCGTGAATAATTAATTAAAAAAATATCTCTGTATTTTTTGTCTCGGTAACGGATTTTTATATCAGTGATTGTTCTAACGATTTCTTGAAATATCACGACTGCGGGCAGAAAAAAATGTGTTCGGCCTTATATACCGACCCAACTGTAGATGTGCATTCCCGAACAGATGTTAGTCGTCGTCTTCACATCTTTAACCGTCAATAATATATTAGTGTTTTGTGGTCAGGTCAGGATGTTCGTTTGGGTACGTATCTACATTCAACAACCTTTAAAACTGCCAACCCATCTTCCAAGCTATAACTTTTCTTGGCGAACTTTTTATAGCATGATTTTCAAAGTGCTAAGGCTCTACTTTTTTGGCAATCCTTACAAAAATAGCAAGATGACAAACTTTAATATCATTCATAGAAGTGTTTTGGGGATCCTCACCTTTCTGGCTTATTATTTTTTTGTGGTCTGAAAAAAATAAAGGAATGGCGGATTCTCAAAAGTCACACAATGTGAGGCTTTTAGCCTCCGCTACCAAACCAGCAATTTCTTTTTGGACATCTATGAGAAACACCCAAGTGCCGGGGCTTCTAACTCCAGATAGAAAAATTAGATATGCAATCAAATGCCTTCCAGCATTCAAATAGTATGCACGAATGAGCCGCAAGCAGTTTCTCATCACGCTCTTACTTCAACCAAATTTTTATATTTCCCCTTAAATTGATATTGTCACTTGTAAGAATGATTGTTGCTGAAGATTTGATACATGTCAATACTTTACCACCGGCTGGGCACAGTGTCTCCGGATATGCTTGTACAATAATTTTAGTGACCCGGGAATTGGATTGGAAACGAAGCTAGTTTATACCAGCCTTATGGTTTTTACTATCAATAAATTGTGATATTTTCAGCAAATCAATGCCTCTTTCTAGTGTCTTCGCATTATCTTTGTCAGTGACATTGTGAGTGACATTTGTGGGAGCTCCGAGAACATACCAAAAAAAAAAAGACAATGAAACAATTACCCACGATTTTTGTTCTACTGCCCATTTATTCTGCCCGTAAGATGCCCTGGTCCATTTGTTTGCGATGCAGAATCCCCCAGATCATATACCATGAAAAAAACTGGCCTGGTTCCCTTTCAGGTCCCAAGTATAATTTTTTTTTTGCATGGCTTTCAGCTCCGAACAATGATTAAAAGGACATAAGCCGTATTTACGATCCCTTAGGGGTGCCTCATGCCAAAAATGAATGACATCGGATCAAAAATGTAGGAGGATATGCATTTTAAAATTCTTTCTTCAAAAATTCACCAAAATTCAAAAATCATTCGATCAACTTAGAAAGCACAAGCCGTACGCAAGACCCCCCCTATGGATACTTCATACCAAAAATAAATGACATCGGATAAAAAATGTAGGAGATGCATTTTAAAACAATAGTTTACTTAATAAACTAGAGCTTCAGTGAGGTAGGATCCCCCGTGCAACACATGTTATTGGATGTTCGTAAATTCACTGAAATTGAAAACCCTACATTGCCTAACAATTTTTGGTCGATTTAAAAATAAGACGACTTTGCACACCTTCAGTATGCGTATTAACCGCATGCAAAACGAAAAGCATTAGCATGAAGAGTACTAGAGTTACGTCCTTGACAAAAAGTCACATCTTTGTACATTGGAACTAAATTTTCACCTTTTTTCAAAATACTGTCATTTTGACAATTTTTCATCAAATCGAACGAAACTACGACGTTGCACACCTTCAAAGGCACATCTTTGTAAATTCAAATTAAATTTTTATCTATTTTCAAAATACTATCAGTTTGACAATTTTCCATCAAATTGAACGAAAACACGACTTTGCACACCTCCAATATACGTATTAAGTGCATGCAACACGAAAAAACATTAGCTTGAATAGTTTTGGAGTTACGGTCTGGACAAAATGTGACAACTTTGCACATTCCAACTTAATTTTTATCTATTTTCAAAATGATCTCATTTTGACAATTTCTTTTCATGATTAATTTTCAAGGTCCCAATGTCTGCCATCTCGGATTTTCAATTCTGGTCAGGGGGTTGTGCTCTCTTTCTTTCAAGTCTACGATCCGGGGTGGGGGGGGGGGGCGGAGACATTGCGCTGTGACACGATGAGCGATTACATGACCAAGAACATCAATGTTGAACGGAGATAATAAACTGCACGGACTCCGGGCATCAGATAATAAAATAACATCATTATTGCATGTTATGACCGCTGTTACAGCATTTCGTATCCTTCGTTTAATCCAACGTGGTTCAAGCTCATGCTATGAACTCCAATAAAGTAATACAGTAAAAGCTCTGTCAGGGAACACCTCTCGTTGATGAACAATCTATAATAGAGGAAGATACTTTCTAGTCAGAATGCCTAATATGTCTTCCATAGCGGACTCACTCACCTCTGTGTAATGGTACGCATTTTTCTTGGTTCCAAAGGTGTTCTTTTTATGGAGGTTTACTGTACATTGTATTATTTATGCTGGTCGGAAATTAAATTAAGGACATTGTGCTCGGCTGTCACCTCGTTTTAACAGAGTGGTTCTATTGTTTGCTAAACTTTCTAGTGTCGTTTTTGGACCTGCCCAGAAGCCGTCGTGTCTTCGTCACTTTGTTGCCAAACAAGTGGTTTGTCTTATGTGTTGGGGGTGAGGGCCGAATACACTGCGCTCTCATGACATGCTTTTTAGCCATGTTAATTTCGTTCGCCCCGAGACCATACAAATGCTACGAGTCATCACCAGCTACATCTTTGCAGTTACCAGGAGTGATCTTCTTTAATTTGCTATTTGTATGCAACAGCATACTAAATATAAATGTTGTGTCAAAAACTGGCAAATTTGATCCGTGCTTTATTTGTGGATGGCGAACATTGTGTGGTAGAACAAGCAATCAGTTTGTGAACATCTTTCCGCTAATTTACCATATGTTTGTTTAAAAGTATATATATATAAACACTGAGTTGTTCCTGAGTTGCTTTTCATCAGTTCTTGTATACATATGTGTCCTATGAATTTGAACAAGATTTCAGGCCTGGCAAAGGTTAGTCTTAATAGAAACACACACCCAGTTGTGTCTATACCACAAGTAAATGGAGAACGGAAGTTTGATGGGTTTGATAAGGCAGTTGCGTTGAATAACATACAACCCTTCTTGTGTTTCTCATGCACGGTATGGTTAAAAATTGTAAATTAAAAGGTCAAATAACTATACCAAAATAGATACAGGTATATCTTGGTTTTCAGACAGAAAATATAAAAACAATTACTATGATCACGTTTTAGTTATTGGTAATTAAACCCCTTCGAAATAAAGTCTGATATCTGTCAGGTAAAGTCGATTTATTAACAGCAAAGTAACACATGCGGCAGTTGGAGCTCTTTGTCACATAAATCAGAACTACGGCAGCATATTTTGCGGACACTTAGACCTTCTGGTCACTCCAATCAATAGCCGGATAAGCCTTGGAATACAGGATGCGCAACAGCAGCCAGCACAACATTTGGCTGAGCAGTGGCTGTTATAAAGGCTCTTTCATCATCTGCAGTGCCTCACGTTGTTAATTTCGGAGCCATTTCTTTGTAGTTAATAGGGCGAGTGTTTAATCATACTGTCACCTTGTGCCATTTATAGTCGTTTGTAAGATGAAATCCAAATAAATCAGCATTACATTTCCATGAAATATAATTATGGTCAAATCGTATTCGAATTTCTCCCGTAAATTGTGAGTATTCCGCAACACCATAAGCTTGTAGCCTGGCTAGTTCTCTAACAAAAGATGTTTTAACATCTGCTATAACAATGTAGACTTATCTTCTGCTGCCATATATTGCTTGCATTCATAGATGGCTCCACTGCAAGAAAAAATACACCCCCCCACCCCCACCCTCCCAATATCCTCTAGCTATATTGTGGTGAATATCAGTTACATTCTTTGCAGGGAACATTTACCGTTTTGATTGCACTACTTGTTATAGTCTACTTCTTTAGCTTCATCAAATACAATTAAAATCTCGTCAGTGATCAGTGCTAAGCTATTTTAACTTTGCTACACACTTTTTGATGCATCCTGCTGGAGAATTATAAAATTACATACATTAAATCAATCAGGTGGACCACTGCAGCTAAATCAGCCCGTACGGGCGCATGGACTAGAACAGATGCCCCTTAGACGAGAAAAAATTAACTTAACCTCTACACCGGAAGTATGAATCGATAACTCGAATTTCGCCGAACCCAAAAATAAATGTTCCGAATAAATGTTGAATATTTGAAAATAATAGAAAGATGGGTATTTGGAACCACAAAAATTGTTCAGCTGTCGTACACTTCGAGTTGCCGAAGGACGGAGTACCCGGCATCACCTCTGCCCATCATTCTCTGTAAATTTTCCCAGAGCACAAATTAAAGAGCCAGAACAAAATCACAAATATACACTACAACAGGCCGCTCAGCCTCCCCCCCCCCCCCCCCCACCTCCAACGCTTGAAATTGAAATTCTTTGCTGGCAGTGGAGTCTGGTCTAGTCTCAATTACGCATTGACATAGATTTTGGTCGATTGGAGAGATGATAAATAATCTGCATTGTTAGACATGTCCAAAAAAATTATGTGTTTGATTTCAGATCTTATACTCACGAAGGTGTGTACGAGCTAATCACAAGAAGCGGCTGGAACGATGGCGAGAATCGCATTGACAGCAAGCAGTGCTTTAATTATTTTGGTAGCAACTCACATCGCTGCCCAGACCGTACCGCAGCTGGTCGCCCAGGAGGTCACTACAGCTGACGCAGTGCCTATAACGCGTCTCCGTGACGAGCAAACAAATGCAGATACTCAAGTGACAACAGAGGCAACGACGGATGTTACCAGCTTGACAAGTTCGGGTCCTATTGCAGTAAGTACCAGCAGAAACCAGACCATGTCACGCGAGGCAGGCATTGCACCGGGCGTCACCGAGGCCTTTGGGACCAGCACTTCAGATGCTAAGTCAATTGGAGTCGACAAGAAACAGCGGTCAGAACTGTGCAACAATATGTGCAATTGTCAATTCCAACGCATTTCGTTATCCATTGTTTGTTCCCAGGCCACTAATGGGGTAAAGAAAGTAGATATAAACATTGCTATGGATGGGGCCATCGATTCAGAATCTAGCCGTGAATTGGCCAATGCAAGAAATAACGGAAATCAAAACCAATCCGATATGGACTCGGTGAAGCATGTGACTGTTTCGGGATTCAAGGGAGCTCTAGATATGCTGACATCGGTACTCTCGACCCTGCCCGATTTGACAAAACTGTCGATCAAAAACTCGAGCATTTCAATCATGAGATCCAACAAGAATGATGAACTGTTCCCTCAAGTGAAAAACTTGACTCTGGAGCACGTGTCATTTTACTCTAAGGGTTCCCAGAAAATATTTTTGTCGCTCTTTCCAAATGCCCATTCCGTTGTTCTTGTTAACTGCAATGTGGGGCAGCTTAGTGAATATGAGCTAAGCATCTTTCAAAACGCCAAAATAATTGATATATCACATAACAAGATAGGCTTCTTGAATGGCAGCCATTTCCCAGAAGGAGGCGCCCTTGTCCACATGAATGCTTCTCACTGCAAGCTCGATTCTGGCACATTGGGATGCGATACAAAGAGACTAACAAATCTGAAGGTATTAGATCTCGCTTATAACGAGATTACGGAGGTGGAATCAATGATGTGCCAGTTTGGTATAAAGAGCTTAACTTATCTGGACTTGTCCAATAATCTAATCACACACATACAACGCGGCACCTTTGACGAATTCAAGAACCTTATTCAATTAGATTTGGACCATAATTTGATAGACACTATTGAATTTGGGACATTCGGATGCAGCTTGTCGGCTTTGCTATGGCTTTCACTCAAGGATAACGAGCTTTCGTATGTCGATGCCTATACATTTTATCCGCTCCAAAATCTACGAGGGCTTTATCTGTCAAACAACATCATAACACAAATAACTGATAGAATCGGCACAAATAGCTCTGGCATGGAGGGGCCAAATTGTCTACCATCATACAACGTCCTTGACAGTGATGATTTAGATCCCTACCCAGTCGTCCAGTTAAGTGTATGGCCGCATTTAGAAACGATAGATATCAGCGAAAACAACTTAAGCAGCATTGGCGGGGAGATATTTGAAGGATTCTTTAAACACACAAAACACTTGTCCCTGGCACGTAACTTGATCAGTTCTCTGCCGGCTTATGGGATTGAACATTTGCACCGATTAGAAACCATCGATCTCTCTCACAATGCGATTGACTGGATTGACGTGGGCACGTTCACAAATCCCCATCTTCAAAATATCGATCTCAGTTACAACAAACTGAAGAAAATAATAAGTATGACGTTCTTATATCTGCCGAATTTGCAACACCTTGATCTTAGCCACAATAAGTTAAGTTACTTGTACAGACTGGCGTTTTATAAAACATGCAAATACGGGCAAATGATGACTCTGGATTTTAGTCATAATCGCCTTACTGAGGAAACAATCTGGAAATTCATGACGTCATTTGTCGAAATAAAGAATGACAACTGTAAAGCTTATTTAATTCTTAACAAAAACAAAGTCAAGTATTTTCTAGATGCTTCTTCGAAGAAATCTATTCTACGGGCCGTAAAGAACTCCGACAGCACCATGTTCAGCAAATGGGGACATGTGGAAGTCAGTCTGTTAGATAACCAACTGCACTGCGATTGTCAGCTTTATAGAGATATCACTCTCATTAAAGAAATGAGTAGAATAATATTTAGCGAGAAAAACGAAACTGAAAGTGCTGACCAGATCGGCTTTCTTCGACTTTCCACCATCTATTGCAATAAGCCTGTTTCAATGAGAGGGGCAAGTTTGAAGAGTATTTTAGTGCGGCTGGAAGGAAACTGTGAAGCGAACACACCCAGTATAATAGAAAAACAAAAAGGTTGTTCTTATTCATCCAGAACATCAGTATCTGTGCAAAAAACTGATGGAACAATTTGCGAACACCCTGATAAAAATAAAGTCAATTTCATTCCTGCAACCGTGATTGCCCTGGGCGCAATATCCATCATATTACTTGGTCTTGCGTACGTTTTTAAGCGAGCAGGAATCATTTCAAAACTTCGATCTAAATACACTTGGTATAGGGTTTACGCGGATGACTCGGCTTGTGCTTTTGGTCACACGATCACTGCACATTATCACAGAGAAGATAAGACATTGATTCAATCAGAACTGATCTATTTCCTGCAAGAATGCTGCCCAGCTTATAACATTGAACTGAAAGAGAGTCATAAAACCAATGACACTATCTCGGACATCTCTCATCAATCGTGTCGTCTCAACATCAATCTCGTTGTGATATCTCTACCGCTGATGCGAGAAATTAAGTCCAGTGCCGAGCTGTACGGTTATTACCAAGGCATCATAGAGCAAGAAACAGTCGCCATCTTTCTTTTTATGGATGATAAACAAGAGATGGAAGCGATATATCCAACATTTTGGACCAAGGTCAAACATAGACAAAACGTGTACTCAGTGTCGGGTGAGGAAAAACTGCAGAAATTACAATGTGTATTAAACAGCACAACAGCAAATAACTTCTTTGAACATGAATCCGCTTAAGTTTGCTGTTACACAAAACCCATTATAGTTCTTAAAAACTAGGTATTTTGGGTTCCGCACTTTTTAAGGCGAAAAAATCTAAACGCTTTGACCAGAAAGAAATGTCCCCATAAGCTTGTAACCAATATTTATTAGCCAAAAATAAGCACGACACAGGACCCATATTACTCACGAAATACAATCAAAACTCAATTTCAGAATATTAGTCTTTTGGTGTATTTTTGTTAAGCTAAAAGAAGAAGCAAGAGTCCTTCAGGCCATATCAAATTTTGATTAAAAAGAAAACGGAGGCAGCCACTGAAGATTTCTCTTGGTTTCAGTTTTATGGTGGCTTGTCTGTTGCGGTGGATGGGGGGGGGTGGTAGGGGGTTGGGGGGTTATTGAGTAACTGGTATTTTGGCAAGCTTCCATTCATGTGTTACCTTGAACTTAACGGATCAAGCATGAAGAACAACCTACCCTTTTTTATGCTTCCCCCAAATCCGAATTCTTTGGCGAAAAAGTGTAATTTCAATATTTGTGCGAATAAACTGTTCACATGGAGCAGCCCCCCCCCCCTCCCCCCTCCCCCGCCCCCCACCAAGTCGATGCTAATGGCTGCTTTATCAACCGAGGTTTAAACGTGATAATAATTTATTCTTCAACGAGCCTTCGGAAACGTCTCCTGACTCGGCTTTTCATGGTTATGAAGATGGACACCTATGTAAAATATTTGTCGGTTAAAAGGTATACTGTGTATATATAAAAGGTTATACTCAATGTACGTGTTTTTGGATAACTTATAATTCTTTCCAATTGTGCAAAATCTCATTTTGTTCTGAGAATATTGTATGATATTTCACAACTCTAGGCACTGCTATCTCTGAGTTATCCGAGGAGACGAACTGAACAAGATGACGTCAAGCTGACGTCACATGCCACAGTTGAAGACACATACAGCCTTTGCTTCGTTCACCGCTAATACTCGTTGTGTTCGAGAAGTACCCGATACTAAGCGCAAAACATTGCATTTTTTTCTCAATAATCGAATTAAACTGGTTACACTTATAATGAAATCTTTTACGTAATACTTGTGCTGATGTGTGTATTTTACGACGATTCTAGCTATTCAGTAAAGATTATATTGTGAAGCTCAATTACGTGATTTTTTATTTATTTACTTACATATACATGGTTAATATAACATTCTAAAAAATAAATTTAATTTATTTTCAAAACTAAATCAACATGATCTTATAAATGCGTTTCCCAGCTACGTCACGCAGGAATAAACAGTAATAAAACCATAAACATTTTATGACACACAGTTCGCGTGTCGATCTATGAATAACAGCCCTTTATTGTGCAGTAGCCGTCACACGGGTCTTTGTACTTCCTTTGTTTACATTCACACGCCTTCACGCAAGAGCAACTGTTAGTACAGCAAATGACAACATGACAAATGTCCCGTTTTCATTTTTTTTGTTTGGTTGAAAAGTACCGAAAAAAACAACAATCTCGCACCTTTCTCCGTTCTTAAACAGAAAGCTTTTAAACAGTTTTTTTTTTGTTATGTAGCTAGCCTTTCTGACAGGAAGTGCAAGCCTTTTGACGTAAGAGCGATCTCTGTGTGCGGCTTTGATCACATTCCAACACGAACTCGTGCGGCGCTAGCCCGTTACCATGGCAACAGCACACCTCTCTATCTCCCAATGCTTTTAATCACCAATGTTTCACCTGGAATTATGAAAACATGACTGAGTGTTGTAAAACAAACAAGACACAAAGGAGTTTTGTGTAAAAAATTTACGAAACTGAAAATTGAAAGGAACTTAATAAAGCAGACTGTTAAGTAGCATGTTGTAAACACTCATCTAATCCCAAACTATAGCAGTGATAGTATATGATGTAATAAAGCAGAGACTGAAAAAAATGAGATGACTTGGCTTGAAGGTGACAGTCCGTATTTCGTTTAAAAGGTGACTTCCCGACGTGGCACGCCACAAAGTAGGGGTGTGACGGTACGCCATGTCCACGGTTCGGTTCGGTTCGGTACACTTAAGTTATTCGGTTCGGTTTTTTTCGGTACGATTTTGCAAAAATTATTAAAATTTTGCCGAAATGATAAATATTTGTATTTAGCTAAATATTTATCGTATAACACCCAATAATGGCTTTTAGCCATGTGATTGAAACAGAAACACCAGTTTATAAAATTTATAAAGCACAAATTGATAAATTAAAAGAATACTTTTCAAAAAAATAAAGCATCACTCCTTCAATATTTATTCAGTGACGAAGCATCTCAAACAGGTCTCCTCAAAGGAGGAGACGTAATAATGAATTTATTAATCATAAAATTGTTTTGCTTATTATCCCCTCGCCCAACATTGTTGGCGAAGGGGATATAGGATTTGGTTTGTCCGTCCCGTCCGTCCCGCTTTGTATGCACAACTCCTCCGAACGGGTAAGCACGCACATTTCAAATCCTATACAGATTTACTCCTCATGTATAGTAGTTGTGCACCTTGTATTCAGTTTGTCCAACTTTTCATTTATTTAGCCAAAACTGAGGTCGCAACTCAGCATAATTTTCGACTATAAAGGCTCTGTGATCTAAGTCGTGTATGCACAACTCCTCCGAACGGGTAAACACACACAGTTCAAATTCTATACAGATTTACTCCTCATGTAAAAAAAGGCGAGGGGATTTGCAGCATTCCGGTGCTCTTGTTTAACAAGGTGTTCATTTTTTAACAAAAAATGTCTCGGAATTCTCGTGAAATATTTAAAAAGTCACAGGAACTACAATTAAGCATAAATATCTCAAAAAACAATCAATATACCTATCATTCCACATCACCAATTAAGTTAAAAACACCGTATTATTTAAAATAAGAATTCTGAAACAAATCAGAAACAAGATAGTCTTCTTTTTTTTGACAGGCTATTCCAGAATAGACTACCGATAATTCGAATGTCAAAGAAATCAAATAATGCTTCACTTTTCTGATAACAAAGGGTAAAAATAAGTTGAACAATGTAAATTTTTATTTTTTAGTGAAAGAAAAAAAAATATTGAAAAATGGAATCTACATTGGCTGCTTATCAAAATATCGGTAGTTCAGTATTAAACTAGAACCTCATTTCGCCAGTGAAATGTTAAACACTTGACAAAAATGAAAACGCAAAAATACTTCCTTCAATGGGTTATTTCTTGAATAATATATTGCAAACAGTACAGAATGAATTCGTCTTATAAGCCGAGTAGTGTTTGGCTTTTGTTGACTTAAAGGTTTGATTGACTGATCAGGCTTACGCCGTGTTATCTATTTGCGCAGTGAGAGCTCGCACAAAGCTGAGCAACTTTGTTCTACCTAAGTCCCAAGTTTCGTGGCCCTAGGGCCCGTAGTGCCAGTGGAAGTGATGACACAAGAAATTCGATCACTGTCAAGAAAAAAAGATAGCAACGGCTGCTCGCACAAATTCATAAACACCTTGCAAGCCAAAGGCTTGTCAAGTGTTAATAATCTATTGAAATCTAAAAGTTTTAAAAATTTATTTGTATTTCCTTTTTTCATATTTTTTTTGTTTATAAGGAAAGAAAATAAGTTGTTTATGTAGTCTGCAACATAAAATTATGAAATATTGAAAAAAAAATCGATTTCTGTGACATTCGAATTATCGGTAGTCTATTGGGGAACAGCCTACTAGAAAATATCTGGTTTCTTATTTGTTTCAGAATTCTTATTTTAAATAATACGATGTTAAAAGTATAGCCTGTAACAATCATTGCAGTTTTGCACTAACTTAAGTTTCAGTATATCACATGGCAGTCATTCAGTTTTGTTAGCAAATTCAACTTAAGAACATTTACAGAGTTTCTTAGTTACAACGCCATAAACAAAACGCCTTTACACATATTATAAGAAGTTTTAAACCTTGAAGTATACTTCAAACATAATGTTAATGTCGCTGAGGGAACAGTTCACATTAAAATGTCGAGTGATAAGTTCTCAAAATTTACATATTTTTCTTTTAAAAAAAGCGCGAAGCAGCATTTTATTTTATCGCTTCTACTATCAGTGAAAAAATTAAACTGCCAAAAAATACCGCGGTTTTTCTCTTTCGGTTTTTTAACCGAACCGAACCGAAGAACCGCGGTCGGTTTTCGGTTACGGTACGAACCGTCACACCCCTACCACAAAGGCTAGTCCGTTTTAAGATAGCTTCACTTAAAAAGAGCGCTTCTCCTGTACTTTTTCTTGCCTTTTTGGGTGTCGATCATGCCTTCTTTTTGTTCTCTTCCGTTTCAGGCTACAGATCCTCAAGAGATACAGTCATCCATTACAACCTCACAGCGCTGCTCCGACTCCTCCCCTTTTCTGTACGTCAGTGTGATCTTTAAATATCTGAAACAATAATTCCAGTACTAAAAATACCAAAATTCGAAATCTTGGTACAAAACAAAATCAAGCCCACTTTCTACCCTGGGTGTATGTTCAACTGAAGTGTAGTTTAAATCGCACCTGACTTTTTGAGTGAGGGCCCGAGCGGGCACCTGACCATTTCCATCACTCTGCCATCTCATTTTACAAGAAACAGAAAAGTATACAAAATACTAATGGGCGTAAAATAACATGATGTCTACTCTGTCTGTAATGACGTCACTTTGTGACGCCAGAAATTGTTTCACAGTCGACTGGCTACCAGACGACTACTTAAATGACATCGCTTTTCGCTGCCGAGCACAGCAATTTGCAGTCAATCCATTACACACGTGAAAAAGTGGCGCATAAAACGTCATTGTCCAACCACTGTTTTTTTTTTGTTTGTTTGTTTTTTTTTTTTTTTTTTTTTTTTTTTTGTTAGCTTTTGTTTTATTTACACATGGCATTTTCACCGCCATTAATAATTTAGCAGCATGCATTTGAAGCTGCATTTGATTAACGCATTTTTTTACAGAACTGTGGGATTCACACAGCGCAGTTAACTGCCTGTAGTCACGAGAAAAGCCCATATAAATGACATCGATGTTCCTGTGGCTCTTACAAATGCTGCGGAACAATTGTGCCACGGTTAGAATGCCGATCTAGAAACTGAAACGGTGTCGATCATTTCCATATAGTAACAATTGTGTAACCGTTATCAGACAAATACACAATCCTGATTGTGTTGCTGGACTCGAGAATTCCCACCACAAGTTTTCTCTTCGATAACTGTTTCGTTCACGGCTTAACGACTTAGCGGATACCTTGCACAAATCTCACCATTCGGTTACTAGTTCAACTGCAGTGTTTTTCAACCCGTTAACTTAAAATGTTGTGTGCCTTCGGCGGGTGACACCGTCCTGTCTTTTTTCTTTTACACTCATTAAATTTGACCTCATTTAGTGATAACATTTTCATATAGCAAAACAAACATCAAATACAATGAAGTGTACCTAAGAAATTTCAACTGAAAGCACATGTTTATATTGTAACAATTCACCGTGAGAATTTTTTGTTCTTTTTTTTTTTTTTTTTTTTTTTTGGCATAACAGGTGCCGCCAAGAATATGCAGTCAGAGATCTGTAGCAGATTCTAAAAACATATCAATGGAATGCGACGCAAAAAGTATATCGAGTGCCCTTAACAAAAAAGTTAATCACGTTTTAGTTATAGCTTCACTAATGACTTTCTATCCCCAAAAGGCTTTAACGTAATGAGGAATATCACACACTGGTAAAACAGGAGTAAATTAGATTCCTTTTTCATTCTGCGCTGCGGATATGAAAAGTGCTCAGAAGGAACTTCTTTTTATGGAAGGGTTCAGGTTTTCACAAAAAGGCTTGCATTTAACATGGTAAATTGCTGGAGATTTCATCTGCTCATGTTTGCTGGGGCTTATTTAACTATATCCCATAGAAAAATAACGTCGGGTTTTAGGCAGCTTGAGGTTTTGAAATTAATTTTGCTATAAAAAGGAATATGCATGTTCTTTTGGGATGGGTAACTGGTACAAATTTGTGGCCTATTCGTCCAAACGTTGATTTGAAAGCTTTTTGCCCCAACCCTGTTTTCTTCTACAGTTTAGCCGCAAACAGTCTTTGTGCCTTCATAACAAATCTCCCCACAACAAACCATAAAGATGACCACGGCGCAACCTTTCCCCTGAAAAGGAGCTACCTGAGGTGTACGTTGCCCAATGAATTCCATCCATTATTATTCCAAAAGCTCCATTTTGAAGGGAATGGAATGAAAGTTTCAGACCCACCTGCCTATAGGAACATTGGAATTCTCCGCGGCTTGCACCAGTAATTCTTCATTCAAGATCCCCATTGAGTTGACCCCAGAGTTCATTGGATTTTGTTGCAGTGGGTGACTGATCACATTGAATTCGTCTAATCCACGGGCAATGGCATTTGATGTCATTCCTTTCAACGGGTCACCATTTTCACTTGCCTTGGGAAATGTTGACTCACTTAGTCTCTCTGCTTCAGATGGCAAGGCAACAGTTTCCTCTCCACCACTGTCTTGCGACTCCTCTTTCTCTTCTGACTCGTTTTTATCCTGCGACTCCTTCAAAGATAAACTCGCAATATTCCCTGCTGTTGACTCTCCTGGATTCTCTTTGCACGGCTCATTTTCTTTCAGTCTTTTCGCCTTATTCATCTCCTCCTCTTCTCTTTCTCTGTCTCTTGTACTGATAAATCCTTTGTTATGGATCGCTACTTTCTCTCTTTCTTCCTTCTCCCTCTTCTCTTTCAGTTTCTGCAAAATTTCTCTTTCCTTTGTGCTAATGTAGTTACGGTGCGCGCCCAAGTCATTCGACTTGTCGGCAGAACAGACGGAAGGAGTTTTTCGCCACACTGCATGCGTGGGTGTGACCGTCACCTCCGTCAAATCGCCGCCAGGCGGGGGCATTGTTCCCGGCGCTGTCATACGCTGCTGCATGCATATCTGCTGCAGCATAGCGAAGCGCTGATGCGAGTTGCTATGCATCCTGGATGCCATTAAGCGATTCAAATTCGAATGTCGAGCGATCAATGGCGGTCCCCGCTGTGGTGGGCACATGCCCACGGCTCCGTGAAATGGAGGTAATATTGGCCGAAGCACTGGTTGCCTAGAAACGAGATGCGTGTTCACGTGACCGCGCAGCACGTGGTGTGATTGGTTAGGAATGGGGCCAACGACTGGAGCAGCGTTACCACATAGCATCTGCAGAATGAAAAAACGCTCAAGTATGTTGAGTTGTTACACAAAGGTGGAAATATGACGGTTTTTTCCATGCTTTTCCGTTCATTGAATTCAAAGTAAAAATCCAATTCAAGATCTTAAAATTTAACTCATCTGTATTTTATAATGAAGAAAATGACAATACAGCGGAGCATATTGCACTTCTTGAAGTAACTCAATTAAAAACATTGAATTTTGGTTCAGATGAATTAAAACTGCAATATCAGTAAATTTCAATATGTTACATCTTGGAAAAAATTGTTACATTTAAAAAGAGCAGGGAATCCCCGGACGGGTCTGCACGCCAACAGTTTGTTAGTTCACTGTCACTCCCTCTAATCTATAATGCAAACTAGTGATTGTGACGGGCGGACGGGCGGACTGGGCGCGACATCCGGCCTTAAGATCACGAAGCCAGCGCAGAACAATACAATAGAACTAACCTGGTACGCCTCCCCTTCTTGAATGCTTCTATTGTAAACAGTGGCCTGATCAGTTGGCTCCACCCTGAAATTGATGTCTTTTTTTAGGTAATTTTTTTTGCGAGTTGTACCTAGCTATAATACATTTTTATAATACATTTTCCGTCTTATACTCTGTGATTATCTTACGATCAAATATAGTCTTGTAATTATGTCTCCATCTACCGAAACAATTAAATAACACCCTTGTTGACTTAACACTCAATCAAACGTAAATGTAAAGTGAAAAGCCACGTGAAAAAATATCCAGCTGGAGCTAGCTGCTGACACAAGATACGTAACTTCGCAAACAATCCTAATAGCCATGAACGCGGTTATAATAACTCTATATTATTTAAGTGATCAAAATCCTCGACAGTTGACCCCAGCCTTTGAAATTCTGGGCGGATTCCAACCCCGCCCCCCCCCCCAAAAAAAAAACACAAGACAATCGACTGTACATCTCATTGCCCGAGGTATGGTATGGCTGCGATCAATGGTTACGGAGATATGGCCTGGACAAGGTATCCTAAGAAAACGACTAAGTCCAAACATTTCAAAAGTCCATAATTCTGACATTTTTCGATGAATTAAAAAATTATCCCGACGTTGCAAAACTACATTATATATTCTTTCATTATCCGAGGTATGGTATGCCTGCGATCATTGGTTACGGAGATATGGCCTGGACAAGGTATCCTAAGAAAACGACTAAGTCCAAACATTTCAAAAGTCCATAATTCTGACATTTTTCGATGAATTAAAAAATTATCCCGACGTTGCAAAACTACATTATATATTCTTTCATTATCCGAGGCATGGTATGCCTGCGATCATTGGTTACGGAGATATGGCCTGGACAAGGTATCCTAAGAAAACGACTAAGTCCAAACATTTCAAAAGTCCATAATTCTGACATTTTTTGATGAATTAAAAAATTATCCCGACGTTGCAAAAATACATTTTATATTCTTTCATTACCCGAGGTATGGTATGCCTGCGATCAACGGTTACGAAGATATGGCCTGGACAAAACTGGTACCGGACAGATGGTACCGGAAAGACGCACAAACGGACAGATGGACAAGAGGCGCTTCTATATCCCCCGCCTCCGCTTTGCTGGGTGGAAAACGGGGTGGTGGGGTCCAGTTTCTCTACTTATTTATGTTTAAGAATTCCCATGAAAATTGTTCTTGAAATAGATACACAAATAACAGTTACTGTCTGGACTGAGGCTTGTAGGGAGACGACTCCGACGGGGCCGAAGGAGTTGGCTGGGTTACACACCTTGGACGTTTATGGCATGGCGAGAGTTGGACTGTTCCCGAAATCAGTGTGTCCTGCTCCACGGGCAAGGCGTCCTTGATGTAGATCACGGTCTGCTGCCAGTGGGTGTACCTGATAAACAAGCACAGTAAATGACAGTACCTGACCAGTGGGTGTACCTGATAAACAAGCACAGTAAATGACAGTACCTGACTAGTGGGTGTACCTGATCAACAAGCACAGTGAATGGGTGTACCTAATCAGTGGGTGTTCCTTATCAACAAGCATAGTAAAAGGGTGCACCTGATCAGTGGGTGTTCCTGATCAACAAGCACAGTGAATGGGTGTACCTAATCAGTGGGTGTTCCTTATCAACAAGCATAGTAAAAGGGTGCACCTGATCAGTGGGTGTTCCTGATCAAAAAGCACAGTAAATGACAGTACCTGGGTGTTCCTGACAAACAAGCACAGTAAATGGGTGTACCTGATAAGTGGGTGTTCCTGATCAACAAGCACAGTGAATGGGTGTACCTAATCAGTGGGTGTTCCTTATCAACAAGCATAGTAAAAGGGTGTACCTGATAAGTTGGTGTTCCTGATCAACAAGCACAGTGAATGGGTGTACCTAATCAGTGGGTGTTCCTTATCAACAAGCATAGTAAAAGGGTGCACCTGATCAGTGGGTGTTCCTGATCAACAAGCACAGTGAATGGGCGTACCTGATCAGTGGGTGTTCCTGATGAACAAGCACAGTGAATGGGTGTACCTGATCAGTGGGTGTTCCTGATCAACAAGCACAGAGAACGGGTGTACCTAATCAGTGGGTGTACCTGATCAACAAGCACAGGAAATGGGTGTACATGATAAGTGGGTGTTCCCTATCAACAAGCACAGTAAAAGGGTGTACCTGATCAGTGGGTGTTCCTGATGAACAAGCACAGTGAATGGGTGTACCTAATCAGTGGGTGTTCCTGATCAACAAGCACAGTGAACGGGTGTACCTGATCAGTGGGTGTTCCTGATGAACAAGCACAGTAAAGGATTGTTCTTAATCAGTGGGTGTTCCTGATCAGCAAACCGGTGTACCTTATCTGGGGGTTTACCTGATCAGCAAGCACAGTAAAGGGGTGATCTAATCAGCGAGTGTACCCGATCAACAAACATCGTTAATGGGTGTATTTCACCAGTGTGTGTTCCTGAACAGTGTACTTCGTTTTCGATATATAAAAATAGGCTAACTTCATACTCTTTCTAATTTTGCGAGTTGGACCTGGGTTGTGGTCCATGAAATGGGATTTAGTATTTTGAACTGAACAAAACCACGAAGAAAATTCAATCCACGATGGCAATCTAGTTTTACCATTTGAAACCCCCTACAAAACAACCAAAAGGTCAGACTGACCAAAATGAAATGACAGATGTAAGTTATCGACCCAAATAAAGATTTCGTAGCACTCGTATCGCCAGAAGACACGGCACCACATTACTAGGGCCAATTATTGGCTTGTTTGTATTGGAAATCTGTCTTCATTTGATTGACTCTCTTCGAGACCTCTTTAAACAGATCAGTCGCGTTCTGGCCGCTCAGAAGTTCTCCATGTGAATTCCAATAACATGGTCTGTTTTTTTTTCAGGATATAAAGCTGTGACATGACCATATCCCAGTACAGGAGCATCCAGGGAACATCAGTTACGATAATGATACTATCTTAACCCCTCAAGTAGCGGAATAAAAAATGGCGGGCATATGCTCATAAATACGGCGGGCGAAAGATGCTGCTGCTAATAAAGCCACAAGAATTCTGCTGGACTAAGACATAGAAACAAAAATATCTCCTATAACAAGGCCGCAGGTGGGACAGGAAAAACAGGGAGGGTGGGGGGGGGGGTATGGGGCAGGGAGGTGAGGGAGTTGTGGAAGAATACACTTTGGATTAAAAAGATGCCACGATCAATCAAATGTCTGACGGGAGGAGAGAGCTTGGTGTCGATACGCTGCTTTTTTTTTCAGAGCGTGTCCCCACTGACCTAACCATCATTCCGTGCTCGGAAGCGGAAGTGACTTGCCCTCGGGCAGGTTCGTCAAGACTCGTCTATAAACAAAGGCATCGGAGATGCCGAGCCCTCAGCCAATAGCGGTTACACAACTGTGGTCCCGTTGCTCTTTTGAAATACCGCCCGGGCAAAAACAATATACAAGGTGAAACGAATGGAGCGACGGACGGGTCTTTGCACGTCTACACTATATATACTTCCTTCATGTAAGGTTTGGTGAAGATCCGATGAATAGTTTTTGAGACATCGCCCGGACAAAAAAAAGTTTACGGAGAGACAGACGAACGGACAGACCGATAGCAATAGCCTTCAGCCAATATTGTCTGAGGGCTAAATACGCGCTGATGCACCAGTCGCAACGCACCTAACTTCTAGTAACCAGTGTCTTTTTGATCGATCAACTAGATCATGACCCTCGGTACAGCAACCAATTTATCACCTTTGTTCAGTTTACTAATTTTTGTTGGGTTCTCTTGAAGAGGGCACTACGCAAAGCTCATTCGTTTACGCTAAAAAAACCTATAGAGTAAATAACTTATCAAAACGGAAATATCGTTGATAAGATGACTCACTCAGTGAAGGGAGATGTGGTCAGTTTGATGTTATGAGGGAATTCCACTTCAAACCAGAAGACAAAGCCATTGACTTGATTGTGGCCGTAGCAGCTGCATTGAAAATCACTCTGAAACAGTCAAAAAGTTCAAACCGGAGTGCTTACATAACCGCAGTTTTCGGAATGCAATTTTAAAAACAATACACCCAGTTTTGATGCTAATCTAAAGAAAAAAAAAAACATAAGGATATTAGTCAGTTTAGCAACATAGGCAATGGTCATTACAGAATCTAGACCACTGTGCTATCAAACAAATAAATCAAGTGGACAGCAACAACAGCCCCAACACCCACATATAAAGTGCAGAAAAAATTAACTCTATGCAAAAAAAACCGAGCACTCATACGTCAGAATTAGCACATTTATCCCTAGATGATGCAAACTACAAAAGATGTACTTCTCCTAAAGATGTCTCCTAAAAAAAAGGTCGCTAAAACTACAAGCGGCTTTTGCGTCATCTGCCACTCAACTTGGTTTCCTGTTTACACTTTGCTTCCTCTCATATCCAGCCTCTTAGCTCAGCATCCTCAAATCTTACACATTTCAGCGCAAAATAGAGCACATTAGGTTCACATCAATTTTTAAACAATGTTAATTAGAGCGCCGACCTGCCCCTGATCTCAAGGATAATGAATTCGGCAGGAGCCATAAAAAGGATTTTCTGATACAATGCAAAGTTGCTCCAACGCGATGGAGGTGGCTGGGGGAAATCTAATAGTCTTCTCATGGTGTAACCAACCGTGAAATAAATTCTTGCTATGGTGCGCTGTAGTCTGCGATTACACCGGAGCTGACCTGTTTATCTGCCAAAGAGTAAGTGTGTGAATTTAATACAACTTTCAACTGGACGTAAACCCAAACAGGCCAGATTCCTATACAAAGTCTAAATATAATGTGTGAAACTGCTCCAAATAATCAGTGTGGGAAATATCGCCAGTTAGCCTGTATTGCAGTCATTTTTTTGTCCGGCTAGCAACGATATAAATGTTGTACAGGCAATTATGGTAGAGATGGAGGGAGTTGACTTGAGGGGCTTTAGACCTAATCTGCAAAAATGGAGGGTTTTTTCACCGGGGGTAGGAGGGGGGGGGGGGGTGGGGTTAGATCTACAAGCGGAAATAAATGCCCTGTAATTGTCCAGTTTATTCAAAATTCAAATATATTTTCGTCCAGGTTCCCCCGGGTTTAATTCTCATCGCGACACTGCTTCTATACTGGATAAAAATCTAAAATGCAGATATTCATTTTTGTGTAAAAGTAACAAATTCGCTTTTAATCGAACACTGCGTAATATCAAAACGAGTGAAGCAATACTGTAGGAGAAGTGGCATTTTAAAGAAAAAATTTAACATACGCAAACACATTCAAGCCCCCTATAGTGATATGACTAATCCAGTCCGAAAAAGTCGGCTGGGTTAACAACGTGCCGCTCCAGGTTTGAAGAGCTCAAAGGACAACTATCGTTTCCCGTTTAACTGCACTTGCCATTTGATAACTTTATGAGCAATTTCGATAAAAATGCCACCTTGCGTGGGTTGTAAATTAGTCCTGTATGAAATATTTAAACAAAATTGTTTGGAGAGATAAGATTCTGACAATTATAAATTCAGAACCCATAATTTCGAAATTAAGTGCAGTTGATGTTTAGACAAACGAAGATAGGTCTACGTTGATAAATCATCCACAAAATATTCATTAATAAAAAAAATGCCCTTTACTACCAATGCTCAGACAAAATCCCATCATTTCCCATCGGTTAGAACATGCATACTAACACTGTAGGGAGCTGTGCTTGGAACGATGAATTCACCATGAATAAACGACAGCAATTATTAAAGATCATTTAGATTGGCATGTAGTTATGGCTGACAGATACATCTGCTATCAGCTAGCGATGCAACTGTGGTTTAATTTCTTTTCCTTTTATTTTTGTTGTTTTTGTTGTTATTGAACATGTGAGGACCATTTGCAGCGATAGACTGATACCGTTTGCAGGACCTTCAATTTATATTCGTATATTAATTATAAGTAAAATAAAGTCCAGCTCTCAAAAACATCTTTTCACTACTGGTGGTTGTACAGGATTATCCAGCAAACAAAAACTTCTCTCTGTTGCATATGTTATTTATTAAGCACTGCTACACGACAGAAAATCTTAAATAAGAAATGTTAAGAAAGGTTTTCTGGTGTCACGTGAAAGACATATCAGCCAAAAGTAACCGCCGTTAGTCTTTTTTTTTTTTTTTGGAGTACCTGCCACGATGAATCGGGAACTGGAAGCCTTGGGAATGTGTAAAACCACTAACGTCAAATAAGAAGAGGTTATTAAATCTGCCACCTTATTTATTCATGACAAATTGAGCTTTTTAACCCAATACGACAAGGCTAATACAGATGGGCGGGGGTAACAGGCAGCACGAATTCGAAATGGCAGCGCTCAGCTTTAATACTGTGGGGCTGTGAGGCTGACCTTATTCCAAGCCAAGTTTTTGCATTCGTTCTGCTAAAGCTTGAAGGCGCCTTTTTACGTCAAGGATACAGTGCAAACCTTAAACAGTTGGCAAGTTTGTGCGATAAAGAGCAATAAACTCGACTTAATCTTTGTAAACAAACGTGTGTAAAACGTGCTTTAAATGTTTCTGCTACTTACATCATTCACAAAGGATCAGTCCCAACATAAATCCTTTCCGATGACCATAACTACACCGAACATTTTCTTATGTCGAACCGCTGACAGATGACAAAATAATGCACAATTGTTTATTCTCAAAAACATGTTATTCAGAAAACCGGCACTTCAAAGTTCAACCCACGCCCTACCTTATCCAATATTCAAACAACCACACTGCTCGCATAACTCTACCCGCCCTAACCCCCTTTCCTTCCAGCATCCCCCGCCCCTCTATTTTGCCAGTTGGCACCCAGAGAACGAGGCATATTACCCACAGCTGTCCACCCCTTCCCCCGACTCCTTGCATGGCAGGACACTAAGGAATAACCACGTTAGCCTAAGCACTTTCCATAAGATGAAAACACTGCCTTTTCTAAACGCATCTTGCTTCATTGAGCAATTGTTATTACTCCCTGAGCGATGCATCGGCCATCACTTAATAAGAAGTAAATGTGTGGCACATCTAAATCACCTCGTCTTGACGTAAATACTTCGTTTACGTCAATCTTATATTCCAAGTGAAGCTATACCCGAATTTCCTACATCCAAGTTTATAAACAGTAAGCTTCTTTCGTAGTCAGGTAATAACCAAAAGAAAGGATATTATACGCCCTCAGGACACGTGACCTCCGGGCCAGAGGAGCGCGCTAGGAAAGATCTAATAATATGCTTACGTCACTACAGGTACGGGGCTAGTCCCAACAGCTGTAATGCTATTAGGCTTGTTGAGAGATATCACCTACACACCCCCTGAGAAATAGTGGTAAAGTTTCTACGAAAAGCTTACGAAAAGCCGTGGTCTCTACCCAGGATCCCCAACAGGTAAATTTTGGTCTACGCCATTGACAGCAGTCTGACCTCTGTGGTGACCCCGGGGGGATTTCGTGGCCATGTCAAGGCTGACGGCCTCTGCACCTCGGACTAACGCGTGCGTTGGTGGCACGGTGTCGATGTGGGTATTACCCAAATCCTGTAGTGAGACTGGTGGGATGTCGCGGCCAGATCGGGGCTAAGGACCCCCGCGTCCTGGGTCGCAGGTGCTCGGGAGGAGGGGGGGGGGTTGGTCTCCATGTGGCTATTACGTCTCATTACCTGGATCCTGTGGTGACATTGGCGGGATATCGTGGCCAGGTCAAGGCTGAGGACCTCGGCGCCCCGGGCCACCACGTGCTCGGGCGGCACGGTCTTAATGTGGGCGTTGCTCGTCAGGCACTCCTCAGCGTGGCTCCTCATTGCCGACATGTCCACTCCGTACGTGTCCTTGACCCCGTCCCAGAAATCCACCCTAAAATGCACACGTGTTTCTGGCTTTATTCCCTTTATCCCCAGTCTGTCCGCTCACAATTTGGATAAAATTAGTCTCAGTACATAGAAGAGAAATGAATGGTTCTTTTATCTCCACATCGTTTACTAATTCCTTTATTTCAATTTTGGTCACGGGGGACAAATGTGGGATGCTGCTGCATTTGATGGGACCCTCAACTAGAGCAATTTAATAAATTCAAAAAATTCTCGTGTCTTTTGGCGGCCTTAATGAATTTTCATTTTGAATATTCTCGGTTAAACATTTAAAACAGTACACAAAATCAGAACTCTTTAGCAGAACGGTCATATTATTAATTTTAATGTAAAGTTGGACACATAGTGGTGCTTAACGATAAATACTATGCCATTTAGAAGGCACTTTGCCATGTAATTTAGAAGAAATAACTCGTAGTTAAAACTGCAATGAAGGAGATCGCCTTTCTATTATAGCTGAACAGTTAAGCGTGTCCCAACCGTCCCATAACGGCCCTTCAGGGGAAGCTGCTCAAAGAGGACACATGTACAATGAAAGAATATATTTACTGCTCTTCTATAACGTCCTCGTCACACACAGGGGCGATAAATAAACGGGCTTTATTCGGCAGCAAGTATCCCTCCTGAAAAATACAAGTAACCACCATTTGTCCTTCGAATGAAATGAAGAAATGTGCTTAAAACTGATTTAACAGCAACCCGAACACCGATATCTATAAGTTAAGTTGTTTACAGCTTGCAATATTGCTTTCGCGTTTAATGTCTTTTCGGCAAATGTTGAATGCACAACAAGCCATCTAAAATCCCTGTCAACTATTTTCGCCCCAGAGTGCATTGAATTCTTTGCGAATACAAACACGACGACAACTAAATAAGTGGTCTCTTGTTTATGTTCAAGACATGGCTGTCTTTTTGTTAAAGTCAAATTAACAGACGGATGTGACGGTTACTTACTGGTTTGAGCCATTTGTCGCGTGCAAATAGGACAGATGGTAACATCGCCTCATACAGCAGGCAGTAACCCTTACAAAACAGAGCGAGTTGTTTTTTTTTTTTTTTTTTTTTTTGTTTTTTTTTTACAGTTAATTCCGAAATTCTTCGCTTCCTGTATCATTTTGCATGTTTTATATTTACTTACACAAAGATATTTCAAAATTTCTGCTTTTGACCAACAAACTCAAAACAACACGTATGACTGTACGCGTATTGCATTGGAATTTTTATATATGTTACCCATGGCTAAAACCAAGCTATCTATTGTTCACCTGAAAAAATCAAGCTGTCTATAGAGGGCCTAAGTCAATCAGGCTGATAACAGCTGGTGTGAAAACAGTCAGGCTATCTACAGATTGCATAGTTTTGGGGGTTGAAACTACAGCAGGGCTCGAACTTAACTATTTTTCACTCGGAGCCAGCGGGCTCCCGGGTCTGAAAATCGCGGAGCCCGACCCAAAATCTGGGAGCCCGGAGTATACATGTTTGGTTAAATGAAAAAAAAAAAAAACAAACAAAAAAGAAAAAAAAATAGTGTATTCGAATTGTTATTAATGTCACACTTGTCATAACATAAAATCTAAGTTCTGCCAAGCTTCTTTTTCTTCATTTATGTCTTGTTTGTCTTTTTTTCATTATTTTCCTCATTTTTGTCCATCATATCGGGACGCCTTTTTCGAACACTTGAAGTGGCCCAAAGATCAATAGCATGGCTAGGGTCAAAGCTAGATATTTCTTCTGATTCCAGTTGACCATCATGAAGTCACTAACCTGATCATCACTTAGGCAGGACCGTCAATCACTTTTCGTTTCTTAGCCCCCAACCGGGGCTTAATGCCCCGGAAGGGGCTTATGGGTTGCGCTCTGTCCGTCTGTCTGTCTGTCTGTCTGTCCGTCCATTACCACTCATTCCCTAGATGTGCAGGCCATTTGGTCTAAAAGTTTGCAGGATTCGCCCCCATGGTCATAGCTTGATGCACACCAATTTTTTTGGCTGTCCGATAATTTTTTTTAAATTGTAGTGCTTTCAGTACTGTTTTTAAACTTTGTTTATGCGATATCTCAAAAATAGCCCATCAGCTCTTCACCATACCTTGCAGAAAGAAAGATCATATAGTGCAGATTTGCACTGAGGAATCATTTTGATTTTTTTTCTTCAAAAAAAAAAGAATTTTTGACGAATTTTTTAAATTTTCACTTAGGTGTTTTTTTAACTGTTTTGAACTTTGTTTACGCGATATGTCTAAAACATTTCATCAGATTTTCATGTAACCTTTTAGAAAGAAAGACCATACTGTGACGATCATCACTAAAGGGTTATTTTTTATTTTGTCAAAAATTGAATTTTTGACGAACTTTTGGTACTTTCACTTTGGTTTGTTTTAAGCTGTTTTGGACTTTTCCACGCGATATCTCTAAAACAGTTCATCGGATCTTCACCAAACCCTGGAATAAGAAAGACCAGATAGTGCACATCATCACGAAGGTTGATTCTGATTAAAAACTGTATTTTGAACGATTTTTTTAAATTTCACTTTGGTGTGTTTTTAACTTTTTGACTATGTGCACACGGTATCTCAGAGACGGCCAATTCGATTTTGATCAAATCTAGCAGGAAGAAAGACCCTATAGTGTAGATGGTCACTAAAGTAGTGGGTCTATCTTGTAAATGGGTTAGGTTAGCACAAGGAAAATATTCCAAATGCACTTTGAAATTTACCATATCCTGGAAATTATTCAGCATCGGAATGAGTTTGTTAACACGATATCTCAAGAACAACTGCAGGGATTTTAATTAAACTTGGTATGTAGCTTCTAATGGAACAAACACAGATCGGTGTTGTAAATGGGCCAGGTTCGTCGAAGGAAAATGCACCAACTGGACTTGGAAAATTTCAGCTCTTGATTGACTACTGATGGCCGTGTTTAACTGATGGGGGCCTGTGGGGAATATGTGGGCTATGCACACTGCTCTAGTTCCACAATGTAGTCTTGAAATGTTTCAAAGCTGATTTCTTATCAATTATGAACAGATTCATGTGGGGAAACCTGATGTGCTCCAGCGTGCAGTTTTCCAAGCAAGGATTTCTCATAAAATAATCAAAAAAATTAAGCTCATTGTTAAGTTTCTGACGTCACAATAAATAAAATCCGATTTCAGTATTGTGAAAAAATACCGGATTTTCCGGGAGCCAGCCGGGCTCCGAGATCCAAAAATCTCGGAGCCCGACGCGAAATCTGGGAGCCTCGGGCTCCCGGGCTCCCACTAATTTCGAGCCCTGAACTGCAGTAAGCCTGAAATGCCTCAATTCGCGTTTTAACACCCCTTTTCACACGTTTCTTCAATTAACTTTAAAAAAGCAATTTATGAATGACTCCCAACGCTTGTTATTCCATTCATTAGTTTCCCTTTTGAATACTGAATTGCAATTCTTTAAATGTGACCAGCATCGAAATCATTTGAGGAGAATACTGCTCAGTTGCCGGTTGGGCAATCAATTGCAATGGCGCACATATTACTAGCCTTGAATTACAATTAATATTCCGACGTGCCGACTTGTTGGATCTGTTCACAAAATTGCTCTAGTTAATCAATTGCACTTCGGATTTTCCGAAGCAGACTTTTTATCCATTCCCCACCAAAACATTGTCCAGAGTCTCTAAAACAGAATTAAAAGAACCCTACAAACAGCTGATAGGCGAAAATTGTTTAAGCAAGGCAGGGAAATTTAAATGCAATCAGGCAATATATGTTCTATTAAGTCTTGCTGCAGTCTTAAAAGGAAATGTAATTTGTCAAAAAATGAGAACTGTAATTTCTTCTATACAATAAACAATACTGAATAGAACATCGTGATGTAGACTAATTAGAGTGCTGTAGGGAATCTTGTTATACTAATTTTGAATTGGGAAATTTCAAAGGAAATTTGGAAATTTATATGCACTAGAGTGCTAGTCTGATATAGAACTGTTTCAATGTTGCCTCAAAAAGATCTGAGCTGTTTCAGGCAGACTCTATAATTTTCCAGCCCAAACAGTAATCTATCAACAGATAGCCTGGCTTTCTACAGGCCATCTATCGTTTGCCTGATTGACTTAGGCCATCTAAGAATAACCTGACCTTTTCAGAATAACAACAGACAGCCTTGTTATAGCCATAGCCTGAACATGAATATTTTTTTAACATAAATTTGTGAATTTTAGAAAAGAGAGTGAAAGTTCCTCACCATCCATTCGCTCACGATCACATCCACCTTTCCCGGCAATACAATATCCTGCTCAACAAAACAAAATGCAGCACAATAAAATAAACTCGTTGTACGGCATGAAGGTACGAATTTAGGCATCGTTTATTTATAAAACAATGAAAATACGTACCGCAGTTTCTAACCGACCGCGGTATTTTTTTTCACACATTTTTTTAACCTGGGCTCAAATAGTTATCTGGCTATAATTAAAACTTTTGGACACACCTCAACTCTTTGGTTGATAACCGTGATTTTCTCCTGCATGTTGTTGCTTTCGATCACTTTTCGTGCCTGTTGCGCCACTGAGCTTGCCTCAACCGCATACACTTCAAAGTTCAGAATAATTCAACAAACTTAATAACTTCATTTCGCTTGATCATTTAAACTGGGGTGGTAAAAGCGACATATTAGCCAGATTTACGAAACACTTCAGTACTTGTAAATCAAACCCTTAGTTTCATAGATATATGCTAAATGAATGGCTGCGTAAGTGAAAGGGAAATGCGTAATAATATATGGCAATTCGAAATAATAAAGGTTCCATACACAAGATGTTTATATCATTTTATTTACCGCTTCAAAGCCTCACATTATTTATTTCATTAGTTGTTTACTTTTTCACCTCAAACATGTTTCGTAAGTATATGCCCCTTTCTTATTTTCGCTAGCAGTTTGAAAATTGTATACAAATCTTACCCTTTCTTGCACCCGCCAAAACACAGAAAATGCTGAGAATTCCTGAGGGAAAAATGCAATTAATTTATCACATATATTTCAAGAATCAATTTTTATTTCATCACATCTATTTCAAGAATTAGTTTTTATTTCATTTTTTTGTCATGGATTTATTATGAACACATTACGAACGCTGACGTCACACAAAGCAAGCCAAGATCAAGATAACAGCTGTTTACACATGGCTGCTCAAAACACTCAAGAAGCAAGAGCAAAATGAAAGCTGTGAACTGTAGATGTGTTGTGCAGGTAATTTAAATCTAACTTGTAATTAAGTTTATCTTACACCAAAATATGATGTCTTTCCACATATCTCATTCCATATATCTATTTAATTGGTCTAGAATATAGAAATTTCACTATGAGACAGCGTCCCTCGTAAGTTCAGTTTGAAGTTAAGGCCAGGGACACTTCGGGATATCATGGCCGAGTTTGGGTTATCTTCTTACCTGTGCCTGCGCCCACATCCAGCACCACTTTGCCGTAGATTTTGTCATAGTTCTTCAGTATAGCAAACCTGCAACGAAAAAATAACCGTGCAATCAAAACTTAACAACAACACGAAAAGCTTTAACTAATTTCGCATATGTCGATTCTAAGAATAATTTCTATTGCTTTAAGACTGAAAAATTTAATTAAATAGAACAACCGCAACTTACTTATATTTTATAGTTGATAATTATTTATATAAAGTAACACAAAAAAAAACATTACAGACTTAACTAGAACAGTGGCTGTTTAGGTGTCAGTTTGACTGTTCCATAAATATAACGAAAACGCCCTCACAGTATTAGTATTGTAAAAGGCCATGGTCAATCCAAGTTCACGGGGCTATAAAAGAGGATTATTGTTAAATATCGGAAAAAGTACATTAATATGGTGGGCAATGGTAATGTGACATTCGACCTAAGCAAACATGTTGCATCTTTACTCGAACTTAAGAAAATACTTATATTTTACCAAACTACGCCTATGATTTCTTTAGCAGTTGCAGAGTTTATGTGGCCGTTGCCATATTGTCAGCCATCTTGTACTTGACATTTTGGTGTTATGAGCCATCTTGTACTCACAACACCGTAATGTCAAGTACAAGATGGCTGACAATATGGCAGCGGCCACACTGAAAACATACAATATGGTGATCGTTAATGACCTCATAGCCCGTGAACTATTTTTAATACATGTATAATTAAATCGTATATCCATACTATCACAACATAACGCCTTGTTTTTTTGGCCAAACATTTGCTAAGTTGCAACTACTTTTCTTCCGCGGTATATAATTAACAGCGGTAAAAAGTTTTTCGGCACGAGTGCTAACAGGGTCAATTTGAAAACAAACTGATAAAAAGTGGATAACAGACTTACTTGTGTTCATCTAAAAGGAGGAAACACAGCTTACTGGTGTGCGTGTTTGTTGGCGCAAATTAAAAAACAAGGTTCACTTATAAGTGTTTGTGCACGTGAATTCAGACAAAGTGCTTGCTTTATGTGTTTGTTCATGTAAATAAGGAAATAAAGCACACTTTTGTGTGAATGTTCATGGCAATTAGGAAACAAAGTGTGTGTATGTTGACGTAAATAAGGAAACGAGGTTTACTTACACGTGTTTGTTCATGTAACTTCAGACACAAGGCTTACTTTGTGTGCCTGTTCATGTCAATATAGACACAAGGCTTACAATGCGAAATTGTTCATGTAAACTAGAGCAGTGTGCATAGCCCACATTTTCCCCACAGGCCCCCCACCAGTTAAACACAGCCATCAATGTCAACCTTATACATAGCAAGAGCTGGAATTTTCTAAGTCCAGTTGGTGCATTGTCCTTGGACGAACCTGGCCCATTTACAATACCGATCTGTGTTTGTTCCCATAGACGCTACATACCAAGTTTCATTAAAATCCTTGCAGCAGTTTTTAAGTTATCGTGTTAACAAGCTGTTGATGACAGACCGACACACGGTCGATCGCATATATTCCCCACATTCTGTGGGAAATAAATTAAGAAACATGGCTTACTTGTACGTATTTGTTCTCGTAGAATCGGCAATCATTTCCCTGTGGATGGCAATATCGCCATAGCACCTGTAAAATGCCGTTTAAAAACCAGTAGAGATACAGTAAAACCCCGGATATGGACACCCCTCTATTATGGACACCCCTGAATTATGGACAGCATTTTTCAGTCTGTTTTAAAAGGCCATAGAGTTCTGTTATATCTAGACCCCTCTATTGTGGACACCCCTCTATTCAGAATTAGGGACACTCTTTTTATCCCGTAAGTACGGTTACACATTTAAAACAACCTCTCTATTGTGGACAGTCAAATTGCTGCCCATATTTTGTACGTTATGTAAACAACCCCTATCAGCTTGTTACTCGGTAGTGTTTGTTTTTTCGCTATTGTTATCTGTGGGCATTGAGTACATTACATTGAACACAGTGCATGTAAAGACAATAGGGCTAATTACGAAAGATGTGTGCTTAAGAGATAAGCTGTATACTACTAAAACCCTAGTGACATGTGCTCCGTCTTTTAAAATGCGTATAAAGGAACAAGTAATTCATTGTCTTTATACTCAGTTAAGATGTTATACAAGGTGTTAAGTCTGAATACCGGTGGTGTGAAAAGAAAACGGAACGAACTTTCGCTATCTGATAAAGTTAAAATAATCAAAGCTAGTGATGGAGAAAGTGTAAGAAAAATAGCCAAAGATTTTAGTTGTAGTTGTCAGACAAAACAGAACCTCGTAATTAGGGACACCCCGCCATTAGGGACAAAATTATTCAGTCACTTTTTGTCCCTAATAGCGGGGTTTCACTGTATATATATATAAGCTACGAAAAGCTTACAGTGTACAAACAGTTAGTAATCACTGGGGAAGACTTGAATACTGACACTGACAGACATTTTTTTGTTACCACAACGGATTCTTCTTTTAAACTCGATGTTTATTGGCGTGAGACAGCCTGTATGCAGGAGTTCAGACACACTCCATCGAGCAAGCAAAAATACTGACAAAACGGCTACACTGCAATCACAGTGATTTTTTTTCGTGTATTTTGGTGAATAACACTAAATTTTAACATGCATTTGGCTGACCGCCATTGCGAAAAGCTAAGCCAAAGTCTACCCGTTCTCCGAAATTTTCAAGAGATTTCGCACTTTCGGCGTTACGACTTTATTCCAAGAACATGGGCATACACGGATATTTCTGATCCAACTTAATTACATACTCACCGAAAGTAATTTTCATCCCGTTCCATTTCCAATGTGTTTGCTATCGTCTATAGTAATTTCGAGCTGAAATTCTTTTCTCTGAAATGCATATCAAAAGCAACTTTACAATTTCGGTCACAAGACCTCGTCTCAACTCAGTCTAGTTTCCATCACCATTCAAATGAATTTCATGTGTGAATACAGTTTGGATTGGTGGTTTTCCAAATTATTACGTTTTATCAATACGACAGAGCTTGTCTTTAAAGGCCAGGCTGCACTATAGAAGGATGCAAAAGGAGCGAAGTTTTACTTAGACACTGGGTGTGGGGGTCAACATCAATTACTCAAAATTTACCTGTTTCAATTAACAACAAACTATGCCCCTAATAGGCCAATGCACATAGAAGTAAATGACGTAATTTTTTATGAAAAAATGTTCGAAATAAATTTCAGAATGAAAAAAGCAAAACTCTCGGCATGAAGTTTTAAATTCATCAGGTGACACTGAATAACGCTGTCAGAGGCACAGGCTACATGTTAATAAATTTTGGTGGTGGCCGGCTGTCCTGTGACAAGTACGAGCTCGTAGTCCAGTGGCCAGGTGTAGACACCACGCTCAGGGACAACTTGTACGCAAAAATGCGTTATCACTTTTAATACCATCCAAGCTGCTCCACAGCGTATGCCAAAATCACTTGATATCTATAGCCATTTCAATTTCGGACGACAGAAACAGTGACAGGTCCGACAGAGAAAAACGACCCACTGGTTAGGAGGTCAAAAGGAATCGCCAAGCAACTGAACAGCAGATCGAAACTGGTTGAAGTTTTTAATTAACCGAAATCATACCTCTAAAAGTTACTTTACTTCCATGATACGGCTTTTTATAACCAGTGCTAAAATCACTACAGTGTCCATTAGACCATCAAAATATGGTTCTCTCATCAGTTTAAGTATTACGCTTCTTAAGTGAGTTCTTGTTGTTTATCTGGTGTAATTTGGGCCCTCAAGTTTCAGTCATTACACATAACTGCTGAAAATTTTAGGCATTTCGTGAAATGACTGGCGATCACAGGCATTAAGCGTAATTTCTGAAAATATGGCCATTACGTGTAATGACCGATTGCACTTGTTGACTGTAACATGTATTTATATGCCTGAGCAGTAACCTGTGTGTCTAGAATGTGAGGAAAGGCACACTCAAAGTTCTCACAATTTTGACATGTATATCTACATTTATTACATTTTTGACACAATCAAATAAATGCAAATTTAGTGAAATAAATAAGTTAGAAGACAAAGCCCAATAAGAGATATTTGAAAAAAAATGACAAACTTCAATATTCCAGTTTCCTTTTTTATAAATTTGTTTTGTGGCTCATCACATTTTTTCTGAATTTTCCTTACTCGAGTTTTTTCTCTTACTTTTTTTCTGATGTAGCAACCTGCAGAGTGTTTTTATCTATGTTAGGTTACCGTCCAAAAGTTCAAATTTAACTACGTCGTACACGTAGACCGATTTTATCTCGCCTAACTCGAAATAAGTCAATTCGTACTTTCGGGTCTTTGCAATGGAGGTGTTTCGACTGCAAATTTTTTGGGATAAATTATTAAAAAAAATGATAAAGGCAGTGTTGCCGCGGAGTCATCAAGAAAAACGGATAAAAAAGGATAAATTTGGGGGGAAAAGTATGAAAAATAAGGATAATTCATATTTTGCTGAAAAATTTACAAGTTTAAAAATACATCCTAAAAGAAATCAAAACATGCAATAACATAAAGGGCCATCCATAAATTGCATATGCACCGGGCAAGTGGGGTGGGGTTTAAGTTAAATTCCATGATGGCGGCATAACTTAGTGCAAACAAATACGGGTGTCTGAAATTTAAAAAAAAATGTGCTCACGTACTTTATTGATGGTCCCTAAGGACATGTAACTCAAAATTATAGATTAAAGTTATTCAAAATCATTCAAGAAATAAAAACTACTTGACATCATTTGGAATAATTAATGGATATTTTACAGTGTGATAAGATATTACGTTTACAAAATACATGTTGAAAAAATTCCCTTTTTCTACAGATGCATTGATTTTAGCAATAGCCGCTGCAAAAAAAAGTTGGAATTTACATAAACATACAGTGTTAGAACGGTTATATTATGGCCTAATCAAGGGTAATGACTAGGGTTAGAAAACATTCCAGCGGAAAAAAACTTACAACTACTTAGGAAAACAAGTATTTTGAACAAAAAATTTTTAAAAAGTATCAAAATAAAAAAAGGATGAAAAGCGACGATCGACCTTTTTCAGAAAAAAGGATGATGTGGCAACACCGTAAGGGGAAAGCATCAAAATTCTAATTTCCTTTCAACGTGCACACTTTCAAATTAAAAAAACCATCATGTGATCTTTTAAAAACTATTTCACATATTATTCAGCTCCTTTAATGCCCAACATATGAATATGTTTCTGGCAAATTTTGGAATTTTGTTGATTTTTTTTCTATCATTTCTTTATATCCTTATCCCAACTGAATTAAGTCGGCAAAAGTTTAAGTACGAATCCGCTTAAGTACGAGCCCCAGATGACTCTTGCTTCCTTCCCAGTCATAGTTTCTATAATAGAACATGTTATCGATCTCAATTTTGCCAATCTCGGCGCACGACTAGGGCTAATGGCGTTATCTAAAAAAAGAGAGCATCACATAAATGGTCATATACAGTAATTACAAATTATGGCGCACAATTGTTATGGGCAAATAACAATTTTGTACTGAGAAAAAGACGTTTTCGTTTGATCAGGATATAGAATCCCCCATTATCGCCCAAAAAACAATGAATCTAAAATTGCAAAACCACTCTTTACTAAAGTTTGGTAGTTTGGCCCAGGTCGAAAGTGATGGGCCAGGATTACTACTCAGTGTGCTTTTTAAAGAAAAAGCCTGCTGGTCCGAACCTCGGTGTTCTGTAACGTGCGCCGATAGAGCCATAGCCTCGAAAGTTGGGATCAATGGCCATTTCTGTTGCAGGAACTGTGACGCTGTCTGACCAAGGAAGACAGAAAGGATCCACTGGGATTATTGCCTGCGTTTTATTGGGCAAGGACAATGTCTCGAAAATGTTTCGGAAATCAGAAAATGTTTCTTGGTTTTTCGATAATGTCTCTAAACATTTTCGAGTGTATCGAGCTTTACATTAACATAATCTTCCCATAATCCTTTTCTGCGCACCATTATCGCCCAAAAGTGAAACAATTTTGCTTTACTTACGAGTACGCTGATTCATAACTGACATATGACAACTTACAGTAGAAATACAACTATTGACAATAGCAATTCGCAATTTGGATTGCTATCTACTGAGAGAAAAGCACCAAAGCTCCCGGCAGCCATTTTTATTCTCGAAACATTATCTGAAGTGTTTTATTGGGACATTTTCGAAACATTATCTAGATTTATTATTTTTTTCAGATACGTCCAATAAAACGCGGTTAATATACTGGCACGCAGAATGCGTAAAATAGTTTTAAAAACAAACTGTGATAAGGGCGTATTGCATTTCGAAGTGCATGTATGTAAAGAATTTGCAATCAATACCTAGTCTCCATTAAAATTTTTTGAAAGTCAAACTGGTATTTCATCTAAAATCATGTATTATCGCTCACATACACCGCCTAACTGAACACCTTGGTCTATGGCATGAGGCGTTACAATAGCAAATATCTAGTACTTCACTTGTCAAATATACTGAAACAAAGCTCAGAGCAGAGTTTTAAAAAAACTGAAAAACTGGCACAGTCTAATCGCAGATCATGGTGTAACTGTTAAGATTCAATACACACAAACACAGTCCCATCTGCATTGAATTCTGCTTTTTTGTTGTACAATTCCTGTACTTTCGTTTTCTTTCGGCTAGTGCTGCACTAGTTTTTTTTCTTGACAAAAAGATTAATTTTATAGGTATATTACTTGTGTTTTATTTCATCTTGACAAGAAAAATGTTTTTCTGATTTTATAGACGCTGTCAAATTATTTATCATGGGAATTGATGTGCATACTGAAAAGTATCTGGAGGCAACGTTATATGTGTCGTTTAGGATCTATAAGCAAAAATGTCGAGCGATTATTTTAACTTTGGTGCTTTGAAGTGCATTGTATATTCGGCTCACTGCGGGTACAAAATAGTAAAGCTATGGTAATCTGAAAAACAAATGACTAGTGTATCCAGATATTATTTATTTAAAATTTTTATCAAATAAATTTAAATGATAAATAAATTCAAATGATAAGCAGCGTTTGAATATATGGCAGTTCACACCCGATACAGACCTAAGCATACAGAACCAAAATAAGCACAATCAAGCATGCTTTTTCCCATACTCTAAAAATATTTATTTTATCTTCAGTTTTGATGTTTTTAGTTTTCGAGGCAAAACCTTCACATTTTTATCTAAAAGGATATTTAATTCTAATTTCTAATTACGTTTGTCTAGTTGGAATAAGAGTGCAGTGACTTTCACGAGCATGCCGTACGCAAAGAAATGTCGGTTTGCGCGTGTAAACAAGAAAGTATCGACAGAGACCGGACAGAGAGACGTCACACATGCCCCAAAAATAGGTTTCGGTGGTTGAGCACTGAATAATAAATTACTTTTTAGTTGTTTTGCTCAGCGGATTGATATTATGAAAAGTAGCACATCACTTTATGAGTACTATTTTTGAGGAATCTCAAACGGGTCTCCGGGGTAAAAAGGTGTTATACACAACCATTGTTGTTCAAAAGCCAACTTCTTCGGCGGTTCTGTCTGTGGTATATAATACCTTTTTACTCCGCAGACCCACTTGGGATTCCGCGGAAAATAGACCACTTTTTAAATTAAGTCAAACAACAAACCAAAACGACTGTTCTGCCTGTTGTGTATAATGTATTTGTACTCCGCAGGTCCACCAGGTTTCAACGAAAATAGCCATTAAGGGGACAGAATATATTTTAAAATATGCGTCCGCTCTGTGTTCACAGATAAGAGAGAGAGAGAGAGAAGAGAGGAGAAGAGAGAGAGAGAGAGGACAGAGAGAGAGAGAGAGAGAGAGAGAGAGAGAGAGAGAGAGAGAGAGAGAGAGAGAGAGAGAGAGAGAGAGAAAGAGAGAGAGATCACAGAGGTGAATTGTTTTATAACAGCGATACACAACAGCCCGAATTGCAGTAGAGGTTAGCTGTTGGGCAACAACGCACCGATAGCCCTATTTCTGACAACGGGTTAAGTGGTATTCTATCTGAGAAATATTTCGCAGATGTAAACAACTGCTGAAAATCAACTAGCAGTTAGCTCCTCTTTGCTTAATCCGTACATAAGGTCTGTACAGCAGGGACTAAGAAAGCGATGTTAAAAAGTTCTCAGGTTCCAAGTACATATCGTACCAAAATGGACAGGGCATGATTCTGAGCAGCTGAGAGTAGTCTCTTCCTTAAATAATTTCGTCAATCTCGCCGTTATAGCTCCGACTATACAGAGTTTTTGTTTTGGCTTGTTCTCATATTAATGGGTGCGTTTCTTTCCGACTCAAATAACGTATTTATACATTCTTCAAAAATTTAGACGTTTTTTCTGCATTGTTAATTTCTGCATAATGTCTAAATTGGATTTGATTTTCAGGTAAAAGACAGCAGACCTGCACTAAATTAAATTTTCTGCTTAGGAGTAATTCGACAGCAAAAAGCCTGAATGTTACATTTTAACGGATATTTATTTTTAGTTTATGTTTAATACCACAGGAATTATTCGTCATTTTAACAAGTACTTTTTAAAATTTTTTTGGCTTTTTTAAGTGATCTTAAGTACAGCAAGTAGGATCAAGACTAGGGGGCATATCAAGGCTTGAATCACCCTCAATAATTGGTAAATGCACGTTTCAATTGCTTCGCAATTCTTTAGAAATGTATGTGTTTCTTTGTATGTCATTCTTAAAAAAATAAAACGCGGTCAAAACATGCGCAAAAAGCTGCGCAGAGTTAGGCTTGTCTTAAAACAGCTGCCCCCTCCCCCCCAAAAAAAAATACTGTCTTAAAACAGGAAATGGAGGTTGACGACAATAACCAATATGATGTTGCATAACATTGTCATTCTTCAAATATCAATTCAAGTATCATGATAAATGTCTTATATTGCAATAAAATACTTTATAAAATCTAATCTAATCAAAAGCAAAGCATATCTATAAGATGGGGTCAAATTGTGTCATAAGAATTCACTGTTGCCAATGGAGTCAGGCAAGGTGGTGTTTTATCACAGTTTCTTTTTAATATATATGTAAATGACATCAGTAGGAAATTGAATAATCTAAAAATTGGTTGCTTTTTAGGAATTCAATTCAATTGATAAATCACATATTTTATGCAGATGATTTAGTGTTACGATTTTGGTAATGATTTAGATATATCTTTCAATGAAACAAAAACAAAATGTGTCACATTTAAAAGTAAAAAGGATAAAGAAATCGAATACAAAAATATAACTTTAGGGCATCAAAAAATAATGTATTGTAACATGCAAAAGTACCTAGGCCATATTTTTTGGGATGATCTTAGTGATGATGAGGATATTAAGCGACAAACGAGTTATATACTCTAGGGGTAATGCAATAATAAATAAATTTAACCACTGTTCAGAAGATGTAAAATTTATCTTGTTCAAAACATATATTAGTAACTTCTATACTTCCCAGTTGTGGTCGTGTTATAAGAAAGAAACTATGTATCAGTTCAAAATTGGTTATAATAATATTTTTCGTGCTTTTTTCAATTTACATAGAAGATGTAGTATATCATTCGAAATGGAATTACGTAATATTAGACAAGATAATGAAGTTATGGAAGTATATATTAAAAGTACAAACAGAAGGTTACATGAATCAGAAAATGCAATTCTACGGTCATTACGCAACAGTGATATCATGAGAAAATCTAATTTAATGCGAAAATGGTATAGTGTGTCGTATAAAGTTGATGTATAGCAAAATATGTTGATAATGTATCTTTCACTGAATGCATTGTGAAGATTAAAAATATGGAACTCAAGTCTGAAACAAAGCAATAAATAAAAAATAAATGAAATATATATTTTCACCATGCAAGGTTTCAGGTTCCTACGACAATCATTTCTGTGAGAAGTCGGCCGGACAAAACGTCGTATCACGGCAAAGTTCAAGGCAAATATTCACAATTTTTCACAATTTCCCACGACGTCAGTTTTTGGCCGATTTTGACAATAATGCCACGTTATATATATTTTCACCATGCAAGGTTTCAGGTTCCTATGACAATCACTTCTGTGAGAAATCGGCCGGACAAAACATCGTCTCACGGCTAAGTTCAAGCCAAAAATTCATCAGTTTTGACAATTTCCCACGAAGTCAATTTTTTCCACATTCTGACAATAATGCCACATTGCACATCTTCAGTATATAAATTTTTCACCATGCAAGGTTTAAGGTTCCTATGACATACCCTTCTATGAGAAATCGGCCGGACAAAACTTAGTACTTTTTGCAGACAGACGGACGGACCAGCTCATAACTATATCCCTCCGTTTCACGGGGGATAAAAAATGAAAATAAATTTTGTAATTATGCACCAAAAACTTTCAAAAAGTATGGTAGAAATTAAATATTGCGGTTGTACGAAATAAATTTTTGCCAAATTCTCCATTATGAGCTCTCTGAGTAGTTCACAGATGATACATAACCGCTTTATTTTAACTTTGGGCACTTGATTTTGGTCTCTGGACATAGGTACTTGCGGAAGAAAAGCTGTTTTTTTTTAAAAAACTTTACCCTTTAATTTTTTGTGTCCCTCAAAAAAAAACAAAAAAACTTAGAGCGTTGCTCTTCATGTATATTTTCTTTAAAAATAAGTTTTAAAATACCGCCAATTGGCAATGAAATGATCACTTAGGGCACAATGGGTTTAAATTATGGGAGAAGAGGTATTTAAGCAAAACTACAGACGTGATAAGGCCCACGAAGTCGGCTGCTCTAAAAAAGTGAACTAGCGCTCTGTCCTGGTGTTTTCCTAATTGACTTGGAAATTCGCTTTCTCCGACAGTCGTTTGTTTTTTTTTTTTTTTGTTTTTTTTTTTCGTTTTTTTTTTTTTTTTTGAGTCAGTGACAACAACAATTTTTATGATAATGAATGGGACAACGAGACTGTTCATCTCGCGCGTAAATTACACGGAAGACCAGAAACTACAGCATAAAACAACACTCAGGGCCAGAAAGCGTTAAAAGCAACACGCAAAGGAGTTTCAGTGAAGAGTAGGCTAAAATTGAGGTGGTGGTGGGGGGGGGGGGTGGTGAAGGGGTTACGAGCCAAATAACAAATCGGATAACGGGAATCTCAGTGTTAGTATGAACTATTTTGTCGGTCTCGTCGACTTCGTCTTTTCAGAAATCCTTTGTATTAAGGTCAGGGTTCGTAGCGAAAATTGAGTTTCAGATTCAAGACTTTTCAAGACAGTTGAGACTTTTGTCAAGACAGTTTTAAGATTTTTTCAAGACTTTTTAAGTTTTTTAGAAACAGTTTTACATAGGTTTTATTAATTGATTTTAATAATTTAAAGACACTAGCTTACTCAGTATCACTCAGCTTTTCCACAATATCAATTTCATCTATCTCTTTTTTTTTTACCGTTGCAGTGTCAAGAAGGCGCGAAACAATAAATAGAATACGCAGATTTCATAAACATATTTCACATCATATTTTATTTTTCAACTCAAGACTTCTTTTCCAGACTTCAAGACAGTTCCAGGTACCTTGAGACGAATTGGCAAATTCAAGACTTTTCAAGACTTTTCAAGAATGCTACGAACCCTGTAAGGTCCTTGATTCTGCTCTTGTTTGCAGGTGTCTTTTGAAAGTTAACATGGCAGAATTATTTTACACGGGGGCATGGACTGAGCAAAGTATTATTCAACAAGTTCAACATTTTGCAAATTCCGATTACACATGGAGCAGACTGAGAGAAACGGGGAGCCAACTGCATGCAGTTCGAAAGGCGGCAGTCCTAATTCCCTTGTTCGTTAAGGATGGCGACATCTATGTATGGTTAACACTACGATCGAAACATCTACGAAAAGATCCGGGTAAGTAAAATACCCATATACTATAAACCATGAATGAATTTATAAGAAAAGTCGCGAAAAGATGAGGCGAAACATATTTTCTCTAGAAGTAAAACATTTCGAGTACTGGATTACTTATTTTTTCAGTGACCCGGCCAGAGACTCTGAAACAAGATCATTTTATCCCTAACCTTACGTGTAAAGACATTTAATAGACTATCGAAGGCATTGTTCACAGCCGAACTTAGCTGTCTAAAACTTTGAAACCAGACTTCCTTTTACACAGTAATTCCCGTAGCCATTGCTGTAAAATCTGTGTAACAGCAATATCAAGTGAAATTCCTGTTACACAGTAATTCCCGTAGGCATTGCTGTAAAATCTGTGTAACAGCAATATCAAGTGAAATTCCTGTTACACAGTAATTCCCGTAGGCATTGCTGTAAAATCTTTGTAACAGCAATATTAAGTGAAATTCCTGCGCACAGTAATTCCCATAGGCATTGCTGTAAAATCTGTGTAACAGCAATATCCAGTGAAATTCCTGTTACACAGTAATTCCCGTAGGCATTGCTGTAAAATCTGTGTAACAGCAATATCAAGTGAAATTCCTGTTACACAGTAATTCCCGTAGGCATTGCTGTAAAATCTGTGTAACAGCAATATCAACGGAAATTAGTTTCCCTATGACTTTTGTACCTTTCTAAGTAACAGTTATGTAAAGGCGTGCCGCTTCAGAACTTTGATAAATGCGCGATTCTTTGGATTTTTATGATTGCTAGATTCCAAAGTCTGAAATATTTTAGTGTTGAACCAACATGAAGTATTACTGATCTTTAGACATTTTAGCAACTGATCAATAATAAATCAGTGTCTGCTGGTTGTTTTAACTGGCCTTACACTTGATTCGTTTTCAATTGTTCAGGTGACGTAGCTTTTCCTGGAGGCAAACAAGACAGGGAGGAAGACGAGATAGAAACGTGCCTCAGAGAAGCCCAAGAAGAGATTGGATTATCGCCCACTGATGTGCAAATAGTCGCACCCATACCTCCAAGAATGAGTAGACACAAAATATTAGTTTCTCCCGTCATTGGCATAGTGAATCCAGATTTCAAGCCGGAAATTAATACGTCCGAAGTAGAAGTTGCGTTCTCGTTACCACTCAGACGATTCCTGTCGAAGGACGGCCATCGAAGCATACCTCACGAACACAACGCAGCAACATACAATCTTCCCTTCTTTGATGACGATGTTGATGGGAGGCTGATTACAACGTGGGGTTTAACAGCGACGCTGTGTGTGGAAGTGGCTATGGGCATGTTTGAACGATACCCAGAGTTTGGCCTTGTCGTCCGTCTGCTTGACGACTTCAAGATCGACCCCAAAAATCCCTTTGTGTACCAAGTGAAATACTTGGAAGATTATGAACAACAACTGAAGTCTAAATTCTGATCAGTGACAGATAAAGGAAAAATCGTCAATTAGACTTGGATCACTGATACTGATAAACAATAATGTAAAAAAAATACCGCCCTGAGTCATCAAATTCTAGTCAAAGAAAAAATAATTAACAAGAATGTCCGTGAACATTGTGCCCAGCCGAAAGAACGAAGGCGAAAGGAGAAATCGACGAATTTTGACAAAATTTTCATTCATTCTCAAATTTTCAAAATTTTTATTGACAGCGTCTGATAAAGTGACCGCATAAAAAAGTGACGTTCTTGGGAAGTTCCCGTACCCGGAAGGCAGAAAGTGAGATCTTGGGCGTTTCCGTACCCGGAAGGCAGAAAGTGACGTTGCTGTCCCTTCTGATACCCTGAAGGCTGAAGTGACGCTATTGTTACCTTGTGATAAAACAATTTCGCAAACTTTGCCTTTACTTTCGACAAGGTATTTGCTGCTGCGCGGCATATTTTACATTTTGACCATGTGTGACTTTTTGGGAAGGAAATTCTCAATGATCGTACCACATGTCACAAATTTGCTTAGTAATTACACCAGATTTGTCAAAAGTTTGGGCATGCCAAGACCCTTATTATGTGCGATATTTATTACATATTTAAATTGTTATGTGCGATATTAATTACATATTTAAATTGTTATTATTTACGTGCAATCTTTTAATGAAATTGGCCGGAACATAACTGACCCCAAATGCAACCTTTGTATTTAGGACGCCGCAAATGCAATAAAGAGATTTTGTATAGTGTTACGCAGCCAATGGTTACGAAAAAAATTGCTTCGCCATCAACCTCCGGAGTAAATTTACCGCTACAAGGTAGCGAAAATTGGCCTTGTTCTGTGGAATTGAAATATCTGTTAAAGCATTATAGAAGTGCTAGACTCCACTTTCAAATACCGAAGCCAGCACCCTTGACCCTTAACTGAAACACTTACCATTTGCATATTCGTAATGGCCTAAAAGACCTGGAGCTAAAAAGAACGATGTGGATCTAACTAAACATCTTGTTTAATCCTGGAATCGCTATCACATGTATGTTTGTTCTAACTGTGTAATATTTCGCAAATAGTTTCACATTGTTAACCAAGAAGCATATTAATGCACTCGAGAACGTAATTCAACCTCTACGGTTGCAAGTTTCAAAATAAAATGGTGTGCTACCTCATCTTAAATCGTTGATGCGCAATTATATACAGAATTGAGCCCAAAAGGTCAGATCAACAAGACAAAGTAGAGGGTGTCTACTCTTCAGAGCGACGCCTGCCTTAATCTCTGACTTAAGAAACTAGATGCTGTCAGAGAGCAGCAGGATCCCCCGTGAAACTCATTGTCACAATAAATTAATAACTATACGCCATTTTATTAAGTTTCCTTGACAGATTCGAAACCACCATCTACAAAAAGTTTTATTGCCGTAATTTTGACAATTTTTGATCGATCAAACTTAAATCTTGACGTTGTACATATACATACACTAAATGGCAAGATTTCAATGCATATTTAATGTGCATAAATTTTTACAAAAATTCAGCTGGACCAACTACACATGCTAAGTTATGCCTCTCTGCCAAATTTGGTCGCCCCAGCCCTAGAAGTCTCGGAGGAGTTCGCGTGACAAGGTTTTCAAATTTTAAATTTCAATGTGCATTTTTGCACATAAAATATTAATGAATTTCTAAACAAGAAAATATTTAGGAAATACACATGGCCCCAACCCTTACAGGATATAATTCGAAGACAGAATCGCCTAGAAAACATTACAGACATGAGAACAGCCGGAGGCGAAAAAAGCGGAGATTTTTTTGAAGGGCCGAAGGCATTGATCTCGGAGACCATAAATTTGAAGCCCAAAAAAGCGGAAAAAGCGGAGATTTCTCATGTCTGACATTAACAAGTCCTAATTTGGTCAATTTTTGGCCGATTTCAACAATAATATGAAAAGGCACATTTGCAATATATATTTCCACTATGCAAGGTAACAAAAGTATGTGCCTTTATAGCTTTAAAAACTGTCGCGGACAAAACACCATCTATATACTAAGTGAACGCATAAATTTTGTCAAGTTTTAACAAGTTCTAATTTGGTCCATTTTTGGCCGATTTCAACAATAAAACGAAAAGACACATCTGCAATATATATTTCCACTATGCAAGGTAACAAAAGCATGTACCTAATAGCTTTCGAGAACTGTCGAGGACAAAACTCCATCTCTATACTAAGTGAACGCATAAATTTAACAAGTCCTAATTTGGTCAATTTTTGGTAGATTTCATCAATAATATGAAAAGGCACATCTGTAATATATATGTATTTTCACTGTGCAGGGTAACAAAATCATATACCATATTGTTGGCCAGAGAACTGGCCAGGGGTTGGGGTCTAAAAATGAGCTGGGCCAACTAGACTTGCTATGCTATATTTCTGCCAAATTTGGTCGCCCTAGCCCTAGTCGTCTCGTCGGAGTTCGCGTGACAAGGTTTTGGCGGAAAAATGGAAACATTCGGAATCTTACCGAGTCGTACCGGAAACATACGGAAACATCTTACCGAGTCGTACGAAAGCCATAAACTAGGGGATTGAAAATTCCCAAGTGTAATAAGGAGCTTTTACGCAGCAATGGTTAAGAAAAGCTCTGCCATCAAGCTCTGAAGTTTGTTTGTTTGTTTGGTGTTTAACGTCCCGTTCACCAACTAGGATGGTTATATTAGGACGCACTTGCCAAAGGAACAAGTGGAAAAAAAAAGAAAGAAGAATGAAGAAATAGTAAAAGAAGAGTTAGAAAGACAGAAATTCCGATTAGTCGCCTGTTACCCTGTGCACGGAACAGAAACCAGTAGGCGTATTCTTGAGATTCCCTCAGCCCACAGGGGAAAGCTCTGAAGTAAATTTATCGCTATAAGGTAGCGAAAATCGGTGTTGTTCTTTGGAACTGGAATACCTGTTCAAGTAGCGAAAATGGGGCTAGATTCTACTTTCAAATACCGAAGTCATCACCCATGACACTTATCTAAAACACTTTTCATGTGCACATAAGTAAATGGCTTAACGATTCCAGGATTAAACACGATGTTCAGTTAGATCCACATCTTTGTTTTTGGTTCCAGTTATTTTATCACATGTATGTTTTCTCTAACCGTAGTTTACATGGGCGGCAAATCAAACTGAAGGACCGTCCAGAAGGCAAACGAATAGTCAGATAAAAAATCCTGTTCTTGACAAATACCCAATACCCGGAGGGAGTAACAAAATTATTAGTATTTCATGTCTACAAAAAGTGAGCTTGTAGATGTAATCTTAACGCAGAAAAAAAATTTCCATATTCGCCTTATAACTACAATCTTTGACGTATCCACACATTAAGGGGCAATATTAACAAGAGTGTATTATGATGTTTCCGCAGCAGCAAACTGCACGTTTTCAAGAACAGTTATGTAAACGTGTAACAAAGGCCGAACGCTAGGTAATTTTCTCTTAACATACACCAGTGTGCCGTATACTTTGAGCAACCTCGGGTTTATCTAAAATTCTTGTCTAAGTCTTTGCATTGATATTTTACACATGTATTGTTCAACAATGCACCCAACACTAAATGCGCAACTCCGTATAAAGTATTTTTTCTTAATTTTCTCATTTTTAAAACACTAAATTATTTTATTTTACATAATTTTTATGTACGAGTTACTTTTCTTCTTTATTTTAATTTTTCCTGGCTATGCTTCACCTTAAACGATATATTTACAATATATATAAAAACATACAGGTGTACAATATATATATATATAAACACATGGGCAGAAAATTTATTTGCTCGAACAAACACTGTTAGATGCAAATGACTTTCTTCTGGTTTTTTTTTTACATTCTTCATTGCTTTTTCCATGTTCGTATTCTGCTGAAACTTCGAGCGCATTGATAACATACACATAGCAGCCATACAACGCTTTTAAAATCAACTAAACAGTAATGAATCGACACTTGATAACCACTTCTTCAATGTGAACTACACGTTCAGTTAAAAACTCAATATCCTATGATCAAACTTTGGCGGGTTTTGTCTGCTTATCCATCAAAGATACGCGTCACAGACACAGACCAGATCCATGCCGCTAAGGAACAGCACCACAATCGACCTCTTATATGACCTGACCCAAGCTCGCATGCCTGTAGCAGGTCGGGAATAATACACCACAAAAATAATTAGAAAGCTCTCTTTTAAAACTGGAGTCACAGAGATGCCATTGCTCTTCGTTTAAAAGCTTGCAGAATACAAAGGCTGGAGTCCGACAATGAGGTCAGAAAGGCCGAATCTCTTCAGAACCTTGAAGAGCGAGGCAAAATATTTGCCGAATGTACCGACTTCTCGTTGCCCTACACGTGTTCCCAAGGTTTCGTTTTTTCTACCTGATGTAGTAGTAGTCTAAAAATTACCTCGAAAACGAGAAAAAAGGGAAAGAACATGAGCGAAATGTATATGTAATATTGCAGATTTGTTGTGGGCTTTACCAGGTTCCAGGCTTCGCGACATTCAGCTGTGGATTTGGTTGTGTCAGCTTTGGGTTTTTCATAAGAGAAAGAGGTTATTTTTTTCACTCCCGAAAGTGTAGAACTTGCTGTGAACCAAATGCTAAATATCGCTAACAAATGCGTACGACAGGATCACACGAAAAGTACATCAAATGTTGCAGACAGGAAGAAACAACACAACAAAAGAAAGAATTTCTCTAGTATTCAGTTTTCACCACAATAATCGTCGCCTCAGTGCAATAACGCCCTGTTACAGGAGACAAGGCAAAATTGCAGCACACCGCACATGTAACTGTGGGAGCTGTATGAAGCCCCAAAATTCCACATGCGCGCTTTGATGCTCTCTGTGCTAGAAGTGGTAAAATGGCTCCTGTGCCATATTCCACACATTCCAGGGGCAATCAGTGCCCACTAGAATTAAAACTCTAAGGGCTCGAAAATGACCTACATTTCCGGCCCTGAAATATGAACTGGGGCACACCGGGATTGCCCCATAATGATCATTGCATTTATATCCTGGGATGGCCCGGCCCCATCCTCAGCATAAAATGTAATGACGGAACGGTATGCTGAATGAGAAAAGCAAAGCTCTCTTGGTGCTTCACGTTTTTTAATTCAGCATACACAGCAACGGTTATTGTGTGGAAACCTGAACATTATCGAAATTCAAAGAAATCTTGAAACGAAATAAGAAATCCAGGTCAGCAAAACGGCGTATGCATCAATCAAATAAATGCCAACTTGAGGACAAATAGCTGTAGAAGTGCAACAAAGCAAGAAGCTTAGGTTATCAGCTGAAAAACCGAAAAGAGTCGCAGGTGTAAATTAAAAAAAAAATGATTATGCTTGTCACTGAAGACTGCCTAAAGTATAGTTCCGGCGTTGAGGATCTCCAGACAAAGCGAAAAAGGAATGATGATAACCTGAAGCCGACGGCACTGTGCTACAAGAAGTTTAAATTCGGAATATAATGCGTGCTATAATTATGAAAGACATCGTAGGTTGTGTAAGAAGTCGCTTACCCAGTCAATCTAACAGAAGGCCTGAACGAGAGACTAGAAATAATGGCGCCCGCAGGTGGTAACCTTACAATCGTAAAGTGCACTGACGATCAAGTTTCAAGATCCGGCAGCAGTTGGTAGTTATATACAAAATAATTTGCTTAACGAGAGCTCGCGTTCAAAAATACCCTGTCACGAGTTCAAGTAAGTTTGTTCTGATTTTGTTGTGGCAGGACAGCTTATCAGATCTTTTTAGCTTCTGCACCCAATATCCGTATAAGATCATTATTTGTATGCAAATTAGGTAAAATGCAAACTATGGAATGCTATTGTAAAACTCTTGGTGATGCGACTCATTGTGCTGCCCTGAAGCAACAGGTGGCAGCATGGATCGTGTTGGTGCTTGGGACGACGATTCCAATGGATAAGCATAGGATCGTGTTGGTGCTTGGGACGACGATTCCAATGGATAAGCATACAAGACATCTCCCCCCCCCCCCCTGCCCCCAATGTTTGGTTACATGATACTGGTCATTTCAGCTGAAAGCGTAATTCCCATTGAAGTCGTGGCAAGTATCGATTTTTCAATTTTCAAACCAAAAAGCGTTGCAGATCTTTGGCTGATATATTTTTTACTCCAATGCTACACTTCCCTAACGTCTTATATAAGCACGTGATGACGACACTGACAAACTGCAGCCAAGCGCGATGCGTTGATCGGCAGGTCTACCAATTCCAGGCCACCCAGGCCCTTTTTCTTCCCAACTGAATTTTAAACCTGTGAACCCTCGGAGTGCGACTGTCATCCTTTGAGGTGTCACGTTTTGTGCTGCTGAGTGACGACCCTTCTTCAATGCCCGGAGAAAAAGATCTGCCATCATACTGCCTCTCACATCTTCTCAAATCGCTCACGGGGCTCTTCAGCTCTGTGCATCATCTTGAAAAAAAGAACACACACAAGCTACTAAGAATGTTTTCCCCAAAATTTCTCTGGAAACATAGCTTTTTATTTCCATTTTCAGCAACATTATAAATAATGTTCTTTTTCTCTTACTCACAATTGTACCAAACCATGCCTAGAAAAGAAAAGTCTTGTGTACACAGTGGGAAAAGATAGTACGACAGCAGAGTCTGATTTCAAGTAAATATCGTTTTATCCGAATTACGGTAATTCGGAACACATTGTAGTGGTCCCGACCTGTTCCGATTAAGGAGCTTCTGCTGTACATATACTTTGTAACTCGATGGCTTAAATACGGATTAACGGTAAACGATAGTTCTGGAGTTCTACGTTCAAAGTCATGATCAGTGACCTCTCAATGTCAAAATTACCATATATATGGTTCGCATTTTCTTATATATACTTATCATTTCTTCACACGGCAGTGCATTCATTACATTGTCATATACTCATTAGACAATATTCTAAAAAGGCCTTAAAAATCCATTATTATTTGGTACTTACTGGTCTGCTTTTGAATTTCTTCTGGACTTCAACATTGCCCAATATCTAAAACCAATGAAAATATTAAAAGAATTAAATCACAAATTTCAGCACACGAACGCAAATCATACATTCGCAAAAAAACCCACCAGAAACCCTGAGATTAATATAAAGAGTGATTAGTCGAGGAAACAGGATGAAGACGGGCCTGTTGGTAATGTCACAGAATGTCAAGTGTGTCGGATGTAGAACTCTCCATTGTTCAATCACGACAAACTCCTCCTTCTATGCAATGACATTCGCGCCTGTGCACTCCCCGAGAAAATGTACGCGTGGGAAGCTCGGAAAGTCTCACTCACACTGGCCGTGAGCTGGGGGGATCGATTCAGCGAAGCAACATTGCTGAAAAGGTGTGTCCAGTCCCACCCTAAAAGGTCGATTCACAAGGCGTTGGTCTTACAATGAGCCATGAAACTATTCAGAAATATGATCTCAAAGACAACGTCTATGAACAATTTCATGACGCGTGGTGACATTGAGGCATTGAAATTGTTCATAAACGTTGATTCTGAGATCTTATCAGTCTCCTTTGATATTGAACAAAACTTTTGGGCCGCCCCCCCCCCCCCCTCCCCAAGTATATTCGGTTTGAACATTTTTGGTAGATGCTTTGTGAATTCGCAATGTTGGGTGTGTACAGAATACTTTATCGGCGAACGGTGTAACAGTTACGGAAAGTACTCTATACATATCCAGCATTTCGAATTATTATTATCCGAACATCTGCCAAAAATTGTAAAATGGAATATACAGCAGAGGAGCGGGGGGGGGGGGGGGGGGGTAGGGGGTCCAGAAGTTTGCCGATAAATTCGAAAAAATAACACAACGCATTATGGATCGACCTCAAACGCAGTTCCCAGTGACGAGAAATGGTGAGCAACTGTAAAGTTACCCCGTGTCGAGTGCAAAAGGTTACGAGTGATAAACATCAGAAATAACCTGAAAGTAACCCCTTCCCCTTTTTTACTCTACAAACAAATTGAGACATTCATTATAATCCTGTCACTCCCCCCCCCCCCATTCCCCACCAGGGGCTACGCTTTGTGCCTTTGATGCACGTGTGAAGAAATAACCACTATTTCACAAACAAACGACCTATATTTTGGCCATGAAGTTTCCCACTTATTTAGAGCAAAACACACAGAGTATACCAATAATCATAATTCTAATTTTTAGGGTCAAAATTATGGCCTATAATAATTATTAAAATCCATAATCCAGGTCAAAACTTAAGTTTTTCGGTCAAAATTATGACCGATAGTTCTACACCCAAAATCTGGGTCATAAATGTAATATGACCCATAAAAGTGAACATATTATTTTAGCCATCCATAAAGACTAAAAGGAATAAAATCACGAGCGCAAATACGTGTTTTCATAAAAATATTGAAAAATAAAAACACCAAGATAACATCTTTCAGAATAATCAATGCTGGATAACTATTTATTTGTTATTATAATTACTATATGCTGTAGCTGCACTGTTTCAACAAATCAGGCCTTTTTCGCTAATTTTTCTAATGGGCATCCCCTCTTTAATTCGTACTAGTTGGGACCAAGCAAATCAGTTCACTTTTCACATAAGCCGTTTATAAGCCCTTGTGAAGTGCTGATGATTTTTATCTTCGCCTAAGAAATAAATCTGAGTAATTTGACCAAATTAAACATCTCTGGCGATTTATCGAGCTCATTGCAGAAAAAACAGAATGCAACAGGAATGTAGGCAGGAACTCCTGCAACGTTCGTACAAATTAAAAACAATAGGTATAAAAATTGAAGAAAAAAAAACTTCTCAGCTTGAATCTACAAATTAATTCTTTTTTTGACATGATTACATACTTAGAGATCAAATTCGAGGAGCTTTTCAAGGTTTAATCAGATCATTTCACGCTTAAAAAACCAGAATCATCGGTGGTCAGATCGAAAAAATCTATTATCTGATTAATCATAATGCTTTGTTTAACAGCTGTCGCTGTCCGTAGTATGTATACATGTGCGTTAGACAACCTTTAATCGTGCTAGGCCTTTTCGTATTACACAAAAATGTTCCATAGATCATTCCCTGTTGGGGCATTAATTTTGGCGAGCCGCCAAATACTGTACCCAACCCCAATTGCGGGTGAAGGGGGGAGAAGGGGGAGGGAGGGGGGGGGGGTAATATGCTTGCTGCGAGGGAGAAGTGGCACCTCCCTCCCATCTCCCACGTCCAAGTGCTAAGGGACGAGACTGAAAAATGGGCAGTTCTGAACTTTATCCTTATTACAATAATTTTGAAATATTAGAGATATATTTTCCATAAACACAAGTTAGGCCCTTCTTTCTGTAGAAAAAACATCTCCTTATTCATCTCCAGATTTTCAATACAGCATCTCAAATGAAAAAGGTTTTTAACTTATACACAATCTGAACCTCGTTTGCTTAGTGTTAAATGGTGTTGGACTAAGAATATAGCCTTGTTAATTTATCTCTCAATGTATTTTCCTCACAATCCTCACACAGGCTGTTATTAAGTGTTTAGCGTACTAATTGATAAAAATTCGAAATTTGAAAATGCATCTTCTCCTATAGTTATGGATGAATAATTTTGAAACTTTACAGAAATACTTCCTCTCACAACCCAGATTTAAAAAAAAATAGAAAAAGTACTACTATTATTGATGCTTCAACTGTTTTAAATTTCGATAACCAACCATTTTTACCCAATTTTTTGTGTTGCAGTATAAATACGACAGCTGCTCATAATATTAGGAGGAAAATTGAGCTGTACAGAGATGGAAATAGACCGCCCACATCTGAAATCATTGAACAAAACGTGAAATGGTTTGGTTAGCTTTGTACGCTTTTATATGTTCAAACTTCAGACGTAAACTAAAGCATATAAAAACAAACTTCTTGTCTGAAACAGTATGCGATAATACGCAACAGTTTGCAATTTACCAAATTTCGAATAAGATTGTATACGATCTATCATGAAAATTTCGTACAAGGATGTAAGATATCATAAGATCTTGTATGCTTTTGCACGGACGTTTCGTGATGATTACTGGTGCTTCGGCTGGTCGCCTTCTCACTAGGCACGCTTGTTTGAGCGTCACTTAATTTATGCCCCTTTTAACAAAAGTTTATGCTTTACAAATTTTACGCTTTTGGTTACCACTTCTCAACAACTGTACATATCCATCAGTCAAATTTAACCGTCCGAAAACCGGGCTTTCTGGCAGATTTGGCCTAACTACTGGAAGATCGATTAATCTAGTGTGAAAGTGTGAATGAATATCAGGAAGATCTGCTTGGCATTTTAGCTGAAAAGCGCACAGTTCATCTGGTGACTATAGTGCCTTGGCTGTTACGTATACATGCTTTGAGAGTACGGCTTGCACGCGCCTGCTCATCACTGGTGTAAACGCCACGCAAGCGCTCATCACTGATGTAAACGCCACGCAAACGCTCATCACTGGTGTACACGCCACGCAAACGCTTATCACTGATGTAAACACCACACAAACGTACGTAATAAATAAGCCACAACCTGGGCAACTGTGTACAACTTTGTGAACACAGCCCGAGACAGCGAATTCTTGTACCTTGCGAATTTTCCCGCCATTGCAGTTTGCAAGCTCTCAAGTGGGTTGCATAAGCAGAGGACCGGGAATACAGCACGTGATATACACGTGCGCTTTCAGACTAACAGTCAACAGCACAGATTGCTGAAATACATAAGAAATTTCAGCATGTCTAAGGCATTTAAAAACAATAAATAAAACAACATTGTGCACAGCCGTAAAAGCTTAAGCATTACAAAGGTGAAAGGAGAAACCGGCGAATTATGACAAATTTATATCTAATAGAAACCCTCATGGGCAACACTGCTATCGAAAGTAAGGAGGCAGGATCTGTGGGACGAACAGCAATTTTTTGTGTTTCTCATAAAGCTGTCAGTTTATCTGGCTAGTTTTCGCCGAACCAAAAATTCTAGTAATACAAAGTATTACCGGTAAGTATTAATACAAAAACGTAAGTGTTATTACGCACCTTGAGCAACACTAAAGATATAGCAGGTAAGCAAAAGACACACAAGAGAAAGTGAATTGATCCATAACTGTGGCCTGAACTCACAACCTCTAGCTTCAATGGCGACTCAAATTACTGCTTATCTGACAGACAGAACTATAAATACTACCTATAAAACGGATAACCTTGTCGCTTGAGCTATGGAGGCAAGTATTCAGGTGGCCGATAAAGAAATATCAAGTACGAGCGCAATGCGATATTTTTGTATATATTACTACTGCTACTACTACTACTACTACTACTACTACTACTACTACTACTAATAATAATAATAATAATAATAATAATAACTTCTTAAAATTCATGATTTCACATGTGTTATTGCTTGAAAAATTGGCATATTTCTTTTTTTCAGAAAGAAAAATAATGGCACGTCGCACAGTTCAAACATGCGGTCTTCCTTTCTCGAAGGTTCAGATTTTATAGCGAGGATACCTTAGAGCAACACTAAGAATATAGCAGGCAAGCAAATTACAAACTGAAAATAAACTGGTTCCTGACTGGGACTTCAACTGACACAGGCGATAGAGCAATATCTGCCTGTAAAAACGATAAGCGGGAATTCAACCCACGGCCTCCTGATTATCAGTCAAAATACAAGCCTGATGCAGGAGCTTGAGGTGAAAATTCCTGTCAAACTTCAACGCAATCGGGTCCGATTTGTTCAAAGATTAGGATTTTCCTATTTTCCAAAATTTGGCCATTATTTTGGCCAAATCGCTAAAAAATAAATTCAAGCTGTTGGCAGGATTATACAGGGAACATTCTTGCCAAATTTCAGAACAATCGGATCAGGAATGTAGAAACAGTAGCATTTTGAAAAATTGTTTACACAGACAGACACACACACACATAACGGACAGCAAATTGCCCCACAAGTGCTAAGTAGAACCCAGCGACGATAGTCGGCAGGGATAAAGACTGGCATAAAGGTCGTACTCTCACGATACGACTGTTGATTCGATCGCTTTGAAACTGTCAGGCCATATATAATTCAAAATTGAATTCGATTCAATTTAAACACTGTCAGCCTTAAAAGACTGTACTGTGCATTCTTTTTATGACGTGATTATGGCGTTTGTGCATCTGTTTATCTGGCTTCCGGTTAAGGTCAGGCATCTGCTTATCTGGCTTTCGGTTAAGATCAGAATTTAGGTGGCACTGGAAGGAGCCGCCAAAATGTGGTCATTTAGTTGCCGAAAAGGCACAGGCAGTTTTTATCGTGCATATTTTGTTTGGCGTTTTGCTGTCCTGCTGACTACAGATGAGGTGAGAAGTTGCTGAGACAGCCCTGTAAGTCCTATTATAATCGGAAATTTAGGAGAGTCGGGAGGTGGGATGATTGGGCCTTTAGATATAGACTACGAAAATGGAGAGACTCTTTGCCGGGTGGTTGGTGGGGGGGGGGGGGGGAGGGGGTGTCTTGTAATCTTATCCAATGCTTCCCATCACGAGCTCACAGTAGTGGGTTCTTGTCAGATCGAAAATTTCCAGTCTTTGTGATGATACTGAAGTATATGTGCATTTCAGTGATTGTAATCAGAATAAAACCTAAATTTATAAACAAAAAATATTCTAAAATTGCTTTGCATCATTTTTCACATTTTTGTTCGTTAGGCAACATACGAAAACATAAAATTATGCAAAAACTATGTAAATATTAAAGGAATTTTTCGTACAGATCTCTGACGAAAAATTAGAAAATGCATACAGTTTATCACAAAACTGCCGGTATGCAACTCAAAAACCACAATCAACAGGAAGCCATTGCCAGGCATGCTTGTACAAGCATTGAAAAAAAAATCACAAAAACATTAGTTTTTTGTTCACAATTAATGGGCACGTCAGTTCATGGATCGGGAATGCAAAAATACAGAACAGCTATAAAAAAAAAACAGGGAGGCGATCAGAGCGACATGCAGGTAACTCTGAGGGCATCCGGGCGCAGAAATCTCAGTCTGTAGACAAACTGCCTTCCTCTACATCACTGGTCACGTGCACTTCCTTTTTAACTCAACGAGGATTTAAACCAGGGAAGTACTCTGCCTTTTATCACAGTACACTTTTTTCCCCAGCAGTTTAAGGGGGTTTTGTTTTGCACCACACTAGGGGGAATATTAGACAGTTATGAGTGTTAAAGGATGAGCATCGGGGAAGCACTCTGGCTTATACCACAGTACATCGCCCGATTGGGTATGGCCATGAAGTATGAAAACCGGGGAAGCACTCTGGCTTATACCAGAGTACATCGCCCGATTGGGTATGGCCATGAAGTATGAAAACCGGGGAAGCACTCTGGCTTATACCAGAGTACATCGCCCGATTGGGTATGGCCATGAAGTATGAAAACCGGGGAAGCACTCTGGCTTATACCAGAGTACATCGCCCGATTGGGTATGGCCATGAAGTATGAAAACCGGGGAAGCACTCTGGCTTATACCAGAGTACATCGCCCGATTGGGTATGGCCATGAAGTATGAAAACCGGGGAAGCACTCTGGCTTATACCAGAGTACATCGCCCGATTGGGTATGGCCATGAAGTATGAAAACCGGGGAAGCACTCTGGCTTATACCAGAGTACATCGCCCGATTGGGTATGGCCATGAAGTATGAAAACCGGGGAAGCACTCTGGCTTATACCACAATACCTCGCCCGACTACATGTGAAAAAGCTAGAAAAGATGACAGCTTTACTTTGAATCATATATGATTAGGGAATGGTGCAAAATGATACTGCTCAAGCGCACGACTGCAAAGCGGACACATTGTGTCGCTGGACGCCCAAAAGCCCAAGTCAGCTACTGCCGCGCTAATTCGAGTCTAGTTTTGTTTATGGTCTTTTTTATATTATTTGCATTCCCCATGCATTTTCTGAGAAGAAAAAGATTTCAGCAAAAATGGTAGATAAATGAATAAAATTTCTTAAAAGATACAGGAAAAAAGATATAATTTCTTATCAAAATGCTCGAATTGTTCAAGGTTAAAGGACAACTTAATTTTGAAACTTTCATAGCATTTTCTAAAGGGTAATCGATTAACGCATTTAGTTAAAGCGATTCTGGACCGAACTGGGTAAATTCCACTATTGTGAGTCGTGATGGGTGACACTGCGATAACAACGACAGCTTCGTCTATCACACAAGACGTCAGTGTGCACGTTTTCAAATTCAGAGGACAATTTAACATAGCGCCTTTGCCTAACCTGATCATTGCAGGTGCGGGGACCAGGTGAATCTCTTCAATGACCACTGAATAAATCTCCGAACACCCTTTGCCTAACGGCCCACTAAGGGAATGGGAGGTAGGCAAGTGCCATTTTAAAGACCAACTGATGTGATATCCTTTACCTAACAGCCCACTGAGGAGGAATGGGGGGGGGGGCAAATTTCATTTTTAAGCATTATTTGATACAGCACACTTGTCTGACGGTCCACTGAGGAGGGGGGGGGGGGCGATGTTTTTTTAAGAACCATTGGATTATGATTATGTACCCTCTGCCTGACGGCCCACTGAGGATATGGGGCACAAAATCGCCTTTTAAGGACCATTTTCTTGTGTCCCTTCTGATTAATGGCCCATCGAGGATATGTGAGTAGGGACAATCTACGTGATCTACGTTTAAGAAATCACTTCATAATGCATCCTTTGCCTAACGGCCCACGCGAGGAGGCAAAAGCCGGATGTTCGTTTGGTTGGTGTTTAAAAGACGGACGTCTTCCGCAGACATTCCTTTATGACCGACATTACAACGGCTCCTTCCAGCCTCGGGTCCCACTCACCTAGGCCTCTCATAACCTTGGGCCGTCCGTGGTTTCGTGGAAATACTGGTAAAATATTTAGCCCGAGCAAAAATATGTGGCGCCCCGTCTTTTATAATGTTTGGACTACCATGTTATTAACAGCTTGTATCATTATAACATTACACTATATACACTGTGCACTATACAAGTGCAAAGTAAAGTAGAAACCATAATTACAGTGATATTGCACATGCCATTTTGGGGAATCAGGAAAGAAACACGTTTGTCAGGTTAAAAAGAAGAAGTGGTTAAACTTGTCATAACCAGAACCAGTCTGTTCCAAGATCCATGCTCAGAGTTAAGGAGCTGGAATAATGCCTTTAGAGCAAAGATCGATCAGGATACAGTTACGTCCGAAAAATATTTTTTGGTGCACAATTCATGTAAAGAAATCATTGATTGATACACGTGCCAAATTATTTAAATGTATTCTTTTTTTTAATTACTCACATAAACAAGACTACTTTTTAGTCAATAACTTTTTCACCTGATACCTCAAACTACTTTTTGCTTACACGCCAACAAGTCCAGCAAGAACGTCCGTGGACATTGTGCCCAACCGTAACAGCGAAGACATTACAATGGTAAAAGGAGGAACCGATCAATTTTGCGAAAATTTACATTGGGTAGAAGGGCCTCATGAGCAACACTTGCTTTCAAAAGTAATCGGTCAGGATCTGTGGGATGAACGCTTTTGTTTGTTTCTCACAAAGCTGTTCGTTTATTTAGCTAGTTTTTACCGTTTTGCTGAAACGACACCAAAAATACTACAACACCATTTATACTTATTACATATTATTAAGCACCTACTCAAGATGCAGCTGGCAAGCAAGAACATACAAAAGAAAATGAATTGATCCCTGACTGGGACTTGAACTCACAACCTCTTGCTTCGCAGGCGACAACGGACACAACTACTTCTATGAGAGGCAGAACTATAAATATTGCCTTGAAAAATGATGACGCAGGACAATGTAAAAATTCACCTTCGCCAGAACTTCAACCCACGGCCTCGTGATTATCAGTCCAATTTTTCGATTCGACCAAAAAATGGTGAAATGGCGACTTGTCGAAAATAGGCAATGTTTTAATATTTCTGTTGCCTCCAGTGCTACTTTGTGCACGCGATATCTCAGCAGCTATTCAACACTGGCCTTTGATCGTTGTTACAATGAAAATATATATATATTGAAGTCGTGCGACGTCGCATTATTTTTCGATTCGACCAAAAAATGGCGAAATGGCGACTTGTTGAAAATAGGCAATGTTTTAATATTTCTGTTGCCTACTGTGCAACTTTGTGCACGCGATATCTCAGCAGCTATTCACCCTGGCTTTTGATTGTTGTTACAGTGAATATATATATATTGAAGACGTGCGACGTTGCATTATTTTTCGATTCGACCAAAAAATGGCGAAATGGCGACTTGTTGAAAATAGGCAATGTTTTAATATTTCTGTTGCCTACAGTACAACTTTGCGCACGCAATATCTCAGCAGCTATTCAACCCTGGCTTTTGATTGTTGCTACAGTGAATATATATATATATATATATATATATATATATATATATATATATATATATATATATATATATATATATATATATATATATATTGAAGACGTGCGACGTTGCATTATTTTTCGATTCGACCAAAAAATGGCGAAATGGCGACTTGTTGAAAATAGGCAATGTTTTAATATTTCTGTTGCCTACAGTGCAACTTTGCACACGCAATATCTCAGCCGATATTCAACCCTGGCCTTTGATTGTTGTTACAGTGAATATATATATATTGAAGACGTGCGACGTTGCATTATTTTTCGATTCGACCAAAAAATGGCGAAATGGCGACTTGTTGAAAATAGGCAATGTTTTAATATTTCTGTTGCCTACAGTACAACTTTGCACACGCAATATCTCAGCAGCTATTCAACCCTGGCTTTTGATTGTTGCTACAGTGAAAATATATATACTGAAACTGTGCGACGTTGCATTATTTTTCAATTCGACCAAAAAATGCGAAATGGCGACTTGTTGAAAATAGGCAATGTTTTAATATTTCTCTTGCCTACAGTACAACTTTGCGCACGCGATATCTCAGCAGCTATTCAACCCTGGCTTTTGATTGTTGCTACAGTGAAAATATATATACTGAAACTGTGCGACGTTGCATTATTTTTCAATTCGACCAAAAAATGCGAAATGGCGACTTGTTGAAAATAGGCAATGTTTTAATATTTCTCTTGCCTACAGTACAACTTTGCGCACGCGATATCTCAGCAGCTATTCAACCCTGGCTTTTGATTGTTGCTACAGTGAAAATATATATACTGAAACTGTGCGACGTTGCATTATTTTTCGATTCGACCAAAAAATGGCGAAATGGCGACTTGTTGAAAATAGGCAATGTTTTAATATTTCTGTTGCCTACAGTGCAACTTTGCACACGCAATATCTCAGCCGATATTCAACCCTGGCCTTTGATTGTTGTTACAGTGAATATATATATATTGAAGACGTGCGACGTTGCATTATTTTTCGATTCGACCAAAAAATGGCGAAATGGCGACTTGTTGAAAATAGGCAATGTTTTAATATTTCTGTTGCCTACAGTACAACTTTGCACACGCAATATCTCAGCAGCTATTCAACCCTGGCTTTTGATTGTTGCTACAGTGAAAATATATATACTGAAACTGTGCGACGTTGCATTATTTTTCAATTCGACCAAAAAATGCGAAATGGCGACTTGTTGAAAATAGGCCATGTTTTAATATTTCTGTTGCCCACAATGCAATTTTATGCACGCGATATCTCAGCCGCTATCCAACCCTGGCGTTTGATTGTTGCTACAGTGAAAATATATATATTGAAGTTGTGCGACGTCGCATTATTTTTCGATTCGACCAAAATTGGCGAATGGCGACTTGTTGAAAATGGGCAATGTTTTAATATTTCTGTTGCCTACAGTGCAACTTTGAGCACTCGATATCTCAGCCGCTATTCAACACTGGCTTCTGATTGTTGCTACAGTGAAGATATATATATTGAAATTGTGCGACGTCGCATTATTTTTCGATTCGACCAAAATATGGCGAAATGGCGACTTTGTGAAAATAGGCAATGTTGTAATATTTCTGTTGGCTACAGTGCAACTTTGTGCACGCGATATCTCAGCCGCTTTTCAACCTTGCCTTTCGATTGTTCCTACAGTGAATATATATATATAAAGTCGTGCGACGTCGGATTATTTTTCGATTCGACCAAAAAATGGCGAAATGGCGACTTGTTGAAAATAGGCCATGTTTTAATATTTCTGTTGCCTACAGTGCAACTTTGTGCACGCAATATCTCAGCCGCTGTTCAACCTTGGCTTTTGATTGTTCCTGCAGTGAAAATATATATATTGAAGTCGTGCGACGTTGCATTATTTTTCGATTCGAGCAAAAAATGACAAAATGGCGACTTGTTGAAAATAGGCAATGTTTTAGTATTGCCGTTGCCTACAGTGCAACTTTGTGCACGCGATATCTCAGCCGCTATTCAACCTTGGCAGGCTTCTGATTGTTCCTACAGAGAAAATATATATATTGAAGTTGTACGACGTCGCATTATTTTTCGATTCGACCAAAAATGGCGAAATGGCGACTTGTTGAAAATAGGCAATGTTTTAGTAATTCTGCCTACAGTGCAACTTTGTGCACGCGATGTCTCAGCCGCTATTCAATCCTGGCTTTTGATTGTTGATACAGTGAAAATATATATATTGAAGTTGAAGTTATCATTAGTTTTCGATTCGACCATATTTCGTGGCGGGGAACATTCATCAGTTTCACTGATAACCTGTTATTATTATTATTATTATTATCATTATTATTATTATTGCTGTTCTTTATGTTATTATGATTACTACAGTTATTATTATTATTATTGCTACTGTTGCTCACAATAGTAATACTTACTTTTTTAAAATTCATCATTTCACATCTGTTATGACTTGAAAAAAGACAATTAGAAAGGAAAACCACAAAAATAATGGCACGTCGCAGCACTAATATATGGTCTTCCTTTGTCGAAGGAATAACTGTATGCAGAGTGTCCCAGATCAACACCCAAAATATAGCAGGCAAGCAAAACACACAGAAAAAATAAATTGAACTCACAACCTCTTGCCTTGCAGGCGACAACGCAAACCACTGCTTCTATGGGAGGCAGAACTACAAATACTGCTTATAAAATCGATAAACGAAGACAATGAAAAAATTGCCTTCAGCGTGGATTGGACGCAAGGCCTCATGATTATCACACTGGTAGCTCACCAAGAAAGCTATCGGGGCAAGTGGGCGTTAACTGATGAAGGCCCATAAGAAGCAGCACACAGTGCAATTGCAATTTTACCTTTTTTTGCCAATATTTTGGCCACTTGTGATAAAATCACCACATAGAATACAAGCCTGACGCAGAAGCTTGAGGGGAACACCGCTGTCAAATTTCAACAGAACGGATTTGTAGGAAGAATCTGTAATCAGGCTAGTGAAGTAAGCACCAGTGTACAGTGTACAGGGCGAGGGAGAAGGTGTCACCATGTAGCCTGACGACGCCAGCCTCAGTCTACAGTCTGAGCACGCAAGCATGTGCACACACCCTAATGACGTAAGCATGGGCATACAGTCTACGGACGCAAGCATCAGTCCACAGTCTCAGGACGAGAGCATAAGTCTACAGTCTGAGCACACAGACTAAGGAAGCAGTGATCAGTATACATCCTAAGGACGCAGGCATCCGCATGCAGCCTCGTGACGTAAGCACGAGTATACAGTCTTCAGCCTAAGGATGCGAATATCAGCATATAGCCTAGTGACGCAAGCACGAGTATACAGTCTTCAGCCTAAGGATGCGAATATCAGCATATAGCCTAGTGACGTAAGCACGAGTATATAGTCCTCAGCCTAAGGATGCGAATATCAGCATATAGCCTAGTGACGTAAGCACGAGTATACAGTCTTCAGCCTAAGGATGCGAATATCAGCATATAGCCTAGTGACGCAAGCACGCGTATACAGTCTTCAGCCTAAGGATGCGAATATCAGCATATAGCCTAGTGACGTAAGTACGAGTATACAGTCTTCAGCCTAAGGATGCGAATATCAGCATATAGCCTAGTGACGCAAGCACGAGTATACAGTCTTCAGCCTAAGGATGCGAATATCAGCATATAGCCTAGTGACGTAAGCACGCGTATACAGTCTTCAGCCTAAGGATGCGAATATCAGCATATAGCCTAGTGACGTAAGTACAGTCTTCAGCCTAAGGATGCGAATATCAGCATATAGCCTAGTGACGTAAGTACGAGTATACAGTCTTCAGCCTAAGGATGCGAATATCAGCATATAGCCTAGTGACGCAAGCACGCGTATACAGTCTTCAGCCTAAGGATACGAATATCAGCATATAGCCTAGTGACGCAAGCACGCGTATACAGTCTTCAGCCTAAGGATGCGAATATCAGCATGTAGCCTAAGCATCTTGTGAATTTACGTTGTGGATTTTTAGCATTAATTGCCAATAACGTTTTGCAAAGTTCGCACACCAGATATAAAAAATTGCGATATAAAAACCGAACCTCGTCCGCTTAGTTCTAAATCGCGTTAAACTAAGAATATACGTCAGCTAAATTGTCTTTAGAAGTTCAAGCCCTGAACAGTTAGAAAATATAACAGCTCTCACTTTCAACTTCTAAACTACTTCTACAGCATTTTAAAAATTTTAATCTGAATATTTATAACTTTGCGCTAGTTTGGATTGGAGAAATTTAGACTCGATAGAAAACAGTGTAGGAAACTCCAAAATTAAAGTTAAGAGACTGGACTTGGAACATTAGCATTTTAAAAGTCAAAATGCAATGTTTCATTTGTAACATGTAATCTCTCTTTTTTAATTTACCAATTCCTCAACATTTCAGTGAATTTCCTACGAAATTACAAAAGCTAGCCTGACTGAGGATCATTCAGGAAATAACCATTTTTAACTTAAATTCGAACCCACCAAAACTTGACACTGGAACCCAGAAAGCGAAAAGATATATATATTTTAAATTTACGATTCTCCCAAATTGCCCAATGTAAAAACAACGTCAACCAAAGTCTTAATGTTTAATAAACCGAAAGGTAAAAACAGTTTAAGTTTTTGCCCATTCATTTTACTGTTTTTTCATGGCATTACAAATATCAAAAATATTCCAGTAAATATCTGAATAATTCAGAATTGTTGTCTAACGCACCACTGAACATACAGACGACAGACAAGCATATTTTAGCGTACTCGTTTGCTCAAAATTTCGAATTGTGGTTAATGGCTTTTCTAAATTATTTATTTACGTCTAAAATAAACAAGTAACAGTTAAAATTCTTGGCTCGGTAGGCACTTCAGAATTAAATATTCCTAATCAAACATTAAAGCACAAAAATGGCACAAAAATTGTAATTTTTTTTTTTAAATAGCATTTAACTTTAATTACAGTCACAAAAGTAATGAACAATACTATGCTCATAGGAGTTTGCATTTCACATATGTTTGAGATATTCTGTCGAGCTCAAAAATGCCCGGAATGTAATCTTATAAGGTCGTGATACAAAATGGTACAGAGCGAAAATTATAAAATTTCATATCAAACTAGAGCAGTGTGCGTAGCCCACATATTCCCCACAGCCCCCCCCCCCCCATCAGTTAAACACGGCCATCAATAGTGAATCAAGAGCTGAAATTTTCTAAGTCCAGCTGGTCCATTTTCCTTGAACGAATCTGGCCCATTCACAACATCAATCTGTGTTTGTTCCCATAGAAGGTACATACCAAGTTTCATTCAAATCCTTGCAGCAGTTTTTAAGTTATTGTGTTAGCAAGCTCTTGATGACAGACCGACAGACCGACCGACAGATCGACCGACTGTTCACTGGATTAGACCGATGAAGCCAGGTATAGAAAACAAATAGATCCACAAGTGTGTCATCGTTTCCTGAACCGGGTGCCAAAAATGAGGAACTACATGTTTTTCGCGACAGTATACTGGATGGCTACTCAAAAGCATCTTAAATATATACGGAAAAACAAGGCTATTGTTGCCTTGGTTTGAATTGTTTCTGATGTTGTAACACCCATATTTGCACTCTGAACTGTGTAAGTAATTACAGTTGGTCACCATGAGTCATCACCGAGTCCGGCGCTAGAGTGGGTTGGAGACACCTTATCAGCAATGTTGCTTCCCCGAAATCAATCCTCCCAAACCCATGGTTAGTGCGAGCGAGCTTTCCTTACTTCCCCGCGCACAAATTCTCAAGAAGTGCTCCGGGCGCAATGGCACCGCGTAGAAGGCAGAATTGGCCGCTCTTGTACAATGCAGGGTTCTAGGGTCGTACTTTGATCCGAACAACACTCGACGTTCTATGAAATTCCCAGAGCTGAGATGGGATAGCGAAAAAAGAGATTGGAAAACATTTCACTACCTTGCGGTTATTCCAGAACAATTTTGCAACATACAATAATAAAATAATAAAACAAAGGGCTTTTTGACATAAAAAATAGGGATTTTTTTTATCAAAATGGCATCTAGCCGCAAGAAATAACATGTTTTCAGAAAATTCTGCATGCAGGCAAATACCTGATTGAAACATACTGTTTTAGTCGTCAAATTTAACAAATCACTGGATTTCCTACAACCGAACGAAAAGATATTAACTACATAAACCTATATTTTTAAAAATTTTCACACCTTGGGGTCGGGAGTTTCAATCAGATTTTTTTTGCACCCAGAAGAATAGTGCCTACTCCATAATTCAATACGTTACTGAATATTGTGAAGCTTTTCGCGAATTTTAACACAGACAAAATGGTACATGTGAAATCAGTTTTTTTTTCATTTGTTTAATAGGAGTGGACACTATCACTGCACCATCTCTAAGACTTGATTATTGACAAATCATTGCGATATTATTATTTTTCTCTATACTGAAATTACGTCACTGTAAGAAAATGAAATCGACAAAAATACGACATAGCAAAGCAAAATTTTTACGAGTTAGAGATGGTACTTCAATATAAAGTACAGATAGAGAAAAGAAGCGAAGCGTTGGTAGGTTTTTTATTTTTTATTTGAAAAGTTTTGATGCCGAAACTTACGATAACACAAACAATATAATACACGACAAAATAAAAAAAAATAGAAAAATTTAAAGCGATTTTTCGTGATATATAAATAATAAAAAAACCTTCCAAAGACTAACACCAGCTTAGTAAAGCATGCAAACGCGCGTTACAGAATTAAATTAACCCACGTTCAAGACTCCAAAGCCCCACCTCCAAGCCCCACCTTCCCCCCCCCACCCCCCCCCCCCCTAAATAAAATTTTAAAAAAAAATATGAAGTTTACCCGCGTCTATTAGTGGTTAATAAAGTGAGTTTACAGCAACAAAAGTCAAAGTGAAAGCGGGAGCAAAGACAAAAAGTGAAACACTCACACATTAATGTTAGACTTCAACGTGTTTCAACACATATTTGTAAAGCTGCCTTCCAATTACTTTAAAACAAGAAGCTACAAATCATACAAAAGTTACTTATCTTTGCGTCTGTCTGGAAAATATCTGATAAATTAAAAATAAATATTTTATGTTAAGTAAGCAAATGTTGACAAAATGTTGACAAAAGCACCAGTCGATTTTACATTTCTGTAATAAAATGTAACTTACAAAGGTTATAGATTACGATTTCCATGTTTTTTTTTGTTTCCTTTGTTTTTTTTCTGAGGATGCGGGGTTTATACCGTTACACATGCAACAATAAAAATCATGACTCCCTCTTTATTTAAAGTAATGGATCAGATTACTCACTTCTGTGCTGTTGCGTTCGGAGAGCTCCGGAATGGCCACCGCGGAGGTCGTGCTTCGCTGTGCCTCTGCGCAGGACCTAACAGAAACAAAGCAAATACGAAAGGCTAAACAAGCAAAACAATAATAAAAATAATATATAGCTTTTATTAAACAGCTGCCTGTGAGCTTACGATTGCTTTGCTGCTTTTTAAAATTTGAAAAGTTTCGCTTTTGAAAGTGCTTTCGGTTTAAGTTCTGTCCGATATAAAAATGCTAGAAAGTGTGCCTGAAGAAAAATGTTCCTAACTAACAAAACTGCATTTTAGACAAGCGGTTTTATGCTTGTTTGAAAGTTTGAAAATCTTCGATATTGTGTCTATGCATAGTAAGTTTGTAATGCCAATGAATATTAGCCAGGGACAATTTTGAGGACCGCATATTTTGGTGGCATTTTTAGGACTCAGCTGTGCTTGATCGTAATTAACTATTGCCTAGACAGGCCATGGGACACATCAGTATAGACTGAATTTAGGTTGCTCTTCCATATTAAGGAATGCGTTGTATATTTTTAGGATACCGTATGTTTGTGTCTTTGTTTGCTTGTTTGATGTTTGACGTCCCGTTCACCAACTTCGGCGGGTATATTAGGACGCACTTGCTAAAGAAACAAGTGGGAAAAAAGAAGGAAGAATGAAGAAATAGTAAAAAGAGAGTTGGAAAGAAAGAAATTCCGATTAGTCGCCTCTTACGCCATGCACGGAACAGAACGCAGTGGGTGTATTCTTAAGATTCCCCCCACCACACAGGGGGAAAATGTAAAGAAAGAATAATCTGAAATTCCTATTTTTTTAGTAAACTGTAATTTTTCCTTGACATCTTATGAGATAATATCAATGACAAGAAAGAAAAAAAAAAGCACATTGGCAAAGCTACCATTGTAGCCACTGCGAATTAGTAGCAGTTCGCGCCTATCCAGCTAAGGCTGGTATGATCTCAACAAAGCCCAAACGTTTAATCGAGGCGCTTTTACCCGTGAAACTAGTACTATACTAGTACTGTACAGTTAGCTATTTTATGAACACACGTATGTGACTGCAGTCAATACTTCGGAAAATATGACTCAAACCTGTCACATTAATTATCAAAGCTACTATAAGCTCAGAATCGAGCAGCAGCTCATTGTTCTTTTTCCATATCTTATGTTCTGGGGAGTGTCTGCTCTTGTTTCCATTAAAACATAATCTTACCATTTTCTCCCGTGTCTGAACAGACAAAACCAAGAAATTATTCGATTTTCAATGAAGTGCTCTGGTGTCCACAAACTGAAGTTCGCTAAGAAATTAAACGTTCAGTATCAAAAATTATATTCTAATCTTTAAAATCCGCTCAAATTAAAACGGTTCCACTGTTGCTCATAGATATTCTTTTATTATCGTTGCTACTGCACCAGATAGGTTGCATTCTAAAAAAAATGCCCAGTATATCTTTAAAATTATTGCGACGGAGCTCTGCTTCATCTTGTTGTTTCTGTGACAAAAATACAAACAAGCATGTCCAAGGACATGACCAGCCGGGTTACCAAACAAGGAAAGAGAGAACAACTCTGAAACGAATACTGTTAGGCCAAAAAATGAAGAACTTATTTCTCAAAGTAACTTTTAGAGGTTGGGTTTTGACGATTCACCGACACTTACACAATTTTACAAAATTTCAATAATTCCACCATTTCCGCTTTTTTTTTGTCATTTCCGAAAAAAGTCCAGGTGGAGAAGCACCAAAGAAACTTGGATTAAAATTTTATAACTATTTGAAAAAGACTAAGAGAGAAATGAATGGTTTAACAATTCAGTTATTTACTACCATTTATTACAGCTTTTGCCAAACTTCAAAAGTTCCGCCATTTCGGCAGTTTTTGGCAAACCGCAAAAAAAAAAAAAAAAAAATAATAATAATAATAATAATAATAATAATAATAGCCTGGTAGGCGAAACCCTAGGGAACATCAATGCGTAACATCTAAACGATTTGAGTAAAACTGTAGGAGTAGCATTCTTAAAATGGGTCAAAACGGGCACAAAACGTGCCGCCATTTTGTCAGTTTTTCTACAATCGTCTTCAGAAACTATTAGAGCGAAAGACAATAGCGCCGAACCAAAATGTATTTGAGAAACAATAATATTTCGAAAATAGTTTCTATTGTTAGCCATGAAGCATATCAATGTACTCTCGAACGCAATTCAACCTCCACGGTTGCAAGCTTCAAAATAAAATCATATCCTACCTAATCTTAAACCGTTGATATAAAATTAAACACATTATTGACCTAAAAAAAGTCAGATCAGTCAGATAAAGCTGACTCTTTCAGAGCGACGCCTTCCGTAGTCTCTAACTTAAGAAACCACTGTAAATGGTACAGGCTATAAGCCAACACACCAACAAAGTATTGTATTGTTCTTTAGATCCCTTTCAAGTGCTAAGTTCATATCGGGATCCCCCTGCCACATTATACTGAAATGGGGCATTCCAGCCCTCCTTCTAACCCTTACATGTGGAGTGCCTCACAAGGTAGCAAGGAGGAGTACCAATTTTAAAGTCTTAGGTATGACCGGACCGGGGTTTGAACCCACGATCTTCCAGTCTCGAGGCGGAAACTCTAATCACTAGGCCATCGAGGCTGGTCAGGCAAGGCAAAAGTTTTTATGATAGTTATGGTATGTAAATGGTACCGGATAAAAGCCAACACATCAACAAAGGCACTTAAGTTTAAAAGTAAGCAAATGTACATCAATAACGCTGATTATAGCTTTGAGAGCACTATAGCGCTATCAATATTTTGGTCAAGTTTCACAAAAAGTAAGAGACCAGTGGTAACTGATCTGCTTGCAATATAATCAACAAAGCACTCTGCTCAGTTATCTTGGTTAAGAACTGCATTCGGAAAGAAAACTGAAACTTCCAATCTGTGCCAGTAAGAAAATTAATTGAAACTTCCAATCTGTGCCAGTCTAGTTTCGTTACATAAATTACAGCCGAAATTCTCTCACTGTCAATAAACTATTGGCATTTGAATGGCAGAGACGCTCCATGTCTCGCATTAACACAGTGCCATCATACAGAACTGAATCAATGCAACACCAAGCTATGTGTGCAAGAAACTTAATTGGCAAACATCAGTAAGATCACATTATATCAGCAAACATTACTGAGCCATAATGCAGAAAGCGAGAATAGCTTTGAATATTTAAAATGCTACTATTTACATTCATTTCTTTGTTGCTATTGACCGGAACGCAATTGACCTCAAACCAACCTTTGCATCTGAGACGCCGCAAAGGCAATAAGGAGATTTTAGGCAGCCAATAGTAAAGAAAACCTCCGCCAACAACGTCTTGAGTAAATTCATCGCTACAAGGTAGCGAAAATCGGTCTTGTTCCTTGGAACGTCAATATCTGTTAAAGCAGTCAAAAGGGATAGATTCTAATTTCAAATACCGAAGACCCACGATTCTGAATTAGTTAAGTTGCCAACTCTTAGTACTTCATGTCTACACAAAGTAAGTTCCTAAACAAAACATAAATAGTTCCGACACTAAATGCACAACTCCGTATAAAGTATTTAACTTCGCGTTCAGTAATATCTCTGCACTACGTAGATGTAAATTTCCATTCTTTATAACATAGTTGTTTATACATATGGATTTACTGCAATATACAACAACGCACACACCAAATGCCAAATAAGACTTATTAGATAAGACTTATTTAAGGCAGAGAGTTACAGAATTACGAAATTTTAACATGGTGGCTATCCTTATGACCACTGGGTCGCATGCCATCGCAGCAAGAGACGCCGATCAGAGAAGAGACTGCTTCAGAGCACGGTCACGCACAGAAACCGCTACAATAAAATATTTTTTCAGTGTTTCACTAAATGAAGTTGCTGGTATGCAGATCAGTTGTGGAACTGATTTTACACGTTGTGTGAAAAGGTCAAACAAACAGTCAATTTTCTATTTGCATAATTTATTCAAAGAAAAAAGATATATGTGAAAGTGTGTACTGTGCCACTGTACTGAAAATGACACTGGTATTTTCTTGTATTGCTAAAATATCACAAAAATTGTATTTTTTCCCACTCAGCATTTTGTCGTTATTCTCATTTGATCTGACTGACCAATCGGTTGTGAAATCAAAAAAAATATAGGAAGTTTTTTGTAGAGTATGTGCTAAAATAATGCGCTACTGAAATATGTCTGATTCTCAGAAATTTAATTTACAATTTAATTTCATTAATTTGTTTAATTTTTTTTTAAGTTGGATGTGACATGTGATTGTCTTTGATAAAACCAGTGATCCATTTTCGACTCTATACTGTGAAGAGTAAAGAACTTTAAAGTGAAAAATTGCTCTCGTTTACTAGTTTTTTTAGGGTAAATAATTTTCCTAGGTATATACTCTAGCTTTTTTTGGTCTTTTTCATATTCATCATTTTCGAATAATTGTCATATTTCTTTTTTTTTACTCTATACTGTGAAGAGTAAAGGAACTTTAAAGTTAAAAATTGCTCTCGTTTACTAGTTTTTTTAGGGTAAATAATTTTCCTAGGCAAAATGCTCGTTTTTTTCTGGCTCTTTCACATTCGTCATTTTCGAATAATTGTCATATTTCTTTTTTTTTTATCACATACTCCCGTATAGATACACATAGTTTATGAATTGTGTATTCCGACTGGTCAGTCTGTTTTCGTGACATTTTTTCATCATTGTGGGATTCTTTATTTAATAAAAAACAGAAAACAGATAACAACAGAAAAAAAACTCATAGAGATATATTATCTCTTACTAATCTAAATAAATATTTTACAAACCATTTACTATGATGCCCTAAAACAGTATGCATCACAGTTAAAAGAAAACAAAAACTGTAGCACATATTATATTTTATAATGCTCTTTCAAGACGTAAAAGATCTATCTTCTAATTTTAAACTCCTGTTCTCCAACGTCATTTTTTCTATTATTAATTATTTTTTCAAATATCTTAAAAATAAAATAAAAGAGAGTGTTGTTTTATTCAAGTAGTTTCTGTGGATATAAATTGGACTCTGCAATAATATAAAATTTATCAGAAAGTCCATTTTTATTTTGTCATTTTTGATACCAACAAGCAGTTTAATTCTCTTAGTTAATTGTAGATTTTTGTCACATGCGATATTTAGATTTAACCAGTTTTCATACAATTTCCAAAATAATTGAATATCTTTACAGTGTACAAATATGAGACTTACATCGCAAAGCACTTTAGGCATATTTCAGTTACTGAGGGGTCAAACTTCGAAACTATGTTACTTGCACCATATTGTTTATGGAGTATTTTGTAGTTTATCATGGTTGATTTTACTTTTTTGAGAGTGAATGCGATTTTGAGAAGAGTTCTGTCCATTCTGTACTGTCTAAAAATATTAATTCCTTTTGCCATCGTTCAACGCAGTTTTGGGATTGTTTTATATTGTTTTACCAAGAATGAATAAAATTGTTTAGCCGATGTTTTCACCACGTCGAAATTTTGGTTTCTCGTTTACAAAATCAATTCAGACGACAAACTTAAAGCAACATTGTGGGAAGCTTGGGTTAATATTATTCTCTTCCATTCATGTGGGATTACTTCAATTAATCCGATTGCTTTTAATATATTAATATATTGCCATATTTATTTGCATATACCTTGATTGCTTTTGGGTTTATAAATTTTCCATTTTTCATCAATAAGATCATTTATTTTAATAATGTTTGATTTGAAGAGTTCGTCGAAATATAATGGTTTTTTATTTATCTGGATGTATTTATTGTACCAAATGCATTCATCTAGAATATCATGCATTGCTTCTGGGTCTCTTTTGTATTGTTGTTCTTTAGTAGCTTTCAACTGCTATGGTCATATCGGGATCCCCCTGCCACATTATACTGAAATGGGGCATTCCAGCCCTCCTTCTAACCCTTACATGTGGAGTGCCTCACAGGGTAGCAAGGAGGAGTCCCAATTTTAAAGTTTTAGGTATGACCCCAGTCGGGTCATACCTAAGACTTTAAAATTGGGACTGGATCTCTTTTATTTGCGTACCAATTGTAGAGAATTTCAAAATAAATAAGTTGGTCCCTCATTACAAGCAGATACTAGGCTCAACGCTGCTTAACGCTCATGGTGCGTCGCGAAATTGTAGCCACAGCAAGTGTTACCTATCGCATTAGATTCTTCGATGCTAAACGACAAGTTCCGCAGCTATGATGGCCATATAGGGACGCACTTGCTAAACAAACAATATTTTCTCCACTGGATTCACACTGCTCCTGATTGGAAAACTTCCAGCACCAATACAAGCATGGACCACACAGCAAAGCATGCCATTACAAAATAGCATTAAGGGTTGCATAAGGAGCACAAGACAAGCGTGATGTGCCATCGCTAACTTAAGTATTCCCTCTTTAATTTTCAGTGAACTTTACTTATCCATGACTTTTTTGTTAAATCTTCAGAAACTATTAGAGCGAAAGACAATAGTGCCGAACCAAAATATATTTGAGAAACCATAATATTTCGCAAATAGTTTCTATTGTTAGCCATGAAGCATATCAATGTACTCTCGAACGCAATTCAACATCTATGGTTGCAAGTTTCAAAATAACATGATGTAGTACATCATCTTAAACCGTTGCTGTACAATTAAATACAGTATTTAACCCAAAAGGTCAGATCAGTCAGGCAAAGCAGAAGGTGTCTACTCTTCAGAGCTACGCCTTCCTTAATCTCTGACTTAAGAAACCACTGTAAATGGTACAGGCTAAAAGCCAACACATCAGCAAAGGCACTTAAGCTTGAAAGTAAGCAAATGTACATCAGTAACGCTGATTATAGCTTTGAGAGCACTATAGCGCTATCAGCATTTTGGTCAAAATTGACCAAAAGTAAGAAACACAGCAGAGGCCACTAGTAACTGATCTGCTTGCAAATATAATAAACAAACCACTCCGCTCAATTACCTTGCTTCCGAACTGCATTCGCAAAGAAAATTAATTGAAACCTCCAATCTGTGCGAGTTTCCTCCCACACATTGATTGATTGATTGATTGGTTTAACGACACCAGCAACCCGTTAGGGTCATATTGTGTCAGTTCTGTTGCCCTCACATAAATTACAGCCGAAATTCTCTCACTGTCAATAAACTATTGGCCTTTCAACGACAGCGACGCTCCATGTCTCGCATTACCCTAGTTGTAGCATTCGATCCTGACACAGTGACATCACACAGAACTGAATCAATGCAACAGCAAGCTATGTGTGCAAAAAACTTAATTGGCACACATCAGTAAGATCACATTATATCAGCAAACATCACTGAGTCATAATACAGAAAGCGAGAATAGCTTTGGATATTTAAAATGCTATGTATTTCCATGCCCTCCTTTGATGCTATTGGCCGGAACGCATTTGACCTCAAACCAGCCTTTGTATCTGAGACGTCGCTAATGCAATAAGGAGATTTTAGGCAGCCAATGGTTAAGAAAACCTCCGACAACAACCTCCTGAGTAAATCTATCGCTACCAGGTAGCGAAAATCAGTCTTGTACCTTAGAACTTAAATATCTGTTAAAGCAGTTAGTTAGTTTGTTAGTTATTTGATTGGTTTAACGACACCGCCAACCTGTTGTAGGTCATATTGTGTCATTCCTGGTCAAAAGGGGATAGATTCTACTTTCAAATACCTTGTATTGTATTCTTCTTAGATCCCTTTTAACTGCTATAGTCATGTCGGGATCCCCCTGCCCCATTATACTGAAATGGGGCATTCCAGCCCTCCTTCTAACCCTTATACTTTGAGCAGCCGTGGCTTTACCTAAAATTCTTTTTTAAGTCTTTGCATTGATATTATATGTATGTATTGTCTAACAACAGGTCCAACACTAAATGCGCAACTCCGTATAAAGTATTTAACTTGGCATGCAATAATATCTCTGCACTAAGTAGATATAAAGTTCCATTCTTTATAACATAGTTGTTCATACATATGGATTTACTGCAATATACAACAACGCAGACACCAAATGCCCAATAAGACTTATTTAAGGCAGAGAGTTAAAGAATTAGGAACCTTTAACATGGTGGCTATCCTTATGGCCACTGGGTCGCATGCATGCCATGGCAGCAAGAGACGCCGATCAGAGAAGAAAACAACTGCTTCAGAGCACGGTCGCGCACAGAAACCGCTACAATAAATACTTTTTTCAGTGTTTCACTAAATCAAATTGCTGGTATGCAGATCAGTTGTGGAACTGATTTTACACGTTGTGTGAAAAGGTCAAACAAACAGTCAATTTTCTATTTGCATAATTTATTCAAAGAAAAAGATATATGTGCAACTGTGCACTGTGCCACTGTCCTGAAAATTACACTGGTATTTTCTTGTATTGTTAAAATATCACAAAAGTTGTATCTTTTGTAATTCAAAATCAGCCTGATGTATTGCCCGGTATCGTTTTCTTGCTAGTTTACGCCAACACGTTGCGATGCCGGATGGTTTTTTATTGGCTCTAAGCATACACAAAATTAAAATGCCTCCTTGAGCAGCCGTACACCCAGCTGAAATTTGTTGCTATATGCTGGTATTCTAAGTGTGTCTTCTGTAGCACTGGTTTATAATGAAAGACCAATGATACAAGTAAATTCATGGCACAGAAACCCACTGTGATATTACATATGCAACGGCTTTTATCAAACAATCTGCGTCCAGCAATTTCTATGTACTGATTACAAAAATTAATTCTTTATAACTTATACAGCGTCATAAGCTGGAATAGCAAATGGCCATGGAACATATTAAGCCAAAGTAACAGCATTAGCCCATTTGGATAATGAGTGGCACTGATCGCAGAAACCAAACTAGGCAGTGCCTTTTTATCAGCAAATTTAAGACAAGTGAACCCACAGATCACATCATTGAATAGTTACGAAACGCAACACAGGGAATTTTCCTTATAAATAGATTCCTTGTGTTACCTATGTATTATTTTAGTCTGGATTTCCTTGCATTATCACTTCAGGCTAACAAGCACACAAAATCCAATTACAGTGGAATTGCTCTTGTATATTAAAGAATTTTGTTCTGGTGGTATTGTTAGCAGAAACCAAACTAGGCAGTGCCTTTTTATCAGCAAATTTAAGACAAGTGAACCCACAGATCACATCATTGAATAGTTACGAAACGCAACACAGGGAATTTTCCTTATAAATAGATTCCTTGTGTTACCTATGTATTATTTTAGTCTGGATTTCCTTGCATTATCACTTCAGGCTAACAAGCACACAAAATCCAATTGCAGTGGAATTCCTCTTGTATATTAAAGAATTTTGTTCTGGTGGTGATGTTTGAAAAGATTAAAGTATATCTTCCATCACCAGTGGAAACAGAACACGAAAATAAGACTTGCGTGTATAATATCTGGCGGCGTACTGATGCCTGTTTGTGTGTTTTTTTCCTTGCGGCAGGAGATATAAACATCCTGGACAAAAATAATAACAAACTGTGAAATCTAAGCCTCCTCAAAACGAACAACAAACAAGCCAATCACAGATTTAAAGCAAATAAGATGGATTTTAAACATGCAATATCAACAAAAGAATGGAAAGGGAGTTCACAAATTGCTGTAAATTTGTTCATGGCTAAACAATGAAACCTCGAACAGAAAACCAAAACCTGACCGCAAACTATGCGAAGACATCTAGGATGAAACCTATTTCCACATACTGACAACGCCCCGCTAACCCAAACCGCCCTTTCTCCTAACTTTTCTCATGTGCTTGTCCTACTAACCTGCCACACAATTTGTTTACAAATTTTGTCCAAGATGTATGTGATAGAATTGTACATTCTACAGGATTTTAAGCCTAAACATCTACGTTTTCGGTGCACGTACTAATCTTATCGTGCTACTCTAAAGTGTCTTAGGACATCTTGCAACCAATTTCAACTTGATCTTAATCTTCTGATCGGATGAATTATCATACTGCACAAAACTATAAATTCACGAGTTTCATGCAGACCTCCGTAGACACCTTTGCTTGATTCTGTCTTTGTTATTGGTCCTGTTGGCCCAGTACACAGGGAGGGAAATTGGTCCCTCATTACAAGCAGATACTGGGCTCAACGCTGCTTAACGCTCATGGTGCGTCGCGAAATTGTAGCCACAGCAAGTGTTTCCTATCGCATTAGATTCTTCGATGCTAAACGACAAGTTCCGCAGCTATGATGGCCATATAGGGACGCACTTGCTAAACAAACAATATTTTCTCAACTGGATTCACACTGCTCCTGATTGGAAAACTTCCAGCACCAATAGAAGCATGGACCACACAGCAAAGCATGCCATTACAAAATAGCATTAAGGGTTGCATAAGGAGCACAAGATAAGCGTAATGTGCCATCGCTAACTTAAGTATTCCCTCTTCAAATTTTCAGTGAACTTTACTCATCCATGACTTTTTTGTTAAATCTTCAGAAACTATTAGAGCGAAAGACAATAGCGCCGAACCAAAATATATTTGAGAAACCATAATATTTCGCAAATAGTTTCTATTGTTAGCCATGAAGCATATCAATGTACTCTCGAACGCAATTCAACCTCTATGGTTGCAAGTTTCAAAATAACATGATGTACTACATCATCTTAAACCGTTGCTGTACAATTAAATACAGTATTTAACCCAAAAGGTCAGATCAGTCAGGCAAAGCAGAAGGTGTCTACTCTTCAGAGCTACGCCTTCCTTAATCTCTGACTTAAGAAACCACTGTAAATGGTACAGGCTAAAAGCCAACACATCAGCAAAGGCACTTAAGCTTGAAAGTAAGCAAATGTACATCAGTAACGCTGATTATAGCTTTGAGAGCACTATAGCGCTATCAGCATTTTGGTCAAAATTGACCAAAAGTAAGAAACACAGCAGAGGCCACTAGTAACTGATCTGCTTGCAAATATAATAAACAAACCACTCCGCTCAATTACCTTGCTTCCGAACTGCATTCGCAAAGAAAATTAATTGAAACTTCCAATCTGTGCGAGTTTCCTCAAACACATTGATTGAACGATTGATTGGTTTAACGACACCAGCAACCCGTTAGGGTCATATTGTCGGTTCTGTTGCCCTCACATACATTACAGCCGAAATTCTCTCACTCAGTCAATAAACTATTGGCCTTTCAACGACAGCGACGCTCCATGTCTCGCATTACCCTAGTTGTAGCATTCGATCCTGACACAGTGACATCACACAGAACTGAATCAATGCAACAGCAAGCTATGTGTGCAAAAAACTTATTTGGCACACATCAGCAAGATCACATTATATCAACAAATATCACTGAGTCATAATACAGAAAGCGAGAATAGCTTTGAATATTTAAAATGCTATGTCTTTTCATGCCCTCCTTTGATGCTATTGGCCGGAACGCATTTGACCTCAAACCAGCCTTTGTATCTGAGACGTCGCAAATGCAATAAGGAGATTTTAGGCAGCCAATGGTTAAGAAAACCTCCGCCAACAACCTCCTGAGTAAATCTATCGCTACCAGGTAGCGAAAATCAGTCTTGTACCTTAGAACTTAAATATCTGTTAAAGCAGTCAAAAGGGGATAGATTCTACTTTTAAATACCTTGTATTGTATTCTTCTTAGATCCATTTTTAACTGCTATAGTCATGTCGGGATCCCCCTGCCCCATTATACTGAAATGGGGCATTCCAGCCCTCCTTCTAACCCTTATACTTTGAGCAGCCGTGGCTTTACCTAAAATTCTTTTTTAAGTCTTTGCATTGATATTATATGTATGTATTGTCCAACAACAGGTCCAACACTAAATGCGCAACTCCGTATAAAGTATTTAACTTGGCGTGCAGTAATATCTCTGCACTAAGTAGATATAAAGTTCCATTCTTTATAACATAGTTGTTCATACATATGGATTTACTGCAATATACAACAACGCAGACACCAAATGCCAAATAAGACTTATTTAAGGCAGAGAGTTAAAGAATTAGGAACCTTTAACATGGTGGCTATCCTATTGACCACTGGGTCGCATGCCATGGCAGCAAGAGATGCCGATCAGAGAAGAAAACAACTGCTTCAGAGCACGGTCGCGCACAGAAACCGCTACAATAAATACTTTTTTCAGTGTTTCACTAAATCAAATTGCTGGTATGCAGATCAGTTGTGGAACTGATTTTACACGTTGTGTGAAAAGGTCAAACAAACAGTCAATTTTCTATTTGCATAATTTATTCAAAGAAAAAGATATATGTGCAACTGTGCACTGTGCCACTGTACTGAAAATTACACTGGTATTTTCTTGTATTGTTAAAATATCACAAAAGTTGTATCTTTTGTAATTCAAAATCAGCCTGATGTATTGCCCGGTATCGTTTTCTTGCTAGTTTACGCCAACACGTTGCGATGCCGGATGGTTTTTTATTGGCTCTAAGCATACACAAAATTAAAATGCCTCCTTGAGCAGCCGTACATCCAGCTGAAATTTGTTGCTATATGCTGGTATTCTAAGTGTGTCTTCTGTAGCACTGGTTTATAATGAAAGACCAATGATACAAGTAAATTCATGGCACAGAAACCCACTGTGATATTACATATGCAATGGCTTTTATCAAATAATCTGCGTCCAGCAATTTCTATGTACTGATTACAAAAATTAATTCTTTATAACTTATACAGCGTCATAAGCTGGAATAGCAAATGGCCATGGAACATATTAAGCCAGAGTAACAGCATTAGCCCATTTGGATAATGTGTGGCACTGATCGCAGAAACCAAACTAGGCAGTGCCTTTTTATCAGCAAATTTAAGACAAGTGAACCCACACAGATCACATCATTGAATAGTTACGAAACGCAACACAGGGAATTTTCCTTATAAATAGATTCCTTGTGTTACCTATGTATTATTTTAGTCTGGATTTCCTTGCATTATCACTTCAGGCTAACAAGCACACAAAATCCAATTACAGTGGAATTGCATTGCATTGCATTGTTCTTTTAGATCCCTTTCAACTGCTATGGTCATGTCGGGATCCCCCTGCCACATTATACTGAAATGGGGCATTCCAGCCCTCCTTCTAACCCTCACATGTGGAGTGCCTCACAGGGTAGCAAGGAGGAGTCCCAATTTTAAAGTCTTAGGTAGGACCCGACCGGGGTTTGAACCCACGATCTTCCAGTCTCGAGGCGGACACTCTAACCACTAGGCCACCGAGGCTGGTGTGGAATTGCTCTTGTATATTAAAGAATTTTGTTCTGGTGGTGATGTTTGAAAAGATTAAAGTATATCTTCCATTACCAGTGGAAACAGAACACGAAAATAAGACTTGCGTGTATAATATCTGGCGGCGTACTGATGCCTGTTTGTGTGTTTTTTTCCTTGCGGCAGGAGATATAAACATCCTGGACAAAAATAATAAACAAACTGTGAAATCTAAGCCTCCTCAAAACGAACAACAAACAAGCCAATCACAGATTTAAAGCAAATAAGATGGATTTTAAACATGCAATATCAACAAAAGAATGGAAAGGGAGTTCACAAATTGCTGTAAATTTGTTCATGGCTAAACAATGAAACCTCGAACAGAAAACCAAAACCTGACCGCGAACTATGCGAAGACATCTAGGATGAAACCTATTTCCACATACTGACAACGCCCCGCTAAGCCAAACCACCCTTTCTCCTAACTTTTCTCATGTGCTTGTCCTACTAACCTGCCACATAATTTGTTTACAAATTTTGTCCAAGATGTATGTGATAGAATTGTACATTCTACAGGATTTTAAGCCTAAACATCTACGTTTTCGGTGCACGTACTAATCTTATCGTGCTACTTGTACTAGTCTACTCTAAAGTGTCTTACGACATCTTGCAACCAATTTCAACTTGATCTTAATCTTCTGATCGGATGAATTATCATACTGCACAAAACTATAAATTCACGAGTTTCATGCAGACCTCCGTAGACACCTTTGCTTGATTCTGTCTTTGTTATTGGTCCTGTTGGCACAGTACACAGGGAGGGAAATTGGCCCCTCATTACAAGCAGATACTAGGCTCAACGCTGCTTAACGCTGATGGTGCGTCGCGAAATTGTAGCCACAGCAAGTGTTACCTATCGCATTAGATTCTTCGATGCTAAACGACAAGTTCCGCAGCTATGATGGCCATATAGGGACGCACTTGCTATACAAACAATATTTTCTCCACTGGATTCACACTGCTCCTGATTGGAAAACTTCCAGCACCAATAGAAGCATGGACCACACAGCAAAGCATGCCATTACAAAATAGCATTAAGGGTTGCATAAGGAGCACAAGATAAGCGTGATGTGCCATCGCTAACTTAAGTATTCCCTCTTTAATTTTCAGTGAACTTTACTTATCCATGACTTTTTTGTTAAATCTTCAGAAACTATTAGAGCGAAAGACAATAGCGCCAAACCAAAATATATTTGAAAAACCATAATATTTCGCAAATAGTTTCTATTGTTAGCCATGAAGCATATCAATGTACTCTCGAACGCAATTCAACCTCTATGGTTGCAAATTTCAAAATAACATGATGTACTACATCATCTTAAACCGTTGCTGTACAATTAAATACAGTATTTAACCCAAAAGGTCAGATCAGTCAGACAAAGCAGAAGGTGTCTACTCTTCAGAGCTACGCCTTCCTTAATCTCTGACTTAAGAAACCACTGTAAATGGTACAGGCTAAAAGCCAACACATCAGCAAAGGCACTTAAGCTTGAAAGTAAGCAAATGTACATCAGTTACGCTGATTATAGCTTGTAGATCACTATAGCGCTATCAGCATTTTGGTCAAAATTGACCAAAAGTAAGAAACACAGCAGAGACCACTAGTAACTGATCTGCTTGCAAATATAATAAACAAACCACTCCGCTCAATTACCTTGCTTCCAAACTGCATTCGCAAAGAAAATTAATTGAAACCTCCAATCTGTGCGAGTTTCCTCACACACATTGATTGATTGATTGATTGGTTTAACGACACCAGCAACCCGTTAGGGTCATATTGTGTCGGTTCTGTTGCCCTCACATACATTACAGCCGAAATTCTCTCACTCAGTCAATAAACTATTGGCCTTTCAACGACAGCGACGCTCCATGTCTCGCATTACCCTAGTTGTAGCATTCGATCCTGACACAGTGACATCACACAGAACTGAATCAATGCAACAGCAAGCTATGTGTGCAAAAAACTTATTTGGCACACATCAGTAAGATCACATTATATCAGCAAACATCACTGAGTCATAATACAGAAAGCGAGAATAGCTTTGAATATTTAAAATGCTATGTATTTCCATGCCCTCCTTTGATGCTATTGGCCGGAACGCATTTGACCTCAAACCAGCCTTTGTATCTGAGACGTCGCAAATGCAATAAGGAGATTTTAGGCAGCCAATGGTTAAGAAAACCTCCGCCAACAACCTCCTGAGTAAATCTATCGCTACCAGGTAGCGAAAATCAGTCTTGTACCTTAGAACTTACATATCTGTTAAAGCAGTCAAAAGGGGATAGATTCTACTTTTAAATACCTTGTATTGTATTCTTCTTAGATCCCTTTTAACTGCTATAGTCATGTCGGGATCCCCCTGCACCATTATACTGAAATGGGGCATTCCAGCCCTCTTTCTAACCCTGATACTTTACCTAAAATTCTTTTTTAAGTCTTTGCATTGATATTGTATGTATGTATTGTCCAAGAACAGGTCCAACACTAAATGCGCAACTCCGTATAAAGTATTTAACTTGGCATGCAGTAATATCTCTGCACTAAGTAGATATAAAGTTCCATTCTTTATAACATAGTTGTTCATACATATGGATTTACTGCAATATACAACAACGCAGACACCAAATGCCAAATAAGACTTATTTAAGGCAGAGAGTTAAAGAATTAGGAACCTTTAACATGGTGGCTATCCTTATGACCACTGGGTCGCATGCCATGGCAGCAAGAGACGCCGATCAGAGAAGAAAACAACTGCTTCAGAGCACGGTCGCGCACAGAAACCGCTACAATAAATACTTTTTTCAGTGTTTCACTAAATCAAGTTGCTGGTATGCAGATCAGTTGTGGAACTGATTTTACGCGTTGTGTGAAAAGGCCAAACAAACAGTCAATTTTAGATTTTCATAATTTATTCAAAGAAAAAGATATATGTGCAACTGTGCACTGTGCCACTGTACTGAAAATTACACTGGTATTTTCTTGTATTGTTAAAATATCACAAAAGTTGTATCTTTTGTAATTCAAAATCAGCCTGATGTATTGCCCGGTATCGTTATCTTGCTAGTTTACGCCAACACGTTGCGATGCCGGATGGTTTTTTATTGGCTCTAAGCATACACAAAATTAAAATGCCTCCTTGAGCAATCGTACACCCAGCTGAAATTTGTTGCTATATGCTGGTATTCTAAGTGTGTCTTCTGTAGCACTGGTTTATAATGAAAGACCAATGATACAGGTAAATTCATGGCACAGAAACCCACTGTGATATCACATATGCAATGACCTTATCAAATAATCTGCGTCCTGCGATTTCTATGTACTGATTACAAAAATTAATTCTTTATAACTTATACAGCGTCATAAGCTGGAATAGCAAATGGCCATGGCACATATTAAGCCAAAGTAACAGCTTTAGCCCATTTGGATAATGTGTGGCACTGATCGCAGAAACCAAACTAGGCAGTGCCTTTTTATCAGCAAATTTAAGATAAGTGAACCCGCAGATCACATCATTGAATAGTTACGAAACGCAACACAGGGAATTTTCCTTATAAATAGATTCCTTGTGTTACCTATGTATTTTAGTCTGGATTTCCTTGCATTATCACTTCAGGCTAACAAGCATACAAAATCCAATTACAGTGGAACTGCTCTTGTATATTAAAGAATTTTGTTCTGGTGGTGATGTTCGAAAATATTAAAGTACATCTACCATCACCAGTGGAAACAGAACACGAAAATAAGACTTGCGTGTATAATATCTGGCGGCGTACTGATGCCTGTTTGTGTGTTTTTTTTTCCTTGCGGCAGGAGATATAAACATCTTGGACAAAATATTGTTCATACATATGGATTTACTGCAATATACAACAACGCACACACCAAATGCCAAATAAGACTTATTTAAGGCAGAGAGTTACAGAATTAGGAACTTTTAACATGGTGGCTATCCTTATGACCACTGGGTCGCATGCCATGGCAGCAAGAGACGCCGATCAGAGAAGAAAACAACTGCTTCAGAGCACGGTCGCGCACAGAAACCGCTAAAATAAATACTTTTTTCAGTGTTTCACTAAATCAAGTTGCTGGTATGCAGATCAGTTGTGGAACTGATTTTACACGTTGTGTGAAAAGGCCGAACAAACAGTCAATTTTCTATTAGCATAATTTATTCAAAGAAAAAGATATATGTGCAACTGTGCCACTGTACTGAAAATTACACTGGTATTTTCTTGTATTGTTAAAATATCACAAAAGTTGTATCTTTTGTAATTTAAAATCAGCCTGATGTATTGCCCGGTATCGTTTTCTTGCTAGTTTACGCCAACACGTTGCGATGCCGGATGGTTTTTTATTGGCTCTAAGCATACACAAAATTAAAATGCCTCCTTGAGCAGCCGTACACCCAGCTGAAATTTGTTGCTATATGCTGGTATTCTAAGTGTGTCTTCTGTAGCACTGGTTTATAATGAAAGACTAATGCTACAGGTAAATTCAAGGCACAGAAAGCCACTGTGATATCACATATGCTATGGCTTTTATCAAATAATCTGCGTCCAGCAATTTCTATGTACTGATTACAAAAATTAATTCTTTATAACTTATACAGCGTCATAAGCTGGAATAGCAAATGGCCATGGCACATATTAAGCCAGAGTAACAGCATTAGCCCATTTGGATAATGTGTGGCACTGATCGCAGAAACCAAACTAGGCAGTGCCTTTTTATCAGCAAATTTAAGACAAGTGAACCCACAGATCACATCATTGAATAGTTACGAAACGCAACACAGGGAATTTTCCTTATAAATAGATTCCTTGTGTTACCTATGTATTTTAGTCTGGATTTCCTTGCATTATCACTTCAGGCTAACAAGCATACAAAATCCAATTACAGTGGAACTGCTCTTGTATATTAAAGAATTTTGTTCTGGTGGTGATGTTCGAAAATATTAAAGTACATCTACCATCACCAGTGGAAACAGAACACGAAAATAAGACTTGCGTGTATAATATCTGGCGGCGTACTGATGCCTGTGTGTGTTTTTTTTTCCTTGCGGCAGGAGATATAAACATCTTGGACAAAATATTGTTCATACATATGGATTTACTGACATATACAACAACGCACACACCAAATGCCAAATAAGACTTATTTAAGGCAGAGAGTTACAGAATTAGGAACTTTTAACATGGTGGCTATCCTTATGACCACTGGGTCGCATGCCATGGCAGCAAGAGACGCCGATCAGAGAAGAAAACAACTGCTTCAGAGCACGGTCGCGCACAGAAACCGCTAAAATAAATACTTTTTTCAGTGTTTCACTAAATCAAGTTGCTGGTATGCAGATCAGTTGTGGAACTGATTTTAAACGTTGTGTGAAAAGGCCGAACAAACAGTCAATTTTCTATTTGCATAATTTATTCAAAGAAAAAGATATATGTGCAACTGTGCCACTGTACTGAAAATTACACTGGTATTTTCTTGTATTGTTAAAATATCACAAAAGTTGTATCTTTTGTAATTCAAAATCAGCCTGATGTATTGCCCGGTATCGTTTTCTTGCTAGTTTACGCCAACACGTTGCGATGCCGGATGGTTTTTTATTGGCTCTAAGCATACACAAAATTAAAATGCCTCCTTGAGCAGCCGTACACCCAGCTGAAATTTGTTGCTATATGCTGGTATTCTAAGTGTGTCTTCTGTAGCACTGGTTTATAATGAAAGACTAATGCTACAGGTAAATTCAAGGCACAGAAAGCCACTGTGATATCACATATGCTATGGCTTTTATCAAATAATCTGCGTCCAGCAATTTCTATGTACTGATTACAAAAATTAATTCTTTATAACTTATACAGCGTCATAAGCTGGAATAGCAAATGGCCATGGAACATATTAAGCCAGAGTAACAGCATTAGCCCATTTGGATAATGTGTGGCACTGATCGCAGAAACCAAACTAGGCAGTGCCTTTTTATCAGCAAATTTAAGACAAGTGAACCCACAGATCACATCATTGAATAGTTACGAAACGCAACACAGGGAATTTTCCTTATAAATAGATTCCTTGTGTTACCTATGTATTTTAGTCTGGATTTCCTTGCATTATCACTTCAGGCTAACAAGCATACAAAATCCAATTACAGTGGAACTGCTCTTGTATATTAAAGAATTTTGTTCTGGTGGTGATGTTTCAAAAGATTAAAGTACATCTACCATCACCAGTGGAAACAGAACACGAAAATAAGACTTGCATGTATAATATCTGGCGGCGTACTGATGCCTGTTTGTGTGTTTTTTCCTTGAGGCAGGAGATATAAACATCTTGGACAAAATATTGTTCATACATATGGATTTACTGCAATATACAACAACGCACACACCAAATGCCAAATAAGACTTATTTAAGGCAGAGAGTTACAGAATTAGGAACTTTTAACATGGTGGCTATCCTTATGACCACTGGGTCGCATGCCGTGGCAGCAAGAGACGCCGATCAGAGAAGAAAACAACTGCTTCAGAGCACGGGCGCGCACAGAAACCGCTACAATAAATACTTTTTTTAGTGTTTCACTAAATCAAGTTGCTGGTATGCAGATCAGTTGTGGAACTGATTTTACACGATGTTTGAAAAGGCCAAACAAACAGTCAATTTTCCATTTGTATAATTTATTCAAAGAAAAAGATATATGTGCAACTGTGCACTGTGCCACTGTACTGAAAATTACACTGGTATTTTCTTGTATTGTTAAAATATCACAAAAGTTGTATCTTTTGTAATTCAAAATCAGCCTGATGTATTGCCCGGTATCGTTTTCTTGCTAGTTTACGCCAACACGTTGCGATGCCGGATGGTTTTTTATTGGCTCTAAGCATACACAAAATTAAAATGACTCCTTGAGTAGCCGTACACCCAGCTGAAATTTGTTGCTATATGCTGGTATTCTAAGTGTGTCTTCTGTGGCACTGGTTTATAATAAAAGACCAATGATACAGGTAAATTCATGGCACAGAAAGCCACTGTGATATCACATATGCAATGACCTTTATCAAATAATCTGCGTCCTGCGATTTCTATGTACTGATTACAAAAATTAATTCTTTATAACTTATACAGCGTCATAAGCTGGAATAGCAAATGGCCATGGCACATATTAAGCCAGAGTAACAGCATTAGCCCATTTGGATAATGTGTGGCACTGATCGCAGAAACCAAACTAGGCAGTGCCTTTTTATCAGCAAATTTAAGACAAGTGAACCCACAGATCACATCATTGAATAGTTACGAAACGCAACACAGGGAATTTTCCTTATAAATAGATTCCTTGTGTTACCTATGTATTTTAGTCTGGATTTCCTTGCATTATCACTTCAGGCTAACAAGCACACAAAATCCAATTACAGTGGAACTGCTCTTGTATATTAAAGAATTTTGTTCTGGTGGTGATGTTTGAAAAGATTAAAGTACATCTACCATCACCAGTGGAAACAGAACACGAAAATAAGACTTGCGTGTATAATATCTGGCGGCGTACTGATGCCTGTTTGTGTGTTTTTTCCTTGAGGCAGGAGATATAAACATCTTGGACAAAATATTGTTCATACATATGGATTTACTGCAATATACAACAACGCACACACCAAATGCCAAATAAGACTTATTTAAGGCAGAGAGTTACAGAATTAGGAACTTTTAACATGGTGGCTATCCTTATGACCACTGGGTCGCATGCCATGGCAGCAAGAGACGCCGATCAGAGAAGAAAACAACTGCTTTAGAGCACGGGCGCGCACAGAAACCGCTACAATAAATACTTTTTTTAGTGTTTCACTAAATCAAGTTGCTGGTATGCAGATCAGTTGTGGAACTGATTTTACACGATGTTTGAAAAGGCCGAACAAACAGTCAATTTTCCATTTGTATAATTTATTCAAAGAAAAAGATATATGTGCAACTGTGCACTGTGCCACTGTACTGAAAATTACACTGGTATTTTCTTGTATTGTTAAAATATCACAAAAGTTGTATCTTTTGTAATTCAAAATCAGCCTGATGTATTGCCCGGTATCGTTTTCTTGCTAGTTTACGCCAACACGTTGCGATGCCGGATGGTTTTTTATTGGCTCTAAGCATACACAAAATTAAAATGACTCCTTGAGCAGCCGTACACCCAGCTGAAATTTGTTGCTATATGCTGGTATTCTAAGTGTGTCTTCTGTGGCACTGGTTTATAATAAAAGACCAATGATACAGGTAAATTCATGGCACAGAAAGCCACTGTGATATCACATATGCAATGACCTTTATCAAATAATCTGCGTCCTGCGATTTCTATGTACTGATTACAAAAATTAATTCTTTATAACTTATACAGCGTCATAAGCTGGAATAGCAAATGGCCATGGCACATATTAAGCCAGAGTAACAGCATTAGCCCATTTGGATAATGTGTGGCACTGATCGCAGAAACCAAACTAGGCAGTGCCTTTTTATCAGCAAATTTAAGATAAGTGAACCCACAGATCCCATCATTGAATAGTTACGAAACGCAACACAGGGAATTTTCCTTATAAATAGATTCCTTGTGTTACCTATGTATTTTAGTCTGGATTTCCTTGCATTATCACTTCAGGCTAACCAGCACACAAAATCCAATTACAGTGCAATTGCTCTTGTATATTAAAGAATTTTGGTCTGGTGGTGATGTTTGAAAAAGTACATCTTCCATCACCAGTGGAAACAGAACACGAAAATAAGACTTGCGTGTATAATATCAGGCGGCGTACTGATGCCTGTTTGTGTGTTTTTTTCCTTGCGGCAGGAGATATAAACATCTTGGACAAAAATAATAAACAAACTGTGAAATCTAAGCCTCCTCAAAACGAACAACAAACAAGCCAATCACAGATTTAAAGCAAATAAGAGGGATTTTAGAATGTAATATCAACAAAAGAATGGAAAGGGAGTTCACAAATTGCTGTAAATTTGTTCATGGCTAAACAATGAGACCTCGAACAGAAAACCAAAACCTGACCGCGAACTTTGCGAAGACATCTAGAATGAAACCTATTTCCACATACTGACAACGCCCCGCTAACCCAAACCACCCTTTCTCCTAACTTTTCTCATGTGCTTGTCCTGCTAACCTGCCACACAATTTGTTTACAAATTTTGTCCAAGATGTATGTGATAAAATTCTACACTCTACAGAATTTTAAGGCTAAACATCTACGTTTTCATTGCACGTACTAATCCTATCGGGCTACTTGTACTAGTCTACTCTAAGGTGTCTTACGACATCTTGCAACCAATTTCAACTTGATCTTAATCTTCTGATCGGATGAATTATCATACTGCACAAAACTATAAATTCACGAGTTTCATGCAGACCTCCGTAGACACCTTTGCTTGATTCTGCCTTTGTTATTGGTCCTGTTGGCACAGTACACAGGGAGGGAAATTGGTCCCTCATTACAAGTAGGTACTAGGCTCAACGCTGCTTAACGCTGATGGTGCGTCGAGAAATTGTAGCCACAGCCAATGTTACCTACAGCATTAGATTCTTGGGTGCTAAACGACAAGTTCCGCAGCTATGATGGCCATATAGAGACGCGCTTGCTAAACAAACAATATTTTCTCTACTAGATTCACACTGCTCCTGATTGGAAAACTTCAGCACCAATAGAAGCATGGACCACACAGCAAAGAATGCCATGACAAAATAGCATTAAGGGTTGAATAAGGAGCACAAGATAGGCGTGATGTGCCATCGCTAACTTAAGTATTTCCTCTTTAATTTTCAGTGAACTTTACTCATCCATGACTTTTTTGTTAAATCTTCAGAAACTATTAGAGCGAAAGACAATAGCGCCGAACCAAAATCTATTTGAGAAACCATAATATTTCGCAAATAGTTTCTATTGTTAGCCATGAAGCATATCAATGTACTCTCGAACGCAATTCAACCTCTATGGTTGCAAATTTCAAAATAACATGATGTACTACATCATCTTAAACCGTTGCTGTACAATTAAATACAGTATTTAACCCAAAAGGTCAGATCAGTCAGACAAAGCAGAAGGTGTCTACTCTTCAGAGCTACGCCTTCCTTAATCTCTGACTTAAGAAACCACTGTAAATGGTACAGGCTAAAAGCCAACACATCAACAAAGGCACTTAAGCTTGAAAGTAAGCAAATGTGCATCAGTAACGCTGATTATAGCTTTGAGAGCACTATAGCGCTATCAGCATTTTGGTCAAAATTGACAAAAAGTAAGAAACACAGCAGAGACCACCAGTAACTGATCTGCTTGCAAATATAATAAACAAACCACTCCGTTCAATTACCTTGCTTCCGAACTGCATTCGCAAAGAAAATTAATTGAAACCTCCAATCTGTGCGAGTCTAGTTTCCTCACATATATTGATTGATTGATTGATTGGTGTAACGACACCAGCAACCCGTTAGGGTCATATTGTGTCGATTCTGTTGCCCTCAAATACATTACAGTCGAAATTCTCTCACTGTCAATAAACTATTGGCCTTTCAACGACAGAGACGCTCCATGTCTCGCATTACCCTAGTTGTAGCATTCGATCCTGACACATTGCCATCATACAGAACTGAATCAATGCAACAGCAAGCTATGTGTGCAAAAAAACGTAATTGGCACACATCAGTAAGATCATGCTGAATCAGCAAACATCGCTGAATCATAATACAGAAAGCGAGAATCGCTTTGAATATTTAAAATGTTATGTATTTCCATGCCCTCCTTTGATGCTATTGACCGGAACGCATTTGACCTCAAACCAGCCTTTGTATCTGAGACGTCGCAAATGCAATAAGGAGATTTTAGGCAGCCAATGGTTAAAAAACTTCTGCCAACAACCTCCTGAGTAAATCTATCGCTACCAGGTAGCGAAAATCAGTTTTGTACCTTAGAACTGAAATATCTGTTAAAGCAGTCAAAAGGGGATAGATTCTACTTTCAAATAACCTGTACTGTATTGTTCGTAGATCCCTTTTAACTGCTATAGTCATGTCGGGATCCACCGGCCCCATTATACTTAAATGGGGCATTCCAGCCCTCTTTCTAACCCTTATACTTTGAGCAGCTGCGGCTTTACCTAAAATTCTTTTTTAAGTCTTTGCATTGATATTATATGTATGTATTGTCCAACAATAGGTCCTACACTAAATGCGCAACTCCGTATAAACTATTTAACTTGGCGTGCAGTAATATCTCTGCACTAAGTAGATATAAAGTTCCATTCTTTATAACATAATTGTTCATACATATGGATTTACTGCAATATACAACAACGCAGACACCAAATGCCAAATAAGACTTATTTAAGGCAGAGAGTTACAGAATTAGGAACTTTTAACATGGTGGTTATCCTTATGACCACTGGGTCGCATGCCATCGTAGCAAGAGACGCCGATCAGAGAAGAAAACAACTGCTTTAGAGCACGGTCCCGCACAGAAACCGCTACAATAAAATAATTTTTTTCAGTGTGAAAAGGCCAAACAAACAGTCAATTTTCTATTTGCATAATTTATTCAAAGAAAAAGATATATGTGCAACTGTGCACTGTGCCACTGTACTGAAAATTGCACTGGTATTGTCTTGTATTGTTAAAATATCACAAAAGTTGTATCTTTTGTAATTCAAAATCAGCCTGATGTATTGCCCGGTATCGTTTTCTTGCTAGTTTACGCCAACACGTTGCGATGCCGGATGGTTTTTTATTGGCTCTAAGCATACACAAAATTAAAAGTCCCTCTTGAGCAGCCGTACATCCAGCTGAAATTTGTTGCTATATGCTGGTATTCTAAGTGTGTGTTCTGTAGCACTGGTTTATAATGAAAGACCAATGATACAGGTAAATTCATGCCACAGAAAGCCACTGTGATATTAAATATGCTATGGCTTTTATCAAATTATCTGCGTCCAGCGATTTCTATGTACTGATTACAAAAATTAATTCTTTATAACTTATACAGCGTCATAAGCTGGAATAGCAAATGGCCATGGGACATATTAAGCCAGAGTAACAGCATTAGCCCATTTGGATAATGTGTGGCACTGATCGCAGAAACCAAACTAGGTCAAAGGCAGTGCCTTTTTATCAGCAAATGTAAGATAAGTGAACCCACAGATCACACCATTTAATGATTACGAAACACAACACAGGGAATTTTCCTTAAAAATAGATTCCTTGTGTTACCTATGTATTTTAGTCTGGATTTCCTTGCATTATCACTTCAGGCTAACAAGCACACAAAATCCAATTACAGTGGAATTGCTCTTGTATATTAAAGAATTTTGTTCTGGTGGTGATGTTTGAAAAGATTAAAGTATATCTTCCATCACCAGTTGAAACAGAACACGAAAATAAGACTTGCGTGTATAATAGCTGGCGGCGTACTGATGCCTGTTTGTGTGTTTTTTTCCTTGCGGCAGGAGATATAAACATCCTGGACAAAAATAATAAACAAACTGTGAAATCTAAGCCTCCTCAAAACGAACAAACAAGCCAATCACAGATTTAAAGCAAATAAGATGGATTTTAGACATGTAATATCAACAAAAGAATGGAAAGGGAGTTCACAAATTGCTGTAAATTTGTTCATGGCTAAACAATGAAACCTCGAACAGAAAACCAAAACCTGACCGCGAACTTTGCGAAGACATCTAGAATGAAACCTATTTCCACATACTGATAACGCCCCACCAACCCAAACCACCCTTTCTCCTAACTTTTCTCATGTGCTTGTCCTACTAACCTGCCACACAATTTGTTTACAAATTTTGTCCAAGATGTATGTGACAGAATTGTACATTCTACAGGATTTTAAGCCTAAACATCTACGTTTTCAGTGCACGTACTAATCCTATCGTGCTACTTGTACTAGTCTACTCTAAGGTGTCTTACGACATCTTGCAACCAATTTCAACTTGATCTTAATCTCTGATCGGATGAATTATCATACTGCACAAAACTATAAATTCACGAGTTTCATGCAGATTTCCGTAGACACCTTTGCTTGATTCTGTCTTTGTTATTGGTCCTGTTGGCACAGTAGACAGGGAGGGAAATGGGTCCCTCATTACAAGCAGATACTAGGCTCAACGCTGCTTAACACGGATAGTGCGTCGCGAAATTGTAGCCACAGCCAGTGTTACCTACAGCATTAGATTCTTGGGTGCTAAACGACAAGTTCCGCAGCTATGATGGCCATATAGGGACGCACTTGCTAAACAAACAATATTTTCGCTACTAGATTCACACTGCTCCTAATTGGAAAACTTCCAGCACCAATAGAAGCATGGACCACACAGCAAAGCATGCCATTACAAAATAGCATTAGGGGTTGCATAAGGAGCACAAGATAGGTGTGATGTGCCATCGCTAACTTAAGTATTCCCTCTTTAATTTTCAGTGAACTTTTACTCACCAATGACTTTTTTGTTAAGTCTCCAGAAACTATTAGAGTGAAAGACAATAGCGCCGAACCAACATGTATTTTAGAAACCATAATATTTCGCAAATAGTTTCTACTGCTAGCCATGAAGCATATCAATGTACTCTCGAACGCAATTCAATTTCTATAGTTGCAAGTTTTCCATCGCTAACTTAAGTATTCCCTCTTTAATTTTCAGTGAACTTTACTCACCCATGACTTTTTTACTAAGTCTTCAGAAACTATTAGAGCGAAAGACAATAGCGCCGAACCAAAATATATCTGAGAAACCATAATATTTCGCAATTAGTTTCTATTGTTAGCAATGAAGCATATCAATGTACTCTCGAACGCAATTCAACCTCTATGGTTGCAAGTTTCAAAATAAAATGATGTACTACACCATCTTAAACCGGTGATGTACAATATTAAATACAGTATTTAACCCAAAAGGCCAGATCAGTCAGACAAAGCAGAAGGTGTCTACTCTTCAGAGCTACGCCTTCCTTAATCTCTGACTTAAGAAACCACTGTAAATGGTACAGGCTAAAAGCCAACACATCAACAAAGGCACTTAAGCTTGAAAGTAAGCAAATGTGCATCAGTAACGCTGATTATAGCTTTGAGAGCACTATAGCGCTATCAGCATTTTGGTCGAAACCGACAAAAATTAAGAAACACAGCAGAGACCACTAGTAACTGATCTGCTTGCAAATATAATAAACAAAGCACTCCGCTCAGCGGAACGAAAATTAATTGAAACCTCCAATCTGTGCAAGTCTAGTTTCCTCACATAAATTACAGCCGAAATTCTCTCACTGTCAATAAACTATTGCCCTTTCAACGGCAGAGACGCTCCATGTCTCGCATTACCCTAGTTGTAGCATTCGATCCTGACACAGTGCCATCATACAGAACTGAATCAATGCAACAGCAAGCTATGTGTGCAAAAAACTTAATTGGCACATATCAGTAAGATCACAGTATATCAGCAAACATCACTGAGCCATAATACAGAAAGCGAGAATAGCTTTGAATATTTAAAATGCTATGTATTTCCATGCCCTCCTTTGATGCTATTGACCGGAACGCATTTGACCTCAAACCAGCCTTTGTATCTGAGACGTCGCAAATGCAGTAAGGAGATTTTAGGCAGCCAATGGTTAAAAAACCTCCGCCAACAACCCTCCTGAGTAAATCTATCGCTACCAGGTAGCGAAAATCGGTCTTGTTCCTTAGAATTTAAATATCTGTTAAAGCAGTCAAAAGGGGATAGATTCTACTTTCAAATACCTTGTATTGTATTGTTCTTTAGATCCTTTTCAACTGCTAGTCATGTCTGGATCCCCCTGCCACTTTTACTGAAATGGGCATTCCAGCCCTCTTTCTAACCCTTAAATGTGGGGTGTCTCACAGGGCAGCAAGGAGGAGTCCCAAGTTTAATCAGTCTCGAGGCGGACACTCTAACCACTAGGCCACCGACGCTGGTTTCAAATACCGAATACCCACGATCCTGAATTAGTTAATTTGCCAACTCTAAACAAAACATAAATACTAGTGCGGACAATTAACTCTTCACCCTATAAGTAGATTCTTTGACGTATCCGTTCAATACGTGGTAATACTAACATGAATATCAGGTGTATCCGCTGCTGGAAGCTCGTAAACGTGTAACAAGCTCGAACGCTAGATAATTTACTCTTACCATACATCAGTATGCAATATACTTTGAGCAGCCGCCGCTTTACCTAAAATTCTTTTTGAGTCTTTGCATTGATATGATATGTATGTATTGTCCAACAGTAGGACCAACACTAAATGCGCAACTCCGTATAAAGTATTTAACTTGGCGTGCAGTAATATCTCTGCACTAAGTAGATATAAAGTTCCATTCTTTATAATATAGCTGTAGATACATATAGATTTACTGCAACATATAACAACGCAGACACCAGTTACAGAATTAAGAACTTTTAACATGGTGGCTATCCTCTGACCACTGGGTCGCATGCCATGGCAGCAAGAGACGCCGATCAGAGAAGAAAACAACTGCTTTAGAGCACGGTCGCGCACAGAAACCGCCACAATAAATAATTTTTTCAGTGTTTCACTAAATCAAGTTGCTGGTATGCAGATCAGTTGTGGAACTGATTTAACACGTTGTGAGAAAAGGTCAAACAAACAGTCAATTTTCTATTTGCATAATTTATTCAAAGAAAAAGATATATGTGCAACTGTGCACTGTGCCACTGTACTGAAAATTACACTGGTATTGTCTTGTATTGTTAAAATATCACAAAAGTTGTATCTTTTGTAATTCAAAATCAGCCTGATGTACTGCCCGGTATCGTTTTCTTGCTAGTTTACGCCAACACGTTGCGATGCCGGATGGTTTTTTATTGGCTCTAAGCATACACAAAATTAAAAGTCCCTCTTGAGCAGCCGTACATCCAGCTGAAATTTGTTGCTATATGCTGGTATTCTAAGTGTGTCTTTTGTAGCACTGGTTTATAATAAAGACCAATGATACAGGTAAATGCATGGCACAGAAAGCCACTATGATATTATATATGCAATGGCTTTTATCAAATAATCTGCGTCCAGCAATTTCTATGTACTGATTACAAAAATTAATTCTTTATAACTTATACAGCGTCATAAGCTGGAATAGCAAATGGCCACGGCACATATTAAGCCAGAGTAACAGCATTAGCCCATTTGGATAATGTGTGGCACTGATCGCAGAAACCAAACTAGGCCAAAGGCAGTGCCTTTTTATCAGCAAATTTAAGATAAGTGAACCCACAGATCACACCATTGAATGATTACGAAACGAAACACAGGGAATTTTCCTTATAAATAGATTCCTTGTGTTACCTATGTACTTTAGTCTGGATTTCCTTGCATTATCACTTCAGGCTAACAAGCACACAAAACCCAATTACAGTGGAATTGCTCTTGTATATTAAAGAATTTTGTTCTGGTGGTGATGTTTGAAAAGATTAAAGTACATCTTCCATCACCAGTGGAAACAGAACACGAAAATAATACTTGCGTGTATAATATCTGGCTGCGTACTGATGCCTGTTTGTGTGTTTTTTTCCTTGCGGCAGGAGATATAAACATCTTGGACAAAAATAATAAACAAACTGTGAAATCTAAGCCTCCTCAAAACGAACAACAAACAAGCCAATCACAGATTTAAAGCAAATAAGATGGATTTTAGACATGTAATATCAACAAAAGAATGGAAAGGGAGTTCACAAATTGCTGTAAATTTGTTCATGGCTAAACAATGAAACCTCGAACAGAAAACCAAAACCTGACCGCGAACTTTGCGAAGACATCTAGAATGAAACCTATTTCCATATACTGACAACGCCCCGCCAACCCAAACCACCCTTTCTCCTAACTTTTCTCATGTGCTTGTCCTGCTAACCTGCCACACAATTTGTTTACAAATTTTGTCCAAGATGTATGTAATAGAATTGTACATTCTACAGGATTTTAAGCCTAAACATCTACGTTTTCAGTACACGTACTAATCCTACCGTGCTATTGATACTAGTCTACTCTAAGGTGTCTTACGACATCTTGCAACCAATTTCAACTTGATCTTAATCTTCTGATCGGATGAATTATCATACTGCACAAAACTATAAATTCACGAGTTTCATGCAGACCTCCGTAGACACCTTTGCTTGATTCTGTCTTTGTTATTGGTCCTGTTGGTACAGTACACAGGGAGGGGAATTGGTCCCTCATTACAAGCAGATACTAGGCTCAACGCTGCTTAACGCTCATGGTGCGTCGCGAAATTGTAGCCACAGCCAGTGTTACCTACCACATTAGATTCTTCGATGCTAAACGACAAGTTCCGCAGCTATGATGGCCATATAGGGACGCACTTGCTAAACAAACAATATTTTCTCTACTGGATTCACACTGCTCCTAATTGGAAAACTTCCAGCACCAATAGAAGCATGGACCACACAGCAAAGCAAGCCATTACAAAGCAAGTTTCAAAATAACATGATGTACTACATCATCTTAAACCGTTGCTGTACAATTAAATACAGTATTTAACCCAAAAGGTCAGATCAGTCAGACAAAGCAGAAGGTGTCTACTCTTCAGAGCTACGCCTTCCTTAATCTCTGACTTAAGAAACCACTGTAAATGGTACAGGCTAAAAGCCAACACATCAACAAAGGCACTTAAGCTTGAAAGTAAGCAAATGTGCATCAGTAACGCTGATTATAGCTTTGAGAGCACTATAGCGCTATCAGCATTTTGGTCGAAACCGACAAAAATTAAGAAACACAGCAGAGACCACTAGTAACTGATCTGCTTGCAAATATAATAAACAAAGCACTCCGCTCAGCGGAAAGACAATTAATTGAAACCTCCAATCTGTGCAAGTCTAGTTTCCTCACATAAATTACAGCCGAAATTCTCTCACTGTCAATAAACTATTGGCCTTTCAACGGCAGAGACGCTCCATGTCTCGCATTACCCTAGTTGTAGCATTCGATCCTGACACAGTGCCATCATACAGAACTGAATCAACGCAACAGCAAGCTATGTGTGCAAAAAACTTAATTGGCACACATCCGTAAGATCACAGTATATCAGCAAACATCATTGAGCCTTAATACAGAAAGCGTGAATAGCTTTGAATATTTAAAATGCTATGTATTTCCATGCCCTCCTTTGATGCTATTGACCGGAACGCATTTGACCTCAATCCAGCCTTTGTATCTGAGACGTCGCAAATGCAGTAAGGAGATTTTAGGCAGCCAATGGTTAAAAAACCTCCGCCAACAACTCTCCTGAGTAAATCTATCGCTACCAGGTAGCGAAAATCGGTCTTGTTCCTTAGAATTTAAATATCTGTTAAAGCAGTCAAAAGGGGATAGATTCTACTTTCAAATACCTTGTATTGTATTGTTCTTTAGATCCTTTTCAACTGCTAGTCATGTCTGGATCCCCCTGCTACATTATACTGAAATGGGCATTCCAGCCCTCTTTCTCACCCTTATATGTGGGGTGTCTCACAGGGCAGCAAGGAGGAGTCCCAAGTTTAATCAGTCTCGAGGCGGACACTCTAACCACTAGGCCACCGACGCTGGTTTCAAATACTGAATACCCACGATCCTGAATTAGTTAAGTTGCCAACTCTTAGTATTTCATGTCTACACAAAGTCAGCTTGTAGATGTAATCTTAACGCAACATATAAGATATTCCTAAACAAAACATAAATACTAGTGCGGACAATTAACTCTTCACCCTCTAAGTACATTCTTTGACGTATCCGTACAATACGTGGTAATACTAACATCAATATCAGGTGTGTCCGCTGCTGCAAGCTCCAAGTTTTCAAGAAGAGTTACGTAAACGTGTAACAAGCTCGAACGCTAGATAATTTACTCTTACCATACATCAGTGTGCAATATACTTTGAGCAGCCGCCGTTTTACCTAAAATTACCTAAAAGTCCTTGCGTTGATATTATACATATGTATTGTCCAACAATAGGTCCGACACTAAATGCGCAACTCCGTATAAAGTATTTAACTTGGCGTGCAGTAATATCTCTGCACTAAGTAGATATAAAGTTCCATTCTTTATAACATAGTTGTACATACATATAGATTTACTGCAATATATAACAACGCAGACACCAAATGCCAAATAAGACTTATTTAAGGCAGAGAGTTACAGAATTAGGAACTTTTAACATGGTGGCTATCCTTATGACCACCGGGTCGCATGCCATGGCAGCAAGAGACGCCATCAGAGAAGAAAACAACTGCTTTAGAGCACGGGCGCGCACAGAAACCGCTACAATAAAATAATTTTTTCAGTGTTTCACTAAATCAAGTTGCTGGTATGTAGATCAGTTGTGGAACTGATTTTACACGTTGTGTGAAAAGGTCAAACAAACAGTCAATTTTCTATTTGCATAATTTATTCAAAGAAAAAGATATATGTGCAACTGTGCACTGCGCCACTGTACCGAAAATTAATGTCATTTCTTGGAGATAAGTCATTCAAAATCAGCGTACAAATTCGGCAATCCAACACTTACTTTGTAACTATCATGCTGCATACTAAAGTGCTGAACTGGTACGTCAAAGTAAATAAAATAGTTAATTACAGCCGAGATTGATTTCCAGTTTTCAAACTCTGTTGTCAACATCGTCTCATTATGGCAATCCATCTACATTTTTCTCTTAAGCAAAACACGCACGTGGGTATTTCTGTGAGTGTCATGTATTTTATTTATCTGTGACTCGCATTATTTAACTGGCAACAAATGCGTTTTTTTTACTAAAATGATACAACATGGCGATTTAAGCTAACGTGCTGTAGGTCAACAAAAGTTGCTTTTGCGCGAAAAGTGCAGATGATATATGCAACATCCGGTACCGTCATCTTGTGTTAGGTACCTGTTCATTCATCGGAGAGAGTCAACACAATGTGCTCATATAGATCAATGAAGAAGTGCGTTGCTTTAGTGCGTTTTGAGATAGGTATCGCTATTATAAACAGCTGACCTCTGAGTAGATCTATCTGTTATGCATAAACACACAGCGGATGGTTATTTTAAAAATTACTCCCTCTCTTTATGAGTATTATTTTCGCGGAATTCCCCGTGGGTCTGTGGAATAAAAACATATTCTACACAACAGATCGAACCTCCGTAGAAGTTGGCTATTGGACAACAACGGTTAGTTACATGGGATTTGTTTAACTGTTTTGAGATTAAGAATTCTAAATAAGCGTACAAATTTAACAAACCAACATGCTAGCATTACTTCGTAGCAACAATCTAAGGTAATCAAATACTGACTGGTACAAATTCAGTCAAAGTCAAGAGTAGTTTATTCCAAGTACGTGAAATTACCGAGTTCTTATTCGGCTGATGATCTTCTATAAATAAGGCTTTTTCTGAGATAACTAGAATCAAAACTAGACAACAATTAGACCAATCCAAGAGTTTATGCTACTTCACTACTGTAAAAGGTCAGAAGTGCTTATCGGTACAGACTGCAGATTCAGTCAAAAATTAAACTAAGTACAGCTACAGCTGATTTCAAGTTCCTAGGCCCTGCTGTCGACATCTTTTGATCATCTCAATCTTTGCCTTGAAAACTTAAGATGTGATTCATATCATGTTATTTGCATAAAATAAGTTTTTACGTGAAACAAGAAGTTACATAGCGATTTAAACTGTTGTGAAGATGGGCAGCAAAAGCACAAAATTGGGATGTGTTTAAGGAAATCTTGTTAAATTCTATTTATGTTTATATGTTTATATTCTATTTATAGAGGAAATGTTATTCGTATCGTGTTGTATGCATAAAATAAGTTTTTACGTGAAACAAGAAGTTACATAGCGATTTAAACTGTTGTGAAGATGGGCAGCAAAAGCACAAAATTGGAGTGTGTTTAAGGAAATCTTGTTAAATTCTATTTATGTGTAATAATAGAGGAAATGTTATTCGTATCGTGTTGTATGCATAAAATAACTTTTTGCGTGAAATGGCAGATGCCATAACGAATTAAACCATTGCGAAATTGGGCAGCAAAGCCAAAAAAAGGTAAACAATAACATAAAACTAGAGGCTCAGTAAGGCAGGATCCCCCGTGAAGCAGTAAAAGTAAAATGCACGAAAAAGTTACAGGTAAAATTAACCATTTTTGACAGCTTTCCTCTAGTGAATTTTTGGAAGATTTTCAAAATAACAACTTCAATTTCTATATTTATAACACACTTTGAATAATATTTTAAACACATGCAAAATGTGCAAGGTTTCCTGAAACGCTACCGCATTTGAATTATTTCTTAAATAGGCACTAACTACAGACCATACGTAAATCGCAACGTTAAAAAGTAGTCCCATGTATTTCTGAAACAAACGTCGAATGCAGAAATGTAAATACCACATAGTAACGGCCACACAAACATCGTGTCACGGCTAAGTTCAAGCCAAAAATTCACAATTTTTCATAATTTCCCACGACGTCAATTTTTGACCGATTTTGACAATAATGCCACATTGCACATCTTCAAGATATATATTTTCATCATGCAGGGTTTCAGATTCCTGAGACAATCACTTCTATGAGAAGTCGGCCGGACAAAACATCGTGTCACGGCTAAGTTCAAGCCAAAAATTCACAATTTTTGACAATTTTCCACGACGTCAATTTTTGGCCGATTTTGACAATAATGCCACGTTGCACATCTTCAAGATATATATTTTCATCATGCAGGGTTTCAGATTCCTACGACAATCACTTCTATGAGAAGTCAAAACATCGTCTCACGGCTAAGTTCAAACCAAAAATTCACCATTTTTGACAATTTTCCACGACGTCAATTTTTGGCCGATTTTAACAACAATGCCACGTTGCACATCTTCAATATATACATTTTCACCGTGCAAGGTTTCAGGTTCCTCTGACAATCACTTCTATGAGAAATCGGCCGGACAAAACATCGTGTCACGGCTAAGTCCAAGCCAAAAATTTACCATTTTTAACAATTTCCCACGACGTCAATTTTTTCCCGATTTTGACAATAATGCCACGTTGCACATATTCAAGATATATATTTTAACTACGCAAGATTTCAGGTTCCTATGACATACCCTTCCATCAGAAGTCGGCCGGACAAAACTTAGTACTTATTGTGGACAGACCAGCTCATAAATATATCCCGCCGTTTCACGGGGGATAATAAGTTTTTGTGTGTGTCTATTGTGTTCTAGTTTTCGCAGAAGAAATGTCACATGAAAGGGCAGATCAAATTTTTATTATGTTATTTGCAACAAAAAAATTATGCGACATGAAGAGAAGTGGCGATTTAAACCATTGCAAAATGGCTGCAAAGAACTTGCCTTTGGGTCAACTGTACATATGACGTATGCGCCACCAGGCCTCGTTATGTGCTATAAGCATATGTTTCTTTTTTTTTTAAGTAGCCATCTTAGTTGAAGATCGCTTTGTGTGTTATATGCGATTAAAAGTTCCCAAGTTGTACGGTTGAAATGAAACCGTACAAGGGCTTGTATGATATGTGGATTTCACCAGTTCATTACCATTCTTCACTCATTGCACTTGAAAGTATTTTATTTCATGCATTTTCTTGCGAAATAAGGACCAAATCTACCAGAAGCATTTGATATCAAGCTGGTACAAGTCTGCTGGAACAGTTTCTAGGCTAGACTATATTAGTGATACGATTAGTCCTAAGATGTAACAGCAGAAAGAAACCCTACGTAAATTCTAAGCAAATATATACGGAATTGAAACTGATATGCATTTATGGAATGGCACGTCACTCGATTCTTTGTGACATCTGTTGTAAAGAAAGGTCTAATAGATTAAAATTTTTGTCGATCAAACTTAAACCTTGACGTTGCACATCTTCAATATATATTCTTTCACTTTGTAAGGCTTCTTAGCTTTATATAAAGTGTTTATGTCGAAGTGATGCGTACAAAGTCACCTGTATGACAGTGCAATAGCCGAAAAATTGTCTAAGTTCAGCGAGCCATTATAAGGACAATTTTTGGTCGATCAAACTGAAACCTTGACGTTGCACATCTTCAATATATATTCTTTCACTGTGTAAGGTTTCACAGCTTTATATCAAAGCCTTCATGTCGAAGTTATGCGTTCCAGGTCGCCTGTAAGACAGTGCAAAACATGAAAAATTGCCTAAGTTCAGAGGGCCATAATTTTGACAATTTTTGGTCACTCAAACTGAAACCTTGACGTCGCACACCTTTAATATATATTCTTTCACTGTGTTAAATATGAAAACGATCCGACCACGGAAACTTAACGTTTTCGTGCGTACAAAATATAGCACCCCAAATGTTAACGGACGGACGGACGAACCGATAGGAACAGCCCTCAGCCAAAATTTGGCTGGGGGCTAAAAGTGTTATTTCAGGAAATTAGTATGTAATTATATATGCATGTGAAGAAACATATAATGTATTTATAATAAATGCATTATGTAGTTTAGGCATTTCGGCACTTTAAAAACTGTCTGACTGATTCTGGAAGTTAACAGAAAGTTACAACTTTCTGAAATTTTCAGGAAGTTAGTAACCTTACTAATTTGAGAGTTTGCCTATGTGTATGTGTTAGGGTGTATATATATGTGTGTGCGTATTTGTGTGTTCAGAATTTTTTGGACCTGAAGAGATGAAGCCTACTGACTTCGCTCTTGCAGATCCGTACAATTTCTCGGCAATTTTCACATAAATCACCTACCGTATGGCCAAAGCAGCAGCAAAACAATCATTAAGACATCACAACAGCTACTGTAATTTACAATGTTATTTCTTAATTTTCTATTTTTTTTAATGTAAATTATTTTATTTTTACATAATTTTTATGTACAAATTACTTTTCTTCTTCTTTTTTTTTAAATTCTCCTGGATATGTTTCACTTTAAAATATACATTTACATACCGATAACACAGTTTACCTTAGTCGACTAACAAACCGAATTCACTGCTTGTCTACGTGTGGTATCTTCCTGTCACTGATGTACACTGAAGCGTAGTCACAGACAATGGCCACTGAAACAACCTAAAGATCAACATGCATTCTTCTGCCGAGGTGTCACGAAGACACACTGGCAGAAAATTTATTTACTCGAACAAACAAATTACATGTAAATTACTTTCTTCTGTTTTTTTTTTTTTTTTTTTTTACTTTTGCTTCATCATTGTTTTCCCTTTTTCTCCTTCATGGCCTCCGGAAATTTTGCGCACACTTATAATACACATCGCAGCTCTACAATGTCGCAATATTTTTGAAACAGGCTAGAAAATCATGAATCGATCCTTGACACTTCTTCTTCAATGTGAACTACACCTTCAATTGAAACTTTTGTACGTTTTATCTGGTTATCCTTCAGGGTCCGCGTCCCTGCCTGGCATTAACCAGCAGATGTTGTTACAGATCAACACCACAATCGGCCTCTCATATGCTCTGACCAAAGCTCGCCTGCTTGTAGCAGGGTGAGAATAACACAGCACAAAAACAAATTCGAAAGCCCTATCACACATAATTTTGCCTCTTCACAGTCTGTCAGTGGTTTGTCAAGAGCTTGTCAACTGATTGTTAGTTTGACGAGTTTGAACTCATCAGGGTCCTGTCGAGTTTCTGTTCAATGCCTCGTCACACCATGACAAACACTTGTCGCTAACTCGTCACACACTTGTTACAAATTTGTCTAGTGTTGCGTCATAATAACGTTAGATCCTTTTCAAAATAACTGAAAACACGTGGACATTCTTTTGGAGATTTTTTTTCAGTTTCTCAATGAATATTACTAGAAATTTCAAATTATCACTTACTAAATTAACTTTAATGGATAAACCATAATGTAAGTGCACACACCATATTCTGTGCATGTTTTTAAATAAGTTGTAGTGTTTGTAAAATGCTTGTGAAATTTGTGAAAATTGTATTATCCCCCACTGCTCTGATGAATAATGCATATAGTGTACTTATTGACATTTAATCAAAAAATTGAATTAATCATTTTAATGTTTAATATAGCAAAACCTGATGGGATAACTATAAAAAATCTGCAGCATACGCGTGCATAAGTAAACCACCATGTGCAATATATTATATATTACAATACTGCAAAACTGATCAGAAAATTGTCATAAAATTGTCAAAAACTTGTTTCTAGTTCGTAAACCTGACCAATTTGATATGAGAGAACTGACATGGGAATATCAGGCGTTGTGATGCTTCCGCCTTCAAAACTTAATCTTTTGCAGAAGTCAAAAGGAAATCGCTTCAGTCATTACTTCAGAAATTAGTAAATAAATAAATAAATGACATCAGTTATTAAATAAAAGAATGTAAGAATTTTAGTGATATAATTTTACATAAAAAAAATCAGCTATGGAAAGGAGTAAAAAGAACCTAACTCACAATATCATTATGCTATTCGTGACTATTTGGCACTAGTTTACAAACACTTCGACTATTTTCATCGGATTGCTTTCAATTTTTTGTGAATGTTCCGAAGGTAGTCCTCTCTTGAAAACATGCCTTAAGTTATTTTTTTTCCGGGCCACTTTTCAAAACGTTCCTGCTCTAATAATTTTAATCGATCTGCCTTCCATTTTAGTCCGAGTGGTTCTCAGGTGAGTGTTTGGTAGAAAAAGTACTTGTTGGGTACTTGGATACCTGTCTGTAAAATTGGCGCAATGAAACTCCGTTTGAGAATGATGCCCTTTTTTGGCTTCTTTGGCCGATGAAAATTTTCGAAGACAAGGTATACACCACTGATGTAAGCACACTTTGGGTACCGCTCCATACGTGAAAGTGATAAAGGGGTTTGTGTTGTGTTGAGTTGTGTTGAGATCCGTGCCGACATTAGATGGAAGTAGGGTGGGGGGCTGACGAGTTATCAAAACAATAAAAACACTGAAATAGGGAATAGGTGATGTAGCGACCACCTTTCAGAACCAGATAAAAACACCACTGTAAAACCCATTATTAGCGACAATCTTCAAGGTCGGGATTAAAAGACGTACAGTAAAACCTGTTTTTAGCGACTCCCTTCCAAAATCAGAGGAAAAGACAAACAGTAAAACCTGCTTGTCGTGACCGGGATGAAAAAGACTTACAGTGAAACCTTTGCAATGACCACCTTCCAGACCGGGATAAAAAGGTAGTGGAGTATAAGCGCAGTTCATATAAGCACATTCCACATGGCTAAACTTGTACCCAGACGTCCGTAAAAATCAGTGTAGAAAGATACCCACAAGTCAGGTTGCGTAGTGCCCACTCTCCCTCTCCTCCCGCCCTTCAGAAATGTGATAAAGGTTTTGTGTAGCCCGACTTCTGATCATATATATATATATATATATATATATATATATATATATATATATATATATATATATATATATATATATATATATATATATAAAATAAAAGTTTTAATTCTGAAATAGTACGAAATTGTCAAAATCAAACTCTGTAAACAGGAGAGGTAAGCGGTGGAAAAGGATGGCGGAGGAGGTAGGTGGGAGGGGCAAACATTTGTTTTTTTGCTGACAAAAACAAACGGCAATGCCTGCGTAATGAAAATGTTTAAAATGTTCGGGTATTCTGATGTTGGTGGGCACAAGCCACTCTAGCATGATTAGATATTCATGTTCTGGGCTGGTAACAGTGTGACTGAACATTCTTATTATCCTTGATTAACTAGAACTTGGCCGGTCACAATGTTCTTAGACAATGGTGTAAATTTAAATGTTTTCAGATCGTAATGATTTTGTCTAATATTCTTCATTAGGATAGTTCGTCAATCACTTGTCAAAGATAGTTTGACGAATTTGTGACAAGATGTTGATTAGCTGCATATTAGATTTGACAAATATATGACCAGAAGATGACAAGCCAGTGGCAAAGACCAATTTTTGACAAATTTACATTTTTGAGGTAGGCATCGTCAGGTTGACGAGTTCAGGGTCGTTAATCAATTTGACGAAGTTTTGGCGAAGTTGTGACAAATTGACAAGTTCGAACTGACGAGTTTCTGACAAATTATTGACGAATATTAGTATGGCGAATTAATGACAAGCTGTAAACTGACGAATTAGTGAGAATTGATGACAAATTTTTTTATTGGAATTCGTTGAATTGGACATCGTGAAATGGACAAGCCAAATTAGTCAGTCTCTTGTCAGTTCGACAACTTTTCAACAAACTCTTAACCAATGCATATTATGTGTCCCTCTAAAACTGGAGTTACTTGCAGAGTGCAGGAGTCCCACAGTGAGGCCAGAATCACTTCAAAACTCTGAAGGTCCAGGAAAAAATTCGGTCAATGAACCAAGTCCTCGTCGCTCTGCACGTGTTCCAAGGTTTCGTTTTTCCGACCCCAGGTAATGCAGTAGTAGTCTAAAAATCATCTCGGACCAGAAACGAGAAAAGAGGTGAAGAACCTATAACTTTTAAGATACAAAGTGAAAGAACTCAATATGAAATCTATTATTTCACATTTGAGAAATAACGTAAGATTGCTCACTGCAAAGTGAGGTGCCACTGTGAAAACTAGGATACAGAAATGCATGTAAACCTTGGAGCCTGGAATGTGGGGGAGAGTTGGTGGAAGTTGTAAAGCTAGTAGTCCTCGTATTTGGCATTGTGGGGGAATTAAACACACAAAATGTTGAAGAGTAGAGGAAAATGTGTATAGAATATTGCAGATGTGTCGTGGGCTTTACCAGGTTTAGGCTGTGCGGCATTCAGCTGTGGATTTAACCGTGTCAGCTTCCGATTTTCCAAAAGAAACAGAGGTATTTTTCACTCCGATAAGGGCAGAATTTGTTGTGTTCCAAATACCAAATATCAGTAGAAAATGTGCAAGACCGGAGCAAACGAAAAGTACAGCAAATGTTAGACAGAGGAGAAAAGAACAAAACAAAAGACTGAAAAAGAACGAATTTCTCTAACATTCAATTTTCACCACAATAGTCGTCGCTTCAGTGCAATAACGCCCTGTTGCAGGAGACAAGGCAAAATTGCAGCTGACCGCATATGTAATAGTGGTTGCTGTATGAAGCTCCAAAATTCCACATGCGCGCGCCTTCGGGCTCTCCGTGCTACCGGAGACTGAGTGGTAAAATGGCTCCTGTGCCATATTCCACACGTACTAGGGGCAATCAGTGCCCACTAGAATTAAAACTCTAAGGGCTCGAAAATGACCTACATTTCCGGCCCTGAAATATGAAGTTGGGGCACACCGGGAATGCCCACATAAGGGTCATTGCATTTTATATCCTGGGAGGGCCCGGCCCCATCCTCAGCATAAAATGTAATGACGGAACGGTATGCTGAATGAGAAAAGCAAAGCTCTCTTGGTGCTTCACGTTTTTTAATTCAGCATACACAGCAACGGTTATTGTGTGGAAAACTGAACGTTGTTGAAATTCAAAGAAACCTTGAAACGAAATAAGAAATCCTAATCAGCAAAACGGTGTAAGCATCAATCAAATAAATGTCAACTTGGGGACAAACAGTTGTAGTAGAACAGCGGGAAAAGAAGCTCGGGTCATCAGGTGAAACCAAAAAGAGTCGAGGGTGTAAGTTAAGTTAAAGCATGGTATGAAACTGAAAAAAGATGACGCTCGTCATTGAAGAACATCTGATGTGCAGCTCCTGCGTCGAGAATTTCCAGATAAAGCGAGTAAGGAACGCTGAAGTGGGTTTTAAAATTCAGAATAAAATGCATGTTATAATTGATTGTATGAGTGACTGTTTACACACGTTCTCTTCCACAAACTATCAGAAGACCTGAACGTGTAACTTGAGGCAAGTGGAACCCGCAGGCGTCGACCAGGTGCATGGTTAACCCAACAATCCTGAATGGCACCTATACATATAATATGTCTTTGTCAAGAAATTGCCGAACAGTTGTCGAATTGACTAGAAACTGACTAACTCCCTTGTCCATTTCACGATGCCTAATTCAACGAATTCCAATCAAATTTGTCAACACTTTGTCATAAATTTTCACCAATTCGTCAGTTTACAGCTTGTCATTAATTCGCCATACTAATATTCGTCAATAATTTGTCAGAAACGCGTCAGTTCGAACTTGTCAATTTGTCATAACTTCGTCAAAACTTCGTCAAATTGATTAACGACCCTGAACTCGTCAACCTGACGATGCCTAACTCAACAATGTAAATTTGTCAAAAATTTGTCTTTGTCCCTGGCTTGTCATTTCCTGGTCATATATTCGTCAAATCCAATTTACAGCTTATCAACATCTTGTCACAAATTGGTCGAACTATCTTTGACAAGTGATTGACGAACTATCCAAAGGAAGAATATTAGACAAAATCATTACGATCTGAAAACATTTAAATTTATACCATTGTCTGAGAACATTGTGACCGGCCAAGTTCTAGTTAATCAAGGATAATAAGAATGTTCAGTCACACTGTTACCAGCCCAAAACATGAATATCTAATCATGCTAGAGTGGCTAGTGCCCACCAACATCAGAATACCCGAACATTTTAAACACTTTCATCAGGCAGGCGGTGCCGTTTGTTTTTGTCAGCAAAAACAAATGTTTGCCCCTCCCACCTACCTCCCCCGCCATCCTTTTCCACCGCTTACCTCTCCCATTTACAAAGTTTGATTTTGACAATTTCGCACTATCTCAGAATTAAGACTTTTATTTTATATAAATATGAATGAATACATAAATATGGATGAATGTATGGATTTGGACATATATATATATATATATATATATATATATATATATATATATATATATATATATATATATATATATATATATATATATATATATATATATATATGACCAGAAGTCGGGCTACACAAAACCTTTATCACATTTCTGAAGGGCGGGGGGTTGAGGGAGAGTGGGCGCTACATAACCTGTCTTGTGGGCATCTTTCTACACCAATTTTTACGTACGTCTGGGTACAAGTTTAGCCATGTGGAATGTGCTAATATAAACTGCGCTTATACTCCACTGCCTTTTTATCCCGGTCTGGAAGGTGATCACTGCAAAGGTAAGTCTCTTTCATCCCGGTCACGACAAGCAGGTTTTACTGTTTGTCTTTTCATCTGATTTTGGAAGGGAGTCGCTAAAAACAGGTTTTACTGTACGCCTTTTAATCCCGACCTAGAAGGTCGTCGCTAGTAATGGGTTTTACAGTGGTATTTTTATCTTGGTCTGAAAGGTGGTCGCTACATCACCAATTCCCTATTTCAGAGTTTTTTTTTTTTGATAACTCGTCAGCCCCCCACCCTACTTCGATCTAATATCGGCACGGATCTCAACACAACACAAACTCCTTTATCCCTTTCACGTATGGAGCGGTACCCAAAGTGTACTTACATCAGGGGTGTGTGCCTTGTCTTCGAACATTCTCATCGGCCAAAAAAGCCAAAAAAGGGCATCATTCTCAAATGGATCTTCATTGCGCCAATTTTTCAGACAGGTATCCAAGTACCCAACAAGTTTTTTTTTTTCTACCGAACACTCACCTGAGAACCATTCGGACTAAAATGTAAGGCAAACCGATTAAAATTATTGAAGCAAGACCATTTTGAAAAGTGTACAAAAAAATCAAAATAATTAAAGGCATATTTTCAACAGAGGACTACCTTCGGAACATTCATAAAAAATTGAAAGCAATACGATGAAAATAGTAGAAGTGTTTGTAAACTAGCCCCAAAAAGTCACGAATAACATAATGACATTGTGAGTTAGAGGCTTTTTACTCCTTTCCATAGCTGATTTTTATGCAAAATTATATCATTAAAATTCTTACATTCTTTTATTTAATAACTGATTTATTATTTATTTACCGATTTATGAAATGACGACTGTTAAGTGGGTTTCTTTTTGACCTCTTTAAAAGATTAAGTTTTGAAGGCAGAATCATCGCAACGCCTGAAATTCCCATGTCAGTTCTCTCATATCAAATGGGTCATGTTGACGAACTAGAAACAAGTTTCTGACAATTTTATGACAAATTTCTGATCAGTTTTGCAGTATTGCAATGTATAATATATTGCACATGATGGTTTACTTATGCACGCGTATGCTGCAGATTTTTCACAGTTATCCCATCCGGTTTTGCTATATTAAACATTAAAATAATCGAATTCATTCACTTTTTTGAGTAAATGCCTATAATTACACAGTATACACATCATTCATCGGAATAGTGGGCGATAATACAATTTTCACAAATTTCACAAGCATTTTACAAACACCACAACTTATTTCAAAACACGCAGAAAATGTGATGTGTTTATCCATTTAAAAAATTTTAGGACATGATAATTTGAAACTTCTAGTGATATTTATTGTAACGTAAGAAATCTCAAAAAGAATGTCCGCGTGTTTTCAGTTATTCTGAAAAGGATGTGACTTCATAATGACGCAATACTAGACAAATTTGTGACAAGTTTGTGACAAGTTAACGACAAGTGTTTGTCATGGTGTGACGAGGCATTGGCCAGAAACTCGACAGGACCCTGATGAGTTCAAACTCGTCAAACTAACAATCACTTGACAAGTTTTTGACAACCCACTGACAAACTGTGACGAGGCAAAATTACGTGTGTACCATCAGTGGGATTCCGCTTCAAGATCTGAACGGCAGATACTGAAAAATATCTTGCCAACTGCTAGATCTTGTTTGTATACTTCGACGGAAGCGACGTCCGGTGCCTTGATTAGCAGGCATACCATTTCGGAGTCCTTTTACATACTTTTGTTACCCAACCGAATTTTAAACCTGTGAACCCTCAGCGTGTGGTTGTCATCCCTTGAGACGTCTCGTCTTGTGTCGTTGAGTGACGATCCATCTTCACTGCCCCCAAGATCCGCATAGCACTGCTTCTCCGATATCTCAACTCGCTCACGGGACTCCTCAGCTCTGCACATTATCTTGAAAACAAAAAAACAAAAACAAAATCCACACATGCTACTCTATTTTTTATTTCAAATTTCTGCAACGTCATAATGAACATTGCAATTACTCATGATTGTTCAATAAAGTCCCACCATTCCAGTATTATCTACCCAGCGTTGGTTCTTACGTTGGTAGAAGCCTTCATGTGAAATTATTAATTGCAAAACTACGGCAATTTGTCAAAAATACTCAAATTTTCAAGATCGATTTTTTGTATGTTAAATGTGCAAATTTAAACATTTTGTGGACTTTGACAAGAGTTATAGTTTAATATATAATGTCTTAATGGGTTAATGTCAGCTCTGTGCAAACCCAATGAATGTCAAATTAAGACTGAATTACTATATATCCAAATCCTTTAGCTTCTTTTGTTTGTTTATACACAAAAGAAACTGGCACCCCACAAAAAAAAAAACAACTATCGCGGACCAGTGATGTCAGTTAGAGTCCCACAGCAGTTTGATGACAGGACACAGCTTATTTCAGTTGAAGAGGTAGTTCCTATTGAAATAGTAGTGTGAAACCTGGACACGAAGTTATCTATTTTTCTGGCAATTTAAAAAACAACACGCCGTTCGACATATGCAATATATATTTTTTCATTGCATATACTTTCAGAAGGCTCATTTTCAATGTCAAACCTTACTACTTCAGAATCTACCTATGCTTAAAATATAAATGACAATCGATCATGAAATGTCGACTTGAGCGTGTTAACAAAGCTGTTCAATTGCTCAAGGACTGCGTAAATTTTACCCACTGGCTCACAATCCTCGGACCGATCCGGCTCATTTACAATACCGACCATCATTAGTTCTCATACTATCTATATTTGAAATACTTCAATAATAGATCAAGAAACTGGCTTGAGCCTATCAACAAACAAGACCAGGCATCGTTTTCGGCTCACCCAAAAAGGGCGGAAAATTTCGGACATGAAACTGTTACGCACTATTAGGTAATTTCATGGCAAAAAGTTTACGTTTCAGCTCGGGGTCCCGCGGGACCCCGACCTCCGAAAACAGGGGTCCCGAGGTAAAGTGGTGGGGTCCCGACATTTTGGGGCAAAAAAAGTTAAATTCTATAAAATCAATTTTATTGCAACAAAAATAAACTCGATTAGTGATCACGAAAATCACAAACTACTTTTTGTAACCAAAAAAAAAAAGAAAGAAACATTGAATGATGCTACGTTAAACAACGAAAAAAAATCAATCATTTTCGATCTTAGCGGTGATACTGAACAGTTGCTCTGGAAGTGTACGTTTCTATCCCTGAATTAATGCTGCCGACTGCACTCCATTACGCTCTCTTATAAGTTAATCTGCACTGTGACACAGGTAACTTGCAAGAGAACACAGTCTTTTTTTTTGCTCGGGTCCCGCGGGACCCCAGGGTCAAATTCCAGGGGTCCCGAGCCGATTATCAGGGGTCCCCGGGACCCCGCGAACTTTATGCCCTGCAGGCAAGCCCAAATGACTAAGTACATTAGTACATCGCAAGAAATACAGGACGAGCGCCGCAAGCACAAGCGAAAAATTTCACACAATTTGAAAACCATCTGGCCTATGGCCACCACAGACAGGAAAACTACAGTCCCCGATTCCGCGGCGGCGGAGAACTAAATATATTAGAATGGCAAAATCAGAATGACAAGGTATGCCCCCTCCACATTTGTACATGCTATTTATTGCAGTATATACTAAGGCCAGTGCAGTAAAAAAGATTTTTCTCGGGCCCCTTGATTTTCTCTTCTGGGGACCGCTGAGGGCCTGCTACAGCAAAAGTTATACAAGCCCTGGGTAGTCGTATTTAACCATTTTGTTATCAATTACACGTCAAGAAAATCTCGTGCAAAAAGTCTGAATGTGTTTCAAAATTTGGGAGAGTGAGAACCTTAGATCAAATTAAAACTAGAACCTCACTTCGCTAGCGAAATGTTAAACACTTGACAAAAATTAAAACGCAAAAACAGTTCCTTCAATGGGTTATTTCTTGAATAATATATTGCAAACAACACAGCTTGAATATGTCTTATAAGCCGAGTAGTGTTTGGTTTCTGTTGACTTAAGGTTTTATTGACTGATCTAGCATACGCCGTGTTAGCTATTTACGCAGTGAGAGCTCGCACAAAGCTCACTGTGCAACTGTGTGTGATGTGGGTTAAATGCTACGCATTTACTTGCAAAAAATACACTCTTTTCACATGGCGTTTTAACAAAGAAAACGAAATCAAAGACGAAAATAAAAAGTGACATGCACATGTTCAGATCAAGCTCTTCATAAATCCCAAGTTTCATGGTCGTAGGGCCCATAGTGTCAGAGGAGAAGAAGACACAAAAAATCGGAAAAAGTGTCAAGAAGAAAAAAAAAGGACGAATTTTGCTCGCACAAATTCATATAACCCTTGCAAGCCAAAGGCTTGTCAAGTGTTAAATATTGCGTTATGAGCGCACTAATGAACGAACCCACTGATTACCTGAAACAGGCATATGAGAACTTTTTTAACTGAATCATTATCTTGGGGCCTGCTGTGCAGACCGTATAAAGGCTACGAATCTACAATGAAATTTTTAACTGTGTATCGTTTGAAAAAAATCAGGCCTTCATGAGAAGTTGCCAAGACAGAATCCCAAGCTTGGATTCAAAATGTGTAAATTTTAACAATTTTTGACAAATTGCCGATTCGTCAATTTTTGGACGATTTCAAAAATGCATTCTAACACAAATATTGTAATTTTACAAGATTGAAAAGCTTGAAAGAAAACAGTTTAACAGAAAGGCCCTGACAGACTGTAGCACCTGTGCATGCCGTTCCTTAGGGTTGAGACTTGCGACTTAATTTTAACCTTTCAACCAATTCATTCACTTTTTTATTTTGTGCTTACATGCAGTTATTTTGGCTAAGTCCATCAATCGCGCCCCGTCAATCAAAAACAAAAGTATTCTGAGATGTACTCACTGTTCACGAATCTTTTGGATCTGTGCCGATCAACAGGGCTTTTTTGGAGAACGCGTGCCTTGATCGGTGTCCCACAGCATGCAGGGGTGCGATACACCGCTGCGGAGGTGCTGGATGCCCCTTGCAGATCCAGGATGCGGCAGAGCTGATTATCCGTGGCCTAGGCCGCGCAGATTCGTGTGCTAGAGACTAGTGCACGTTCTGTTCGTGTAGATTCGTGAACTGTTCAGTTTATTATTTGTGAGCTGCGTCGTACAGGATGTGTAGATTCATGAACTGGATAGTTTATTATTCGTGAGTTGAGTCACAGGTTTTCAGGTGGCGCGGGCTTGCAATGATTCATGCATGTGGACAAGTCCAGTGATGTGTCGTGGCGCCATCTGGCGTTGCTCGTGCAACTTCTTGCACTGCAAGGCCCGAGATTAAAGCGCGTCAGAGCGCATGTCCATTTACTGGTCGTGCAACTTCCTGCAGTGCGCATTCTTGTAAAATAATGTGCAGCGTTCTTTAGCTCAACTTTCGGCAACCAGCTGAAAAAAAACCAACAAACACAACAGTAATATACTCTCACACCACATCCAACGATCAGGGCCGGCAAGATTTAAATCAGTTGATTAAAATTACAATTTAAATCAACGTAAAAAATCATTCTATTTTATAATTATTATTATTTTTTTAATTGTTTGTCATTAAACTTTCGTGCACAGTAATCGTTTGTAACTTCTTTTTTTAAACAAAGCATTTCATATCGCACGCTTCGGAGCTTCGGAGGTGGGGAGGAGGGGGTGGGGTGGGGTCCAGCAGTGGCCAACAAGTTGCGACAGGACCAGCACCGATAGCCGGAACTACTCCGGTGTTGGTCAGACATGTCTGTATCACGTGTGCTTGCAAACAAAGTGTTTCGCGTCGGGCAAGATGTATTTAAATCCCCCCCCCCCCCCCCCCCACCCCCAAATGACTGCTTCTTCGGTTGTTAATTGAGAATCGGCCAGAAAAAACAATCACCGACAACTCCAAAATGTCTAGGAGACGTCTTACTCTTGTGTGGGGATACTTTATTGGAGACATTTCAAACAGCAAAAATGCAAAAGCAATCTGTACAACTGAACTTGCGAAAATTATCTGAACAATTGAATTGGCATAAAGTTATCTGAGATATTGTCAAATGCAGATGCACTTAGAACTGTCTTACAGGAGGCCGTTATGGCGTCTGCAATAACCTGTTGCATTTAGAAATGTCTTACAAGAGACCGTTATGACGTCTGCAATAAACTGTTAAAAGCTTGGTATTTTTTCTTTTATCTGCTGTCACTTTTCCGAGTTTGAATTAAATAATTCTTTTAAAATCCGATTCAAATAAAAAATTAAAAAATCATGATTTAAAGAAACATCGTTATTTTTTTTCAAACCTAAATTACAACATGCACCGAGTGACAACGCACTCCCGTAAAAAGAAATGATGAGAAAATTTTGCGTTTATCTAACCTGCATAACGAAACTTCGCGGGTCACATTCACTCTAACTTTACAGGTAAATATAGGAGATTTTTACTGTACTGAGCCCGTGACGAACTCATGTAGGCCTTTACTCTCTCTAAAACCAGAAAGAGAAAAATAGTCTCGTTTCCGACACTTGGCAACATTCATAAAATGTCAAGATGACATAACACTTAGAGTACCAATTTAGAGTTGCCATTTCGAAGCGTTTGAAGTGTTTCTTGTACGGAAATGCGAACATCGAAGTTGCGAGTGCAAAAACTTTCGAATTCATTCCCAAGATCCATTTCTTTTTTCACAGATCATTTCCACTTTTAATGCCTACCGGGTAAATCGTTTTTGCTTTAAAAATTACACAGTCTATTCCGAGAAAGTCTATTCAGATCTATCAACATCGGTGTGACAACGGAATGTTTGTCCGAGCGGCTGTGCCTGTAACAGAATCGGGCATTTATCCCCACTTCTGTTTACTTTATATTCGGCGTCCAATTTACTTCGTAAGGAACACCTAATGGCATTTACAAAATTAACGGGTTGCCCGAAAGGGCTACGAGTGGATATATTTCCCGTTCCGTACTTGACGCTCTGTCAGGCCTTCAAACGGTCTACAAGAAAAACCTGGGAAAAATTAGGAGCCTGTTAAAAAAACAGGAAAAACAAGCAACAAATTTGAGGGTTTTCCTCTTTTTATTTATTTATTTATTTATTTATTTTTTTTTTTTTTGGCAATTTCCAGAGTTATCATTTTTAACTATGTTATCAGGTTACATGTAATTTAAGAGAGGAAAGTGTTATTTATGTTTAGAAACTCAAGCTCCTTGTTTTTCATACAGCAAGTTCACTTCATAGGGACACGTTTCCCTATACTTCTCAACGGTGGCTCATTCAGAATTTATCTTCAGCCTCAAGAAGAGTTGTGTTCGGAACAAAAGCCAACTGAGACACCATCGAGAAAACTTCACTGAAACGGGGAAAAATACACCGAAAAAGACAGATTCTTATAACCCCTTTTTGGGGGATAAAAAATCTATGAACAGCTAGAAATTTCGAGAAATAAAAACTAGGAACCATCCAAAAAAAACTAGAAATGTCAGGAAAAACTTGGAACGTTTGAAGGCCTGGGGCCGGATTCACAAAACTTCCCTTAACTTAACTTAAACTTAACTTATCCCTCACTTAACGGGTCCTTAAATTTCTTAAGTTAAGGCTTATTTGTCGATTCACAAAACCCACTTAAGTCGCACTTAAATGTAAGTGACTATTTGTGTCGTTTGCACCGACTTCAAAAACTAGGACTTTACCCACTGTAACAGATCGAAACCTTCCACATGCATGTTTTTTACTATTTTAAAATCCATGTTGATACTTTTTTTTAAAAATCATCGCATTTTTCTTTCATTTGCACTTTCACTTAATAGTTAAGGGACCTCGGGACCGCCCTTAAAAATTTGCTAAGTTAAGGGCCCGCTAAGTGCACTTTTAAGTTAAGTGGTATGCACCATTTAGACGTCCCTTAACTTAACCTGATTTAAGGGATGATTCAGCAAAATTGAAAGATTTAAGTGAAATTTTAAGTTAAGGGACGTTCGTGAATCCGGGGCCTGGAGTGGTATTCTGCTCTGTCCTTATTTTTAAGGATATCCTTATTTTTAAAAATAAGGATGAAAAAGCTATTCTGCTCTATCCTCAAACTTAACAAACTCTTTTAAAAATAAGGATCAAAATTAAGGATGAACATCTAATCTCAAGAATAAGGACGTCCTTAAACATAAGGACAGAGCAGAATACCACTCCAGCACTGTCCAAATCCGAAAATATGGCTGAACGCGCAAAACCAGTAGATCCGCAAACTCGCCACTACTCGCACAAATATTCCCGAACTTCATGAACGCATTTTATCCAGCCAAACGTTTTTAGCAGAAACAAACTTCAGCTGTCAAATTTTACTGTTCGCAAGTGCTTTCCAGAGTTGTCGTCCGAGGAAGAGTTCTTCATCAGTCCAAAATCCAAAACCCAAATTCCACTACTCAAACGAGAATTGATTTTAGTAAATCCTTCACTTACCGATGACAGGACAGTGGAAAACTTGTACCAAAAAGTTTCAGGAATAATGCCGTTTTTACTTTCAAAAACCTTCCATGTATTGTTTTCAGCCATTTTGTGTTTGGGATAGTACTGAAAAGGCGCGAATTTTCCGAGGTGTCATAAACAACTCAACCGAACTCTTTCGTCGAGTTTAGATTAAATCTTTTTCAGTTCAAGGACGTTTCTAAGGCCAAACAAATTGTCGTGATGGTTCGCTGAACCGTTTATAAAAGCACTGGTCAGCCAGAATAGTGTACTCGTGTGCGCATGTGACGGTAGAGGTGGTGGGTGTGAAGGGTATGAGGTTTGTGAAAGCATGTACTTGTCGGAAAGTAGGTGTGGGGTTACGAAATCTGCTGTAATTTTTGCCCCGGCGGTGGAAAATGGATTGCTCGGCTGGTTGAAAGGGTACTTGGTTGAACACAGAGTGTGGTCAAGGACCGCATAAAATCCTCAAAATCCGAAAGGTCTCTCAAGAAAAATGCACCCCCCCCCCACACACACACATTACCGAAAACGGTAATAATTCGGTAACATGGCTGAGAAAAATCTGCCGAAGTTGAAATACACAGACACACACACACACACACACACATACATATATATATATATATATATATATATATATATATATATATATATATATATATATATATATATATATATATATATATATATATATATATATTCTAAAAAATCGTAGAAGCTTAAAAATTCATACCGATGTCTAAAGCTTAAAAAAAAGATACCTATAATTCGAAACAGAGCTGCAATTTCGTTAATTTTTTTTCTTCAATTCAAGGTTGACAGCTATCTTATCTTCCAAACATTTAAGCCTTCAAACAGAAATGCTACACGTTTAAATTCAAGAAAACGTTTATTAAGTCATTTCAACTGCGCTTTCACGGCAAATAAATTGGCTGTTTTTATTTTTTTAAGAACGAAATACCACAGAACGTCGACGAACAGAAAGTGTGAATATTAGTTGTTAACGTGTACTTCGTCGATTTGTGTGTTTGTTCTTTTATTTCTCTCTCTCTCTCTCTCTCTCTCTCTCTCTCTCTCTCTCTCTCTCTCTCTCTCTCTCTCTCTCTCTCTCTCTCTCTCTCTCTCTCTCTCTCTCTCTATTAAATGCGAGCAAAAGGATTGCAGGCTACACATAATAACCCCGACTACCACACAACGCCGCTATCTTTCATTAACTCTGTTTTTCCTTCAATTTTTTTAATCATTTTTGCGTCGCGATTCAGACTTTCAAACGACCAATTATTGAAGTGTGAACTATAGCATGTGCAGCAATAAGTTTAAAAAGGAAACAATTACTTACTGAATCAAAGCCTATCGCTGTTGTAAAAAATATATTTGAGAGAATTCTAAACCAGTTTTCTTTCTTATATGTTTTGGCATCCATTTCCGTTCACCACCGACATCACTGGGCTGTGTAATCGTGTCCAAGGGCATAAACATTTACTTATGTTGTGTTAATTATCATCGTCTTTCCTCAAATGTCTCAATTTTATTATTATTATTACTATCATTATTACTATTATTATTTTATTTATATACTTCGTGGCATTTAGTAATCTGTAGATCAAAACGTGCACATGAAACAGTTACTCAGATCGCAACTCCTGCTAAAAAGTCTGAGAAACAAATAAAACTAGTGGAGGCCTCTCTGAGGCTTATATTTTGTCTGATCGTCATTCAAAGTTCCAAGACCACCTGAATTCTACCCCAGCTTTCCAACACATTGCAGAACCACGCCGCAACAAAAGACAACACAATAGATTATTAATGAAGGTCAGAATTTTCTTCACGAGGATCAGTTTATTCTTCTGGGTTGTTTTCAAACACAAAGTTAACTAGGGTCATTTTAGGATAGTTTTACCCGGGTTCGGAGAGGGGGGGGGGGGGGGGGGCTTGGGGAGGGGTGGGGGGAGGAGGGTCAATGGTTATGATATGATGTCACCATGCGTGTCCACAAAACTGCGGAGAGAGGGAGTAATTTTGAGGCCAGATGCGGTCAGCGGAATACCAATGAGAATTTCGTTAGAAAGGAATGGAGGGGTGTAATTTTCACTCAGTACTCCTCGTTTCCCATGAAAAAGGAGTTCTTTCAAAGCTGCACACCGCGTTTGGTTACACAAGACCGTCAAGTGACGGTGCCCACGTAATTACGTCAAACTGGCTTAAACGAAAAAAAAAATGACAATAATCTCAACTCTCAACTCAACAAATATCTGTCAGATCTATCAAAAATTCAAAAGCCAAATAAATTATCCAAAATCTGGCCGCAAAAATTATAATTTTTTTTGGTGAAAATTTGGCAAAGATAAAAAATAATGTTTCACCCTTCACTCCGACTTGCGAGCAAATTTAACAAAATGCAGCTGAGGAGATAGTAGTGGTGATCGATTCGTCAAATTACTGAATACTGGCGAATTGCGAAAATTAAATCGCATTCCCCCTAACCCCCCTCCCACCATGTGTGGGTCATGTTTTCAAACAATGTTGTTGTGATCCGATGAAAACTGGAAGAGTAGTGGTATTAAATCAAAGCTTACAGATGGAGGGACGATATAGAAACAGACAGCGGGCAAGACTACAGACGGAACATCCAAACCTATAGTCCTCCTGCTGGGCTAAAACGCCGGTTGGGGGCTAATTAGTGGATTTCCTAACAATGACGCACTTTCCAAGCTGATACCATGCACTTTTCCGCTGTTAAAACATCCACATTTAGCAGCTCTTTTCTTTTTTAAACGGCATTTTTATTTTAAAAGTGAAAAAAGAGAATTTGCTGAAATTGTAAGTGATAAGAATTTTTCACTTTTAATGTTTATTTCCAATAGCATTGTAATAGCCTTTCTCTATCAAAGAAACATATGGCGTTCATTTCCGTTATTTTAACCGCCACTTGTAAAATCTGTGTCCAGAATTCCTCACACACTTTTTCCCAAGTTGGCAGATACTGTAATATTAATTATGCAAAGATATACCATTACATCAATGCATGCAATTACATTATTAAATGAAATTACATCAAAAATAAAATTCTATATGAAATGCCATTTTTACGCTTATTAGACAACTATTCATATAAAGAATTCATTTTTGATTTTTGACATCAAAAATTAATTTATGATTTCATAAATTACATTTTTCATATCAAGAATCGATTTGCTATCTGTAGTCTTATTCTTGATATCTCTAAATGTATTCTCGATCTTTGAAACTAATTCTTGATATCAATAATTATTTCAGAATGAGACTTTTTATTTTATTTTTTGAAAGCTGCAGATGATTTTTTTATTTCGAAATTAATTTTTGATACCAAAATATCAGTATATTTTTATATATAAAATTCAGAAGCAAACTTCTGTGAATGAAATAATGACTAGTACATATATATAGAAGCTTTCGGTTATTTTTTACCACACAAAAAGAAGTAATTCTCGAACGCCAAAATTTTGTTATTTTGATTGATATCAGTAATTCAGTTTTTTATCTCCAATTGACGAGTCGTTAAATTTTATATAAATCTGTGCCTCGCTTAAAAATTTTTAAGTTTGTAGAATTGATTTTTTTAACTCAAAAATAAATTTTTGCCATCCAAACTACAATTATTGATAGCAAAATATAAATTAATGAGATTTGCATTGATTTACTGATATCTTTAATTGCATTTTGATATAAAGAAAATAGCATTGAGTGTTAAAATGACATTCCATAGTTCTAATTTATTCTGTAGGGTGTTACTCTTATTCGTCATTCAACGTCTGAACTGAAGTTGAATTTTTCATAACGTGGATTCATTTATCCATCTGATCTTTAAGCGCTTGAAACTTTTGTAGGTATTCATTAAGTACTCTGTGCTGAGTACTCAAGTCAGCATCCCACACTAAAAGGCAGCTGTTTCGTTCATCTGAAATAATAATGAAACAAGCCATTGTAGACAACATAGCCCCCAGCCAGACTTGAAAATCCAAGATGGCAGTCATCGTTACCATAAAATTGGGTGAAGGTAAAAAAAAAAACAATGTGCATCTACCCACTACTATAGGTCATCAATATATCAAATATCGTAGGGAACGGAGTAACAGGAAGCAGGTGGGTAAACGGACGGCAAGACGGACAGACAACACCCAAACCCTTAGCTTCCCTCCGATGCTAAAGCCTGGTTTGGAGCCAATAACAATAATAATAACAACAACAACAATCATAACAACAACAATAACAACAACAACAACAATAATTATAATAATAATAATAATAATAAATGAATAAATAACGTCTGGTTTTTATTTAAAAAAAGAAATAAATATTTCAAGATAAAAGGTGTACTTTTAGAGACAACACTAAATTTATTAATTTATAGAATTAACAGAAATATAGCCAAATAATTAGAGATGCTTTAATTAATTTCAAGATATTTATAATCAATGTTTTTCTAAATCTTATTGAATAAAACTTATCCATACATGAATTAGAGATATCTTCAAAGAATTAGAGATATATTTGATTAAATTATTGCTATTTCTAATTGTTACGAATATTGCGCATTGAATCATTGATAATTTCTATTCGGGAGAAGATGGTTAGAAGTAAAAATCTAAAATTCAGAAATAAACAACACATTATAACTGAAAATTCGTTGGAGTGAAGAGACGTTTAATCATCCGTAAATGATATTCTATAACAGCTACAAATGTGAATACTACAATTAGAGCCACTTTATTTAGGATTAAATATAGATATCTTCACATTATTTAGGGAATTTATATTTAATTCAAGTGTTTTAATCCAATTAGATCCAATTATATATGTTTCTTTAGAGATACATATATATTTAAACAATAAAACTGAAATCATTAAAATAAAGCTGTCATGCAATAAAATATATTCAATTAAATTTAATACATCTTTTAATAAGCACAGATATCTCAAAAATCAGGCACGTTAATTTAGTTAGCGGGAGTATTTGTCGAGTACTTTTTACCTGGATCGTGATCGCCATCAATCCAGGTCTTGGCTTTTCTTGTGGAGCCACTAAAGATGACAACGTCTTCTCCTTCGAAAAAAGAAACTAAATTTAATACTTACATTCGCTCAGTTTCTCTAGATGCACGTCCCAGGTATCTGTATTTTTTTTTTCAACTGTCGTCACACATGGTGTACAGCAACACTATTCTTTAAGTTGAAAGAGCATTGATCATACATCACAACACAGAAAAAAATTATTTGGCTGGGTCTAATTTCGGACACCTTTTCCCAACAAATATATTTTTTGATACTCACAGCTTCACAGTTGGTTGTATATACCTGATAGATTAAACGGCAGTGAGCATTTCAAATCCACCAGTTTGGATTCTACGATAGTGAGTCCCGTGTAGTTTTGAGCATCTATCACACAAATGTTTCCATCCGCCAGACCAAGCCACATTTCCTTGTGCACAATGCATGCGCTAAGGATACGACAGTCATAGCTATGTTCAACGTTAATTCCCCACCTGTTAAGCAGTCATTGGATTACCATAAGTTGATGGTACAAGTAAGGTGATACCAACAATGGAGATCTCAAATCAAGATTTCAAGTCTATCGCGTTTAATGAAGTAAAATTAAAACAGTTCTTTTTCGATTGCTTGATCATGGCAAAATGTTCTTTACCTTGTTAAGAAGTTTTCTGCGTCAAATGAGCTCAGATATTTATGCGGGTTTCGGATACTCCATTTTTGTATAACTGAGCTCCACCTTTTGACAATATGAAGGCATCCTCTTGTGCGTAAAATGTGGTTGACAATACCATCATCTCCCCTACAAAACAAGCAGCCAAAATAAACACACCAAGAAACGGCAAAAATGAGGTTCGAAATAAGAAAACAACCCTAACACAGATCTATACATAATGATGGACAGAGAGAACTAATACTAAATCTACCATAGACCCGGAGGCTCATTTCTTCTTCCCACTTCATCAAGAACACTTCCCAAGAAGTTCCCGGGAACTTCCCAGAACTGATAAATTTCTTCCTAAGAACTACCTAGGAAGTTCCTGGGAAGAGCTGATACACTTCTTTCTAGGAACTACCTAGGAAGTTCCAAGGAAGAAGTGATATATTTCTTCCTAGGAACTTCAATAAGATCATTAACATGAAAATTTAAACACGATTTTTCCTGATAAACCCAAATGTTATATAACAAGGGAACTGTCATATTTGATGGTTGGTAGGCGTTTTTTATTTTTAAAATGCTGTATCTACACACTGTGGGATGTACTTTAGTCTAAATTTTCACCATCTGCGCTTTACTGTAGATTTAGGTTTGGAATTAGATTAGGTTTAAATATCAGAAAATCGGCAGATTTAGGTTATGGTTTAGCACAGGGTAAGATGTAAATGTGAGTTTACTTAAAGTTAATGTTGAACAATAGCAGTATCTTGTAGATACAGTATATGAACACTGTTTGTAGATATTTACCATGTGACAGATGTTCAAAATAGAAGCATCTGCATGATTTAAAAGGAAACATGTAAATGTCTGTTTACAACAAAAGGTAGTTCCAAATTAAAGAATTGGTTGGAAATAGACTAAAGAAAGCAAATAAGAAAAAGCTGCAACCAACTGAACCAAGCAAGTGGGCAAGTAAACATCAGTGGTTCCCTTTGTCAAAGAAAGAGATCAAGAAGTGAAATGCATAACAACGGAAGTCAAACAAACAGTTCCTCCTTTTTACTACGTTAAAGTCCATAAATAAATTAAACATATCTAATATTAATTACAGTAACTCCAGTTGATATTGGTAGTATCTGGAGACGTTATTATTAAGATTTATGTCATCATTTAAAGACATAAAAATATGCTAATTATTGTTGAGAGACTACTAGTTTATCTGACTAGCAACAGTTTTTCGAATACCCCTGAACTGTGTCAAACGCTTTCATTGTTTCAACCTTTGGGTGCAACTGAACTTGAAAAACAGCAGTACCGACTCCAACAAAGAGTCGACTTGTTGAGAATCTGCGGCAACATTTCAGTGCATCAGTACTGCTTCCTAGCTGTAGCCTGTCATACACATTACTCCCTTGCTCCATCATGATATTGTTCTCCTGTATGCCAGAAGAAAGTGTTCATTATACGGCGAATCTGAAATGTTGTGATCTGATATGGTTGGCAGTTAGTAATTTCATTTTATTCATTTTACTTATGATGTTATATATATACCGTACAATTATAAATTTAATCTAATTTAACACTTGACACATTTCTCAGTACTCTCGAAATTGCATAAAGTATACCAAGTACAGATGCAGGTTAACAGAACTGCTTATTTTCTGTATTCAAAGCTTAAAATATAAGAAAGTATGCTGGGTGTGTTTTCTCTTCAGATTTGACTATTAAAATTCAAACCCTAAAACGGAGACGTCGCAGTCTTGTGTGTTCCGAAACTAATGGCTTATGTAAGCTTTACACACATACGTAAAAACTGGTAATCTCGACTCGCGTTATAATAGGTATTAGTTTCTTGTTATGACAGTAGAAATGCGTTTAGGTTCACGGATATGTCAAAGAATAAAAAATGATCTATAGATCTGATATTATGGTTTAGCAATCATAAACAGCATTTTCACAAATTAAGTGTTTAAACATGGGCAGCTTTTATTTAGACAATATCTTGTTATCTTGTAAGTTAAATTGTGCATCCAGTACTATTACTGAATCATTTATCGTGTTTTTGCACAATGCATACTAAATGTATGAATTTTATTATGTATACAATGTGTAATTCAAGCCATAGACAATTCAAGACAGATCTTAAATGTAGCATTTAATTAGTATAATTACCATTTGCAATAAAAGCTGTTGTGTGTTGAATATATAAAGACCTCCCTCAGCTGTCCCCGCAACAACATTGTCAAAGTCGTTCCTGGATGACGTAAAGAGCACATGCATTAATAGGTGTTCTGAAGACCGTTTGTTTATAGAAAATTCCTTTAGCATTTTGGAAAAGTAGAATAAGAAGTTATCTCATGATTTCATCCCTGTTATTAGGTTAATATACATTAGCAGCCTGGAAAAGATTTAATCCCACAATCAGTAATTTATCTACGTTACTGAGACAGCTGTAAGCAATCCCGTTCCGCAATGAAGACTTCTTTCTGGTATTCAACTATATATACTAAGATATGAATTCCAGGTACATTGTTTTAAAGTAAGTAACCGGGAGTAACAACAACTTCCTATATTTTCGAATTCATAACACATATTAAAATACATTTTGGCATCTTTGTTATATTTACCCCCTACATCTCAATAACCACAAAACACTGTCAACAAGAGGGATTGTCTGTCCAACAACGCTAAAACTAGGGAAGCGAAGAAGATATATATTTTGCCGTTCCGTTCCAACTAACAAGTACTTTGTGGTGAGCTGTGTCATGCATAGTACTTTTCCTTCTGTAAAAAGAGCACCCTGAAAACCGAAAGACATTTTGGTGCTCAACTTAGCCCAAAATTGCAAATATGCCTCTGTTTACTTATGCTTTCTTAAAATTTAATTGCGAAGACAAAACATCAATATACACTGTCATAAACTAAATCAATCTTCTACCTCTATTCTAATTCAGAATAAAATTAAAGGACAGTGCGAAAACGGATATTATCTAGCACAAAAATAATAAAAACTTAAAGGCATTTAAATTGAAATGTACTATTTAACATTGTAAAGTTCTTCAGAACCTCAGAAATTAACCACCTTTTTACTTGTGGAAAATGCTCTTTCTGAATTTGAGGGTGGTCCTATTTGTGACTGTATAATAGGACTGAGATTGAAAGGAACTGACAAAAAATGACACATTTCCTTGTCGGCTTTAATTTCAGGTGTCCTACAACGAAGTTCTGGTGTAAATTTATATACAAAGTTAGAGTATTTAATGTTTTCATTCCAAAGTTTTCATCTCTATTCCACAGCTAAGAAACTTTTCTCAAGCATTGCAAAAGTTCGGTATTATGTATACTTACTTTAACTTTTAATTGCGAACTTGGCGATATCAGAGAAAGCTGTGAATTTTCGCTGAGATCATTTGTTGATGATGTGACAATTTTGTTGTCGTCTCCCAATCTCTGTTAATTAACAATTCAGAATTAACAACAAAAATACGTGGGGATATATCTTTATTACATTTGAATCGTTATTATATCCTACATTCTTTTTGTTTCCCTCTCTAAAATGTTTCTTGGTTTAGCTGTGTTTTCCTTTGCCTTAAGACAATATTGTACCCCATCAAGTTTTCTGTGCCAGTTTTCTTTGTTGCCCATGAACAGCGATATCCATTAACACATAGCGGTATTGTTACAATAAAATAAAAAATCCATTGTTATGTATAATCTGCTAAGCAATCTATTTGTATGAATACTTACACAGAAATTCGAACTAAAAAGTGGAAAATATTGTTCAATTGTTTAGTAATCATATTTTACTTACAAATTTAAGAATGATTTCAGCTGCGCAACCTTTACCAAGTCTGAACACTTGTCTATGACATACCGATGTGACGTCAGACAAACGAGTTACGGCATCCGCGAGCTGCATGTCAAACAATCGTAACATGTTTGTCTGAATTAAATGGAGCTGACGAAAAAGCTAACAATTATAGACCACATCCCGCCCACAACGCATCTCATATTTTAAATACTTTTCTTGAAGTAAAATAAATTTTAAGTCTTCTGAGTTTTCAAATTGGAACTTTGCCAAGTCTTAACAGCCTTATTAGGAATAGTACATACATTACCTTTGGCCTATCATCTGGACTCCAACGCAAGCACTGCCCAATCAGATCCTCCATTTCATGCCAGAAGAAGGTTCCACATGTTTCTACTGGGGGAGGAGGAGCTCCACTGAGTATTCTTTCATCAATTCGATGCCCGGTTTCAGTTTTGGCATATGGATGAACGCCATTAGTCAGAAGCTCATACAGAAGAACGCCATAAGAGAAGGCGTCGGCCTAAAATAACTTCCGATACACAATAAGTCACATAAACCAATACATGGGACAGCTTCAAAGCAAATTTTGTTCCATGCCTTGGTGTTGTCTAAGGAATACAGCCATGGAGGCCTAGTCCTAGCATTTACACTAAATATCACTGGCACAATATAGCATAAATGTCTAAATCCATTTTATTCATGGTAAAAACATTAATAAGCTTTAAATTTACGCCTTGCGCACACAGTTTTGGTGCGTATCACGTATAAAATATGTGACTATAGTTTGTGCATGATTTAAGTTAATGCCTAAATATGTTAAACTACAACCCGAACAAGTATATGAAAACGTACGTTTTCTAAGCTAAGGATTTTATGTGTTACCTGAACCGAATAAGGCTCTCCTTTGATGACCTCTGGAGCTCTGTATCCAGGTGTTCCCTCTGAGCTGTATAGTCCTGTTGGTGTCGTCAGTCTTGCTATCCCGTAGTCTGATATTTTGACATTTACCTACGAATGGAAAACTTCTAACTTCTTAATGTGTCATCAATTAGATTTTCGTTTAAATTTGATTTTCATGCATTCAGAATAGAAATATTGCTTAAGCTTTTATTTTTATATAAATAATACAGTTTTGAACTTTCTTCTTTTGTTATATTTACTGTAACATAATTTGCTAGTGACTACTTTGACTGCTTCTGAAACTGAAACATAAATTGAAGTCTTCAGAAGATAATAAACATAATAAAAATACACGTATAGTAGTTAACCACATGAAATAAAAAGTGAAAAAAGAGTTAATAAAGTATTTACCCCACTGCCAGTCTGCAGACTAAAGATGAGAATATTATCCGGCTTCATATCTCTATATATTATATTACACTTGTGCAAATGGCGTAGCCCTTCAGCAATCTGCTTCCGAAAAGAAAAGAAAAACTAACAAATTACAAGTTTTTGACAGCGGTGAATGTAAATATCTCGTTAGAATAATATAAAATGAAACAAGCCTTACGCTAAAGCTGAAAATTTTTCATTGTTTCGGTTCCGTTGAAATTCTCACCCGCATACTACATTTGCAAATGCGAATTAGTTGTAAATATTTCCAAAATTATTCATCTGTTCTGCTTCCTTTCGTTTGGGTAGGTTCCAGACAATTTCCCCTAGACCATTTGATGTACAAAAATAAATTGTGTTAATATATAAAGCTGATAATATCTCACTGGAATCGCAACTTTTTACCTTGGCCTTTAAGGTCAAGGTCATAAAGAATTTTGTACCACAAAATGGTTTCCAGACAACTCCACCTATACTGTTTAACATACGACGATGAAGTTTGGCACAGCTATAGAGGGTAGTAAGATCTCACAGGCAACGTTTTTACCATGAACTAGAAGGACAAGGTCAAATTGAGATGAAAATATTTTTTGGAACCCTCGGAAAGGTGTAGATATCGGGTTCGTATTACTGATCGACAACCTATACGGTTTGAGTTAAGAGTAACCTAACAATCTCAATTTTGACCTTGAAGGTCAAGGTAAAAAACACGTTTTTACCATAAACTAGAAGGACAAGGTCAAACTGAGGTCAAAATATTTTTTGGAACCCTCTTTATCACGGAAAGGTGTAGATATCGGGCTCATATCGACTGATCGACAACATATACGGTTTGAGTTAAAAGTAGCCTAACAATCTCAAAATTGACTTTCTCGGCTAAGGCCAAATTCGTAAATTGGAAGTTGACCATTATCACAAAAACAGTTAGATATAGAGCTCATTTTCAGCCCACTGGAGATGCCTCGATGACCTTGACCTCGGTCAAGGTCATAGTCAAAAACCAAAAGTTGCCCATTATTGAAAAAGGCTAAAGAACCATGTTGAGCTTATTTTCAACTCTTTGAGTCTGGAAGACGTTACAGAAGAGATACTTAGAAGAGATACTTAGATACCTCTGTCAAGGTCAAATTTGAAAACCGGAAGTTACCATCATCTGGAAAACGGTTAGGGATGAGCGATTTTGAGGTCATTTCTGACCCTTTGGATCTGAAAGGCGTTACATAAATGATACCCCGGTCACCTCCAACGTCTGGGCCAAGATGAAAATCGAAAACCGTAAGTTGACCATTATCTCGAAAACGGTTAGAGACAGACCGATTTTCCACCTAAAAGACGTTACATAAGAAGTACCTCTGTGGCTTGACCTCCACAGAATAGTACGCTTATTTTTTCGTTTGTTAGGTAAGTAGGTCACTCCGCTATCTCGCGTAATTCGGTTTAGTTTTGATTTCAAATCATGAATATAAAGCAATGTTTCTACTCAGTTATAAATTAATGATAAAAATATATAGATTAGCTTACTTGTTGTATTAAATATGTTGATCTTACGTAATTTTTTGGTCTTATGTTTATTTTGATGTTTTATTTGGGATGAGAACATGATTGTCTAATATCCCTTTATGCATTCATCTACCAACAGATACCTTTATGGGTACGAAATGAGATACAATTTCAAAGCCTTTGACGATTTGTTTCAATATGGATGGTTTAAGTTTTCTTACCTGTAGTGCAACCCGGTGCTTTAGGAGTCTATGCATTTGAGTCTGGTTGTGAAAAAACGTTCGCAAAGATCCCTGAGGTGCAAGCTCCAAAATAATGAGACTAAGTTTCACATCTACACCCAGGAGTTTTATAAGACAGGGATGCTTTAAACGTCTTAGTATCTGAACCTATTTAAATAATTGCTTTTTACATATACACTCTACATGGTTGGTGCCTTTATTTTCTAATTATCTATATGTTATGCTTAAAATTTTGGCGTTGATAATATTAAGCTCTTAATTGTACGTTGCCAACTGCATAGAAAACAATAGTAGCGATAGAATAATAAGTTATTGTGCCCATTAAGTGAATTAAGCATACAGGAAGAGCCTCTCAAATAAATTAGACTGCTCCTGAATGTTATTAAAATTGTTTTTACATATTTTTATGCTCTGAAACAAACGTGCAACTACAAAAGCTACATTCACTATTACCTCCTGTCTCATCCGTCGATACACTGGCGTTTCACTTCCTTGTAGAAAGAGCTTTGCTGCTACGTTATGCGATAAGTAATTTGCTTTGTAAACTTTTCCGAAGCTTCCATCCCCCAACAATGTATCCGCTCTAAAAGTTGAATCTATAGCAAGGTAAACTGCCCTTATTGTTATTTTTATAAGCTATTTTGAATTATGTAACAATAAAATGCACCCCGTGTGCGTGTTTAACAGTAATACTATTTAACACCAAATGTGGGAGTGGCATATATAATTACGGAAACATCTTTGAAATTAAATCGCTTTCAAAAAATAAGCTCTTAGCAAACACACTGCTGGAGAAGCTGCAAGTGTTCGTCTTCAATGTGAAGACTTTCGTCTATATCCGCAAGAAGAACGTCTGGGGCCTATAAATAAACAAAAGAAAAAACGCCACATTTAATACATGAATATAATTAACACTTTGGCTTGCTCAAGGTTTATATGAATGTGTGCGGGCAGCCGTTGGGATGTTTTTTCTTGACAGTAAAATTTCATTTTCTTGTCTCATCTTCTTCTCTGACACTACAGGCCCTAGGACTACAAAACTTTTTACTTATGTATAGCCTGATCTGAGGGTGTGCATCCTGCCTTTTGCCATCTACGATTTCGTTTTCATGCTTAAGACGCCATGCGAACAGAGCTAATTTTAGAATAAATAAATAAAACGCATTTAAAAGCAAAGTACCGATTGAGCAAACCAGCACAGCTTATGGGCGTTACGCGAGCTCTGCCTGCATAGAGTAAAAGTGCTAATCCGTTCAATCAATAAAGCCGTTGAGCCAACAAAACCAAGCAGATGAACCTTATAAGCCACATACGTGCTGCGCCATAAGCTCTCTACTTAGTTGTATTACAGACTATGCGGCTTGTAAAAAACTTAATGTTGTTCAAGAAATAATAAGCCGTTCAAAGAAATATTTTTAATTTTTAATGTTTGTCAAGTGTTGAAGATTTTGCTTGCGAAATGCGGTTCTAGTTAGTTAGACATTAATCTTGTTTCTATGTATTAATTTTCTATGTTCCTTGATAAATCACATTTTTATTCAATAGCTTTATTTTATTATAAATAATGCTGTTACATACAAAAAAAACAAATATTGGAACTATGCATTATATCATTGATCCAAAACGGATGGACAAGCACGACGATCTTTAATATGATAGTTGTTACGCTGTAGGATTAAAATGTTTTGCAACTTTACCAGAAGTCTCAGTGGAACACGGTTTTCATGATTTGGGCAGGTGACAAAATCATCTGTTGAAGCCTTTTCTATGAGGTCATTGAGACTAAAATAAAATGTATCGCCGTGTGTGCACTCAATGCAAGGTACCTAAAATAAAACGAATAGTGTTACATATCTGACTTGAAAATTTTTATCGCAAATATACAAAATATGGTACAGTTTTAATCCTCCATCAAATTGAAAAAGTATCACGCGATAAATTTTGCCAACAGGGTGAATTAATTCATGTAATAATTTATATAAATTTAGATACTGTTTAGTCAAATATTTAAGTAAATAATAACTCTGACTGGATGTCATGTTTCTCTCTAAAACATATACAATACCACCAGCTAAAACATATAACAATATAACCTGGACGTGAAGATGTGGCAGTCCGGTTGGAGATATTTCCAACAATCCGGGATACCATTCCTCAATCAAAGAGTCTACGTGATCTGCAGCGTGGCTGAGTAGCCTGTGAGCAGTATGAAGACTTTTTATCTTAACTTTGTACGATTTATTGTTAACTTTTCTTGGATTCAATTTACATTTATTGGGCTAGCCAATAGAGTAGAAAATCTGCTTTTGCAACAAATTTTAACGCAATAGTGTACATATTGGGTTCTTAGAAAATCGGCAATTATATATTATTTTACCTTCAAGTGAAATTGTCCCATTTACTTGCTGAACTATGCACAGAAATAATTGACCTAACTTGCCTGGTAGAATGCAAATACACACGAACAACATGTAACTGAAGTTATAAGCACAGTTTAAGTTACCTAGTTCCATTCTTTGAGGGAGGTACAGTTATAACCAGTCCCGTTTCCGGTTCTCGTAGCGGTTCTATCACGATGAAGGCATGTTCAGTGTAAAAGATATACATGCCCTGCCTCCAGTACTTAACTTCAGGCTCTAAATTTTCCAGCTATGAATGTATTGTTTTTGATGTAACATATGTTTTGATTACCGCCCCACCCGTTCCCTCCATAGAAATAAGTTTGTACGACATTCACTTGCATTCGTAAAATGGCATATTTGTCATTATTATCACAGTATTTGAAAAAAGCATTTTTTGACTGTTAGTCTTTTTTGTGCATTATATTGCCACTTTAAAACAATGTAACTAGAAAACGAAATACACAAAATCACAAACGATGACAAGATATACTGAGTTAAAACATATGAAATCCTACCATTGTCGAAATAAATGTGAGTAGCCTTGCGATTAACCTGCTCCACAGTCCTACAGGGAGATACAGCATCATGTATATTCTTCTAACAAGACTTTCTTGTGCCTTCACAGGTAATTCTATGGCAGGTTTTGCCTCCGGTAACCTGTGTATATAAATAACAGAAAAGAAAATATCAAAGTGAAACTTGAATCATACCTTATATAAAAATATGTCAGACATTTACTCAGAAAAAGCTCTGTGTACCATAATATTTTATTTAGAATTCATTGAGTTGAATAAAAGGTAATGGCTGGTCCTAAAATAACTTGAGAAAAAATCAGTAATAGTCAGTATTTAGTACTACTTACCTGCTTGCAAAGCTAATACCATGGCATATTTATCTTGTGAGGAACCGCTTAACCTGCTACTTCTACGTTCCCCCTAATGCAATTACTTCCTATGTAAAAAAAGCTGCTAAAGAAAGTTTTAATATGCTTACTTTGATGGAATTATTAACTCCGTGTCGTTTATTTGTAGTGCCACTTCAAATTTTTCTAACAGTTTCAAGTACTGCGGTATGAGATTCGGCGGGAAAATATAATTTTTATCTCCGACCCTTTTTCCACTGAAGAGCAGCTGGACATCCTTTTGTCTCAGTACCTATATCATTTTAATTAAATACTGCAACGCTTAAAATCACTACACATGTAAGGCACATTCAACAATGTTTGTAGTTATTAATCTAGCGCATACTGCAAAAGAAAATACGTAAACTACGGATAGGATTGTTTTGTTGTGGAGAATGGGTTGAGCATTGGATAAGGTCATCAGCGAATTGTTATTAAAACTCGCTATTTCACTTAAGCATTATCATTCAGCTGCTTTGGTGTTCAGCAGACAATCGGGCCAATTTTAATGTACTTTTAAGTGAACTGCCACAAGGAATTTAGTGTCTCAGATCCTTTAAAAATGTTACCTCTCTAAACAAAATAATATAATATTTTCTATTTTCTTTCAATATATTCAGTGCACAATCTTATGATCAGTTTGCTTAGGATTTCACAATGATATGGAAGAGAATAGATGCGCGTTTGAAAATATGTAAAAACTGAAAGTGGAACTTTTAGTACTCCATTCGGGCTGATGAATGGGTTGATTTCACGAACAGTGACTACTTGGGCCATCATTCTACACAACCATTGTGGATCCAAGAAAAAGAAGTCATTCAGTTTCGAAGAGGCGTCTTCATAGTTGAAAATAACTCCTGAGTTATGAAGAAATCGAATTGCCTGAAACACAGAACAGAATTCATAAAAGTTCAGAAGACAGTTTAAATAGGTTTGAATCACCAGAGGTCCACTAAAATCACTATGTCAAAAGTTTCATGCTTTCCACTTTCCAATTAACTCTAAGTTTATGAACTCGCTATATTATGTTGTAACTCTTCCGCGTTCTGCGGAAACTTTTGCTTAGATTTCCGCTGCAGTTTTGTGTTGTTTTTGCTTCAATTTACCATATTGAGAGACCTGACTTTGCTTAGGTTTACCCTGCAGCTTTACCTGGTTTAATTCAGCTGTGTCTAAATCCAGCTTTCCTTTCCTCACAATATTCAAGATTTTTTGCCGATTCACAACGGGAAATGCCGGAGACAAGTTATTTAGCTCCCTGCTTAACAAGTCCTGCAACCTCTACAATGAATGAGTTCTATATTGCTTGAAGCACGCCAATTGCCTTCGCTCATACATATGTAACAATTTGTAACCAAAGTTAGAAACGACCATCTTAACCCATACAGAAATATAATAATGTCGTTAATTGGTTACGTTGAAGCCTACCACTTTCAACATTAAATCCCCTCGTTGAGTGGATCGTCCAAGAGTTTACGCTCCAACGAGGAATAACATAGCTGATATACATAATTGCATTCTCTGCTGCAATTGAGTGTCTAAGGCCTTCAAATCAACATATTGTAAAGTTTACCACATAGCTTGCTGGTACTTTTTGAAAGATGATGCTTTGGCCTTTAACTTTATAATCATCAAGTATGTCCTTCACCAAAATTCTCGTTTTTTCCATTCCATAACTGGCGGACACACAATCAACTTCAGCCATACCTAAAATTTTAAGGAGCACTATAAGAGTGTTTAGGCATGTAGATTTAAGACCACTTGTTTAGGCATGTAGATTAAAGACCATTTGTACATTTATACCTTGTATAAATATAATTGAATATTAACTCTGTTTAGTTTCAGTGTAACCATGCTCAATATCTCACAGTAGCATCATTGAACTGAGAAATACGTAAGGGTTATAAAAAGGAGGTGAAGATTAGCTCAGTTGGTTAGAGGATTGGTCTGGTAATTCCAGGGTCCCGAGTTCGATTCCAGCTCGGGGTGGTAAACAGGGGATTCGTGTTCGCTTTAACTGTCTTAGCTAAGCGAATGGGGTTGGGTTAGACCACTTATCACGGAATTCAAAATTAACGTCCACTGAAGCTTTCGACCATCCCTTAAAACACAACATCCGAATTGCATATATATATATATATATATATATATATATATATATATATATATATATATATATATATATATATATATATATATATATATATATATATATATATATATATATATATATAATTATATATATATATAATTATTTATATATATATATATATATATATATATATATATATATATATATATATATATATATATATATATATATATATATATATATATATATATATATATATATATATATAAGTAAATACGTACCTTTTATTCTGGGATAGCCAGGGCTTTCCTCCAGCTTCTGTATATGGCCTCTAAGCATCTGAATTAACTGGGGCCTTTCATCAGCTTTAACTTTATCGATATGAGTGCCAACAATGATAACAGGACACAGCGGTGCTCTGGCATGAATGGTTTGCAGCCAAGGGCGCAGTTTTTCTATTTCTTTTACTCCAAGACTGGCGTTGTATACAACCTATGGCAAAAAATAATATTTGACAAAAGATTTCCTTTAAATTGCACAACAATTCCGATAGAGAAAATATATTTGAAATTGATAAAATATGTAAAATCAGTGTTATTAACTTTTCTGTTCTGGTTGTGTACAGTTTTAATCCAATACTAAACGAATGACTCAGATATACCATGTACATAGCCCGTTTTGACAGAAAACATTGATGAGAAACGTAAAAGTCTTCCTGCCCTGCGAAGTCCCAAACACTGAGAGTATATGTCATTAGTTTGTTGTTTCTTGTGCCCATAAATCTTAAAAACAAATTTATAAACCGGCATTGTAATCAGTGTATTGCAGTGTAAAACATTTTAGTGTTCACATAAATACCAAACTAATATTGAAAACAATAAGAAACAATGTCATTTAGGTAAACACGAATAAAAGAAAGTGAAAAAGACGACTTGCGCTTAATTGACTAACATAACATTATCAGTGTTATCAAAGTGGCAGATCAGACTTGTGCACTAGACTTGTGGAAGGAACATCATCTCATACTCTGCGATTTGCTGACAGGTCTCTCAATGCCTCTTTTGCTGTTAAATACTCTTCGATTCAATTATTAGACAACATAATTTGAAGGTTTAAAAACACTTTCTGTAAAGTAAATATGAAGATATTAGATTCGAAAATAAACTTACAAATCCTACTCCAAATCCAAATAAAAAAGTTAAGAAACAATTCGTTGTTTGAATTAGAATATAACACACCTCCATGTCTTAACGTCAATTCCCACTGTAGGTAGAATATTGTCCGGATTCCGATGTTTCATGAGAGAATGTATAAGCGTTGTTTTTCCGCGACCACCATAACCGACAACCATCAATTTCAAGTAGTTGTATTCCACTGACTGGTGAAAAAATATATGTTTAAGAACTGATTTAACGAAATATTTTAACCTAGCAATAATCAGTAACCTAGCAATAAGCAATATAAGTATATATATAAAATTTTAAATGTACCAAAGCAAGATGCATGGACACACAGTTCTATTAATTACTAGATCATTAACCACCAGAACATGCACATTTTTGCAGAAGTTTATGCCTAATATCAATTTATTAAAACATAATTATGTTAAAATTTTAGTACCTTAACAGTTATCCTGTTAAAACTTCTTGTTACTTTTATGATCAATATACCTACCCTCTTTAATTTCTCGTGCAAATAAGATACGAAGTCTCGTGTTCTCCCTGACAGAATATACTCGTCCATGTCAAGCCTGAGGCCATCGATGTTTAGCTACGTAATATAGAACACTTAATTTAGCCCCTTGCTTGTTTTTTCCTTCAAAATTGTACAATGTCAAAGAAGAGATATTCAAGCAAGATCTGGATATTAAAAATAATTAGAAACATAGTCTAAAATATTTCAGCAATAGCTCAACCTGAGAATTAGTGGATTATTTGCTGTTTTTTTATTAATAAAAACTTGGCCAATACCCACATCCCAAAGTCTATTCAGATTCCCAAGCTCATCAGGAAGAGAGGTGAGTCGCGGATTATGGCCAATATTTAACGAAGTAAGAGATGTTATTTCTCCTAGTTCCCTTGGTATCTGAATTGTGAAACATTTCAACGTATTTAAATAATTAGATATTACAAGCAAGGTTATACAAAACACAGCTCTACGATTGAGCACATCCTGACCAGCAGACTGGTGGCAGAAATTCCCCTTCGAAAGTGACAAGTAACTCTGATTAAATTGTGCAGATGATCACTGTAATTAAAGTATTGTTTCCAAGCACCACCAGTCATTCACATGGTCACAGTGAAGTTTATTATATATATGCCTTATTACCTCTACCAAGATATTGTTCCTCAGGTTGAGTTCCTTGAGATGCGAATACACTCCTGCGTGACTTCCGATCGGAAACTAAAAACAAATATCAAGTGCAATATTATATTCAGAAAGTCACAATCTCACAACTAACAACAGGTTTGTAAAAAATACTTTTAAAATTTTAAAGATTTTGTATAATCCTTATTCTGTTAGTTTTATTGTTAATAGATAATTGATACATAGATATCACTGATCAATACCTTAGATTTTGTCAACTACGCAAATTAGACTGCATGCTGCATTTTGACAAGTACTTGACATTATGCACTTTTCGGTTTGAGTATGATTCAAAGTCAGTTGATTTTGAGAGTATTTAAGTATAAGAACCACCCTTCGTATTCTGTTATAAGCTGCATGTATCTCGGACAGGACTAGAGATTTAAATTTATAGGCATGGGGAAATGTTTCCAATGCATTGTCGTTTACTTTGAGCACTTTTAGTCTGAAAATAGAATTACATAACATAAGACGAAGCAAGTTTCTGCGATACGAAAGCGTTTACATTTTATAGAAATTACTAAGGGTTTATGTTGCTTAACTTGAGCCTGTATTGATCTACACACCAAACATAAAATTAAACAATGTTCAAACGGAATGGAAAGGTTCATTATATTTACATAACAAAACAATTTTTGAGACTTTATATTCAAACTGCAGATTATAAAGAATGCATCTAGGATACAAAATGAACAATAGCTTAAGCGCTGCTTCACACTAGCCTGGGAAGTGACGTAATAAACAGCAGACAGGCAGCTTCTGCTGATGCACTCAGTTTGTTGCTGTTTAGGTTAAGTTGTTCCAATTCAAGTAGCTTCTTTGCAACCATGTCATTTGGAAGGTTTTCTATCATGGTTTTAAATGACAAAATTTAAAGAAAAATTTCTACATTTATCTCTTTTAGAAATAAAAGATTCGTGCGTTTGCAATCAGATGTCATATTTTTCACAGAAAGATAGTACCAATATCTATGATGACTAGTGTTCACAAGTAAAAGCATAGTTCAGCACTGGAAATGCAAGGCTACTTGCAATTAATGAAACATCAGAAGAGCCATTCCTTTGCCATTACGATGCCCAGTGATTACATTTCGATTTATTATTGCATTTTTATATTGATGGTTTTGAATTTCTTTGTTGCAGGGGTTTTCATTTTGCCACTAAACGTCATCGTCTAAATTATATTACATAATGTATGTAAATATGTAATAGCCGGTTAGCTGCTAAAGCGTGCGAAACGCTTGTAGAATATTATACATGAAGAAGACTTTTTTATCTCTATTGTTCTAACTGTGATCGAGACACAATTAGAGTAAATATGTCGATACTTTTTCTGCTATTTAGTGAATAAATACAATATATAGCCAATATTATGAAATATAGCACAAGTTTCTCATTTTTACCTATAGAATTACATTCCAAAATCAATTTCTTTATTTGAGGACAGCCTAAAAGAGTATCTCCAGGGACAGTCTTTATGTGATTGCGCACCAACACAAGCTCCTGCAGAGTGGGAATTTTTACGTCCTGTGGTAGATCTTTAATGGTGTTGCTGTTGTAAATATTTTGAACATGTTAATGAATAAAATATTTTTATGATTCTAATATGCTGTTGAAAGAATTGGTCAGGCTATTGCAATAACAAGTAACAAAACATACCATTGAGACCTCTGTCGAGTTTAAATATTGCATATTTGCACTGAATGGAAGCCTCCAAAAGTTTTTCAGAAATTGTTTACTGTTTTTATAAGATTTATCACAAATACATAAACAGAAGCAAAATATTAAGAAACATATCATTGTTGCATTTACAGTTAAAATTTAAATAATATCGCTTTGTAAAATACGTCGATATACAAACTAAGAAAGATCTAGCAATATTATCGATGCAAACGACGAGCATAATTCCACTGGAAATGTGTCAATTAGATTTTCTGTCATGTGCAGCTCTTCTAAGCTCTGCATCCCAGGCATATCAAAGTTGTTGGTGTCGGCTCTTACACTGCAGTCCTGAATCTAAAAATATAATAAATGAAATAGAATTATTTTATCAAACATTTATCCTGATAGCTCTAAATGCCCACACAGCTTTCACTGCAACATCCATTTGTTGCAAATATAACAACCTAGACAGAGTTATAGTTAGCTTAAGCAGGAATGGAACTGTAGTAATTCAAAATATTTAAAGCGAAACACCGGAAATGGGATCAACAATGGAACTGAGCTTATGTGAGCTTATGTGCGTTGTACTTCTATTAACGAGGAGGTCCCATTTGTGAGGTGGTCCTATCCTGGGCTTCTATTCTATTATTTAACAACGTATCTAATAATTTTAGGTTCGTTAGAGCTGCACTACAAAACGTACAAATAACTTTAAGTATCATATCATCTAGTGATAGTCAAATGAAACAAAAGCCTGTCATTTTTTATAATGCATTTCTAGATTAATAAATTAATTTGCATGTATATCATATCAAGCAGTTTTAAATGATAATAAAAAATCAAAATTCCTGAAAATTTAAACAGTGGTGAGATAGATGAGTGCAGTTAGATAATTTACATTATGTTCTGATTTGCAGGATCTCCCAACATTTAAAGATAACTATCTTCATTACATGTTTAACTCACCTGATTCTTTGAAACGTCCAATCGCACTAAATTTGGGCAGGCCATTACACACGATGGGAACACCACTAGATGATTGGAACTAAGATCGAGATGCACCAATTTGCATAGATACTAAATCAAATGAACAAAAATAGATAGAAAGCAAATGAAACAAATTCAGTATTTACCATTCTATATTTCCACATTAAAGCCATAAGGCGAGCAACATTCTCTGTATTCATCTACGTAATAGCTTTAAGTTACAGATTGACGGGTAATATTTGAAAATTAATCATATAGTTATATTACACTCGGGGGTCATCCGTGACCAAACAACAAGGTAAATGTTATTCAATTCAGTATTTCAATTTGTCCAACTACAAAATACTTCAATTGTGGTCTCTGGTGTCCGTTCAATTTTAACGGCTGAAATCACATCTGTGATTCTTGCGTTTACACCTCTATGTTGACCCATATTCATCCAACAACCTCCCCAACCACTTGAACAAAGCCATGCATCAAACCTGCGGGAGATCATTAGGAAACGTTTCTATTGCATTGCATGCAATGGTTAATCTCTGGATATGCTCCAGTGCCTTCGGGTGCTGGATTGCGATGGATACCATTGCTGTGATTTGTTTTATACAGTTATTGGACAGATCTAATGCTGTGATGACTGGGTATTGGTGTTGAACCATATAGTTCTGTGTTCTGATAAGTGTCCCATCTGTTTGAGTATCACTACTGCTCAGTTCTACTGATCCAGAAACTGAAAAAAACATTAACTGGATTATTCTTAAGCCAAATTTCTTTGTCTACCGAAAGAAATGAATTGAAATATACTATGAACTGATTTGCGTACTGGATTGTGCCATACAGGTCAAGTTTAAGTGTTTAAGCAATGTATGAAAAAACCTGCTGTATACGCGTTTACTGCTATCCGAATACTCGCAAAATTTATGGTACTTACATGATGTACTCATTGATGTGCTCAGTGACATTTTATCGTCCCCTATGTGCGGCCTCTTGTTGTAAATGTTGGGGCTCCATGGAGACGGGGAACGGGGCGAAAAATCACCACTCAATTTCCGGTTCTGGGATATATCTATATCTGTAAAAATGTATATAAATTTTTTATAAAAATGTGTTGCTGGTAATCGAAATCCAGTTTGCTTCAAAATCACTCGGACATATATTGTTTGAAACCAAAGGAGGATCGCTATTGAAAGTCCAATGGTTTGAGCAAAATTCATGTCATTTTTTTTAATTTGACGTGCATTTTATACATATCTAGAACCAAATTGATCCACAATCTTGCTACGTGTAGGTTTCAACTCACACGCAATGCAGTCTGTAATGCTAAGACGTTGCAAATAGTTTTAAATAGAGTTATAATGGGTAGATTACCTGAGATGGGGAAATAATCTTCTTCGATAGTTAGTAAACCCGTTCTTCCTGTCTGTGAAACATATAACATTAAACCTGCAGGGTGTGTTGCTTAAGGAAGCAACACAATTGATGCTTATTTGCTATGAACTGATTGCTAAAACGGGGTGTCTCATTATTATAAATTACCATTATTATTCTTTGTGTACCCAGTCTTATGTCTGAGTATACGGTTACAACTTTTTTACCATGCAGTGGCAATTAATCTCTGAATTAAATTTATGTGTTCACCTGTTATTACCTCTTGGTTGTTATGTTTAAATAACACCTAGCAATTAAACGCTTCAAGTGGTACACAGACTCCTAGCACAGACCCGACATATGATCATAACTTCCAAAATGCCATCAACAGGTAATTCCTTTATGGCAAACATAGAATGCCCCAATATCTTTTGGATGTATTGTACAACGTGAGATGAAATTTGTTGCCTAGATCAAGATTGTTAATTTCAGTTGACTCATGTCGATGCTATATGTCTAGGCTTTAGCTTTCCCCTCATTCATTTTCATTTTCACAGACAGACAAAAAAGCTAATTTATCTTCTGTATTTCAAATATTTCACATTCGGTCAATGTTTAACATATTTAAAGAATGGAAAAATGCAATGCCATAATCTAAAGATATATTTTACATTAGCGCAAATAATCTACGTGTGCATCAACACAAGAGTATAAAAAATGAGATTTTTGGCGGCATCCCCATTCAGCTAATGGAACAAGAGCAATCCGGGTGGTACTTACGTCGCCTCTTATCAAAGTAAGTAGCGAATATATATTTGTTTACAAATTACATGACAAGCCCAAGCATGTAGGATACATTTACACGCCATCAAAATCACTCTCCTATCTATTGTTAGGAGGATAACTAAAGGAAATGCCCAAAAGTTACAGAACTTAACAGATAACAAGTATTTTACTTCGATTTCTGTTAAGTTGAATTTCCAGTTGTAATGCATATCTTCGTAGTTAAACATAACGTTTTCTTTTGGAGGTTCTTGGGTTTTCAACACACTAAGAAGTCTTTTTAGCTGCTATTTTTATCTTGACCAAATTTTGAGATCATAGTAGACGCCATTTTGAATCTTGACTCGAAATCTCTTTTCAAAACGATAAAACAAAAACTACTTGACTGATCTTCACCAAAATTGAGACAAGACAAAACCAGTTCAAATGCACGCTGATTTTGGAATCAGTCAGAAATAAAAATGGCCCACAATTTCTTGAAAGCATAAGAACGCATCGTCCCTTAATTTTACACATCGGTAAACCATCTTAAATCACGCTCCGAAATGGTGCTGGAGTGAATAGGAAATTGAAAGTAGATTTTCATCCTCGTTTCTTGTTGACACGATAACAGAAAAATAACTTAACTGATCATCACTAAATTTTAGACAAGGTTTCGCAATTAAAAACGTACACTCGGACTATGCTAACGTTCCGCCCTCATGAAAAGGGCAGTGATGTTCCAACCGCCTTTTACCCGAAGCCTGTAGTACTGGCAACACGAGTGCGAACAGCGTGCAAATCAGTGGGAGGGTGGTTTTCCGTCGCTTAGTAATAACCCGACTGCCCTTCACCCCGAAACCTTTAGCAATGGCAAAACAAGTGCGAACAGTCTGCAAGTCTGTGGCAGGGTGGTTTTTCCATGGCTTAGTTACGTTATTGTAACGATGTAATACATACACTTTAAAAACTGCATAGGGTGGCGTTTCTGATAATGGAATAGCAAGAAAAACGGCTGTATGTGTCTGACCGACATAAGTTATACATAAAGGTTTCGTTTGTACGCGCGCTGGCAATCATGAAATAAAAATGAACATTCTGATGTGTTTCGTTTGCATTTATCTGGTTATCCAAATACACAGGTTACCTTGTGTTATGTGCTAATACGAATGGCCGTTCATATATCAATGAGGCTCACTCGGGGTTTGTCGTCACTGATAGTGATATTTATGAATACAACTACATTGCATTAGATTAATAGCATTTGCTCAGCAGTAAGATGGATCAAATATAGATCATTTATATCCAAAATACAGTGTGATATATCATCCTTAGGTCTTCATGAAATACAGATATCAACATTTTATAGTGATATGCGCGTCAGTTGTCTGGGGCGTGTAACAGTGGCAATTCCACTCCAAGAAACATATCTAATGGTGTTGCTATCTCTTACCAGTATCAATAAATATGTTTCTGAACAAATGCAAAATATTCAGTATCCACTCATTTTCAATTGGTCTTGAAATCAGTAATATAATTCTACTTAATTTGAGTTCTCTATTAATTAACGATATCTGATTTTTCTAAAGTAGTGTTGTTCTCTTTTGAGATATAGTTTATTTTTATTACTACAGAATATTACTACATTCAGTATATTTAGAAATGCGTTAACTTGTAATATTTTGAAAGTAAGTGGGGATTTTCTCAAAAAAAATTTTCAACCAAATTAAAGAGTTTGTTTCTCAGAGGTTTTTTCGACTTTCATATACAACTAAATCCCATGATCCAACCTCTGGTAAGCTTTCTAACGAGCGTCGCATGATAAATGGCAGGCAGATATATACGGAACATAAGCTGGTTGAATGAGATCAATAATTTAATTTTTATATCAGTTATATCAGAATGTCGTTAATTAAACAATGATATATCACATTAAATGAGGGAAATTTCACATAAAAAATTTAATTTATGAGACCATATACATGTTAGAGTGAATATGTCGCTCAGTGCCTTTGCAAAGTATCTGAAAGTTTCTGCACTAATGTCGCTGCAAGTCTGTTGCATAATATGTCTTATATATTATTTTTATATATTTACTTACGATAACGACATGTGGTAACCAATGTTCGCCGCACGAAGGCCATGGTGGTCATATAGTCAAACTTATTACGTATTTAGCATATGTTGACCCCATATTTTACTGTATGATTGCAATAACTGTTGCTATGTGTTGCTAATATTGTTAACCGTACGGCAACAATGTTCGACCGAAATCATATATTATGTTAACATATATTTGCTATGTCACATGGTAAAATATTTTGTAAGGATGCGATGCCTGATTTTCTAACTCAGAATACTTGCTAAAACACAACAAAATAACAAATAACCGGAATTATTTCATTTGACTGGCTTTTTCTGACTTTCGGGGAACTACTTACGCGAGTAAACAGCGGGGGAGACGTAATAGCCGATGCCCTTTGCTGAGAGTTAAATTTAAGTCGACACGAAGGCGTGAAACGCCGTGGGAAGTCCACTGTTTTCACCTATGTTCTATTTTTTAACAATCCCCCTCCAGTTTGCCATCAATCCTCATCACCTCGTGAACACACTGCAGAAGGTTATCGTATCGTGGTATGCTCGCGTTTTGCCTGGCCTTGGGGGTCGATTTTACCTTGGTACAATCGGGCTGATTGGAAATTAGCCGATCCATGATTGTCCATTTTTATGATTATACCGGCCGTAGTGGGTTACACTTCATTGAATATAGAACATTACCTTGTAAATGCTGCGGGCTGAATTCACACTATTCCGTGTCCACAGGTGAATGCATAATAAATACACGATAATTGACAGCAGATCATTGAGCGTAAATAGTAATTTGTTTTGACCAGCTCAGAACTATATACTGCCAAGCAAAAAACAGATATCAAACATTTTTTGTGCAAATTTTTTCATGCAAACATTTGTTGTTTGGATTTTTTTCTCTTTATTAGAAGATTTTTTGAATGATGTCAATCAGCAACAGAATGAAAGGATAATTGAAATAAACAATATCGTGATAAAATAAAAAGAGCAATGCTGTCTTGACAGCTACTTATTGATATCTCAACTAGTGGTCAACATACAAAATCATGGTCAGCCTGGCATGCGGCTTTCAGTACGCCTGCCATGTGGCCATATGGCACATATGGTGATTGACACATCTTATAAGCCTTGGCCATTTACGACAATCCTTTATGCTCCAATTAGTTGTGAATTCTGCTTTCACTACAGTTTTTGATGAAAAACATCGTGCCATGCGGTCAGCATGTGAATATTTATGTAAATACCTCACATGTTTGTCTGACGCAGTTTCTTTTTAGTTTACAACTGTAGTGGGATTTCTCCCTCGTATCCCCGAAGCCGCGTATCATTTATAGACAGCGATGGCATGCCTACCATATGGTTTCTATAATTCCCATATGGTACTTAAACTACACAAAATGTGATGACCCATGCACTAAAGCTGGGTGATCACATATTCCCTAGCAAAGTCCAAAACGTATTCTTAACAAATTATGACAAGCGATGTCATCATACCATACTAATGTGCACAACGCATTTTTTAAGAAAGACCACAACCAGATCCAACAAAATGTTTTATTTTAACAGTACAGCATTTTGCTTTGTAATGAAGTGCTGCATGTGTAGTACTCTAGTAGCGTGTTGTACTGTATGTGTAGTACTGTATGTGATGACCATGTGTATATTAACATCTTAAGCATTGTTTTCCCTGTATGTGCCATTTAAAAATATACTCAAATGGCATCGCCTAGAACCCCCCTTCTATCTTTTTATTACATTATTATTTCAACGGAAGGGTCGTATTTTAGGATAAGCTCATTTAGCAAACTAAAGAACAGATTAATAATAAGCAAGTGCACTTTATGTACTTTGTTATGCTTCATTAAATACACATATTGTACAGATGTTTCATGCCATTTTTCACGACCGAGCAGCCATCGTTCTCTGTCAGTTTTCTATAGCTACGCAGAGGAAATGGAGTGGAAAATTTGTTAGCTGGTCAACACAGATAAGTAAGATACTCAGCAAAAAGTGAAGAACGAGCTCCGTCTTAATTCTATTACGTGTCACGGCATTCCCGGAACCAAAGAAAATGTTGTGATAAACAAATTGCGGTACACTTTGTTTGTCTTTTATGTACGCCGTTAAAAATCGGAGCAAACAAAAACTGATTTACTCAGTGATGCAGGTCTGTTCACTTTTAAACACAAAAACAAAATGACCATTCTGAAGTTAAAGGATGCGATATTAAGTATATGAATTTGTATTACATGAAATTATTTGGAACAAGTTATCATTATTACTGTCAATTACAGGATAATTAAAAGTACAGAGAACAGTGAATCGTGTACGTTTTAATGTGCATTTCGGATTATGACTTTTAATTGTTGTGTTTATAAAATAAATCTGTAAAAAAAGAAGCATAAAAACATGGATAAAATTAGTTCCCGCTCCAAATCGGGATCTATTCCTGACAGCCCTGGATTCAAACACACAAGTGTGTTCGCTACAAGAACGTATGACAAAGACAAAGATCAGCAAATATTTGCCCTTGGCGATGCAGCTTTACAACTGGACAACATTAATCTGGACGATTTGTTTTCATCTTTTGGATTCCAGCAACGTCTTGGTAACGGGAATATCCCCGGGCTGATTGGTGCGCAACTTTGTCCGTCGGAGAAGAAAGCTACTGTAGTTGAGTACGATCAGACATTTGAAGATGGAAGTCGGATGCACACCAAAATTATCGAAGGGCCAAAATACAAATCAGAAAATGCACATGTCCTAAATACCAAACTGACCGAGCTTAAAACGATAGAACCTGGCGTCAGTCTGCCCCAGATGAAAGCTTCGGTAAGCGAGAAGAATGATCGCAGATGGTTTGAGCAAGCATCCGAAAACTTCAAAAGCAAGAGAACTTCAGGTGATAACATTTTTATAAGCGATTTATCTTATACTTTGATAGTAGAAAATATCGCCAAGTTTACAAGTTGGTTTTTATGTAAATAAAGTTCTGATGCATTTCTAAGTAATCAGCAAAAACCTGAGATTGAGAAACTGTCCAAGGAACAGAAGGTTACTGGAATGAAAGATTTGCTCTGTTTTCGAAGCTGTCGACTTTTTAAGAGTCGTTTCAACTTCATTTGCTTTCAAAATGCATCTTATATGTGAGTACAATTTTACTATAAATGCAACTTACTCTTCACAAGAAGTATGCTATTATATGATTTTAGGGTCCTATGATAATGTCCGTAACAAAGTAGCCCAAGTGAATGACACGCCCTCTGTTGGTGCACTGGATGGCGCTCTTTTGACTGAGGAGACTGACTCGACATTGCAATGGCCAGATGCAGACGACGCACCGCCATTTCCGGTAGCACCAGGGGATATTCGCAGAAGAAGTGAACACCTGGGGACAGAACAATCCGAAGCGGCAGAGCTGAGGTTTGATCAAAGGTTGAAGACTTTGGCAGAAAGACAAGTGGAAGAAGTGGCCCTAAACAAGAGAGAGAGAGAGAGAGAGAGAGAGAGAGAGAGAGAGAGAGAGAGAGAGAGAGAGAGAGAGAGAGAGAGAGAGCAATGAAACGTAATAAGTGAATAATTTATGACTCAAACTTTCAGCACTAAATTTAGGTAGTACTCTACATTTCTTTGCCCCTTTCAGACATCCTGATGTGCGAAGTAAAGTAAAATTTCCGTCTTTAATCCGTTCCACAAGAAATATACCAGTTCACCAGCTATTTCCAATTTATTCTCAATCCTTATGAAAACTTTTTCTCTGCCAAGATTTTACCAATGCCACTGCCAAACCCACCCCCACCCCACCACCCCCCCCCCCCCCAGCCTCTTGCCGCACCTCCGTGTTTTAAACCAGAGAAATCAATTTAAGCTATCGCTAAACACGAGCTGGCAACACCAGTCGTAAACAGTGCACACAGAAACCCCATGACTCGCTTTTTATCACTGACTTAAACCAAAACTTTAAATATCCCAGTGATTAATGTTCTTTCCGTAAACTATCATTCGCCTTACGTAATTTCAGGCATTTTTATGTTATATACTACAGTGGCAACAGTTCTTCATCCCCATTCGCCCCATCTGAAGAACTGCATCAGAACCAATACTTTCTGCCCCCTATGGCGCAAGGCGCAAACCTGCTTGGCGCAACCAAGGAACTGATCCCTACAGTGACACAACAGAGTCCAGATGTCTACCCCGATGGTTCAGAACCGACAGAAGAACCGGAAGTTAGAGCGGAGAACACCGGATATAAGTACGGAATCCACAGCTTTGCTGATGATGATACTGACTGGTATAAACCAAACGAACTCTTGCCACAGGTCAGTCTTCCGTCATATCAAACAAGGGTTCAGTTTGAATTATTCGATATATATATATATATATATATCATTTACGCTACAATAGAATAAACCTCTGCTGTCTTGTCCTTGTGAGCAGCAAAAATTTTAAATTTTAAGTCCAATTCAAAAAATATTTGCCATCTGTACCTTTTGACCTGATAAGTGAAAAAAAAAAACAGAAATCAGAGGAATATTTTATCTAGGCTTTCTTCCGGTTTATCTGCTCATAAGGCTCCTAATGTCAGCTATCATGGCGTTTAATTGTTGTTATATCACCTGTTTAGTTACGTACACTCCGCGTAATTTCCGACGGCTGTATAATCTGACATAACGAAGAAGCAGGAAACTGATATCTTCGATTGGCCTGATTTACGTAGTCTATAAAGATAATAACTAACTGGTGCAGCGAAACTACAGCAATGGTAATCCGAGTAAAAATTATCCCACCAACGTAAATGACTCCTTAGGATCTATACTTACAAATCAATCATAGCAAGAGGGAAAAAAATCACTGGATTCTGATCAATCGGCCTCTCTCTGTAGTGTTTATTTCTATATACAATTAAGTTGCTGCTTGTGTTGAATTTGACGGCTAACGCACAATCTGACGTACAAAAAGGCTTCATCATCACGCCATGTTTTGTCAATGAAGAAGTGAATGGTAGTAAATGAAGCAAGTTTCAGAGCACTGCTTCCACCGGAAACCATGTACAGTAAAACCTGCCTACACCGGACAACGGGGGGACGGGCGGATTTTGCCCCGTATATAGAGGTGTCCGGTATTTCAGGGGTCATGTAAACCAATGGGGAAAAACGGGACTGAGAATTCTTGTCCAGTATTGGCAGTTGTCCGGTATTTCAGGGTTTGTCCAGAATGAGGTTTGACTGTAATTACTTCCAGATATTACTTAAACTGCAGCTATCGGATGCGGGAGAAATTATCACGTGTAGAAAATGGACACTCGATACTGAGTTCGTTCACATAAGAAACATTTCCACCTTCTCCTCTCTAAAATAAAATCGTACCCATTCTCAATGAGTGCGTGGCATGATTTTATGTGGAACTCGAAAAAGTTCAGCAGGGTTTCTGCTCTTAAATAAAGCATAAAACCTGGAAAAAGCCACCCCGGAATCAAAATCACACCCGAAATGAGACCCGTAACATTCTTATTCCTTTATTTGGAGGCGGAATTTAGACCAAATCATGGAAGAAAAGGACTGCTTTCTTTACAGAAGGTTGTACAGGCTTCCGAAAGGATGCCCGGGCTTAAAGGGGGTAGGAGCGCCAGGACACCTGGGATTCCCTCTCACGCTACACCCTTGATCACTGAAATCCCATCGCGACTGTAAATCGGCGTATTAAGGTGATTCGTAGGAGAACATTTTTGATTCCTCACGGTGGACAAAATACGGGGTTGGGACACATAGACTGAGAAAATAACATAATTTTTTTTCACTGGACCCATTCGTCCTTCCATACTGCTGCACAGGGCCATTAACAATTCTCCATAATTCTCGTCTTTATCTTTCACAGCGGCTGAGCGGTCAAGAAGATATGGTCAGTGTTGACATGGGCTGCTTCTCCTGTGAATTTACACCGTTTCTATCGTCTGTCAACAAGACGGACAGTCGCACCAAAAAGAAACAATGTTCTCCTAAAGGTCGCACCAAACTGACAACAGGGGGCAGCATGGAAGACCCCCAGAATGAGGAGTCGTTGTCAGGTCTGCAGTCCTTAGTAGCAAATTATGCGAAAATGCTATACAAGGATCGGCCTCAATTCCTGGAAACTATGTTCAGGGCTGTGAAACTGAACAAAGTGGATGTTATAAAAATATTGTGCAAAATCATCCAGAAAAGCGGCCTCAAGCTGCATGAAAAAGAACTACGGGAGCCGGAGTCGTCGGCTACTATTTTACACGTCGCTTTACTTTACAACCATGTTGAGACGATTGACTTTCTACTGGGTATGAAAGACCCGGCTTTAATTTTAGCCAAGTATGAAACGGAAGAATACCACAACCAAACCGGATTGCATGTAGCGGTCGGCAATGGTGACGTCAGCGTTATAGAGAAGCTACTCCTGGCATTGCAGGGGCCGGAGAGACAAGTACTTATCAATACACTAGCGGATGGGCACTACTTTAAGACGCGCCATCCCCACGGTCAGTTATGCCTTACAGCAGCGGCTTGGGCGGGGCATTGCGAAGTTGTCAAATTGCTCGTGAAATATGGTGGGAATATGGCTCTGCAGAACGATCATGGAAATACACTGCTGCATTCCATCATAATGCAGTCCGCAAACTACCGCGACCGACATGATTACAAGATGATTTTCGACACCATTTGGGAAGCGGCTTACGTTCGAGCGGAGACTTTGAATTACGATAGCAAGAATCCGGAGCATCGCGAGCTTCAGGTCAGCCAAATGCAGGTGGACATTTTCAAGCAACTTTTGAGCCTCCGCAACGAAGACGGTTACACACCCTTAGCAATGGCCGCAATCACGATGTCCCCTCTTCTCAAACACATGCTAACGTTGGATAAAATATACAAGATTCCGCAGAGCAAGCTCGGTTCAATTGCCTGGGTAACATATGACGTCACGGAAATCATCAGCTTTGCTGGCCTGAAATACAACAAATTTTCACTGCTTCACATATTGGCGCACACTGGGCAACTTCTTTCACGGCGTACCGATAACTCGCCCACCGATGATATTGATGCATTCTCCCTGGAACCGATTAGAACTATTCTAGAAAAGAAATGGAGCACCTACCGCCTGATATACATATTCTGGTGCTTGATCCACATCCTGTATATGATTTCCTTCACGGCTTGTACCATCGAGGCCAACAGCAGCCCTCTGTTTACGAAGTTTGTTGTAGAGAAGGGCCACTCTTTTGACGTCAAATGGTGGCTAGTTATTTTTACTATCCTGCCCGCAATTTATATACTACTGGAGATTTTAGACCTGTTTGGCAATAGACCTTACCGGATACAGTATATGACCAATCAGAATGTAGCGATGAGGCTGATCAAGTGTGTCAAGTCTGAGTGGACCACCATTGGCAACGGACCATACAGGTAACACTGATGTGGTAATAGGAAACATATATTTCTAACACGCACCAGGAACCAGGAATTAAGACCACCTCAGAAATAAGACCAGTTTTCCTCAGTCCCGTTCCAGTTCACTCCCATCAGAGACAGCCCAAGAATGTGACTGGAAATGACCGAAAAATTTCGAAATCGAAAATTTCCAAACCGAATGCTATAATCACCAAAGGTTTTTTTGGATACTAAACATTGAATCCAATAAAAATACAGGGGTGGTCCCAATAAGGAGGTGGTCCGATGTTGAGGTTTCACTGTATATTGCTTTATTAAACTTCTTTTGTGTAAGCACACCTAATTATTAAAAGAAAAATTAATCACTGTTGCAGTTGTAGTGTTGCAGAAAATCTTGGAATTAGTTTGAAAGAAAATACGTAAACAGTGAAGCACATGCGGGACTGGGTAGAGTTGCGTGACCTCAAGCCGTGATTGGAATTAAGTGCGCTGGAGAAAAATCACTGAAATTGTGTACACCACTGAAATTTCGTTACATTGGACAAGCTCAGAGAAATTTAACTTATTTTTAATCGTTTTAAAATAATTCTTGATTGCAGGCACTTGCTTTGCCATTAATGAACCGTTTTGCTTGCAGGTGTGTAAATCTTGGATTTTCTTCATGCACGCTACAGTGGTTTCTTTTGTACGCATCCAAGGACCCCAGCCAGGACATCGCATTAGCTATGTCTCTCCTTCTTGGCTGGATCTTTGTCCTGTTTTTCACAAGAGGCTGTCGAATCACATGCCGCTTCTCCCTAATGATCCAGAACTTATTCCTCAGTGATCTGATATACTTTCTGGCCGTTTATAGTATTGTATTGGCGGGTTTCTCCTTCGCTATGAATGCCATGTTTACGTATATGGGAGATGCGGAGATAGCAATAAGCAAGGTCTTCTACGACATGATGAATGTCGTGACAGACTTGGACCGGAAACAGTCAATTGAGGAGTCACGTCATTATTTGTTTACAAAATTGCTATTAATAGTGTACGCTATTGTTGCAGTTATCTTATTACTCAATATGTTAATTGCTATGATGAACACAACGTCATACGAGATTGTCACTCAAACGCGATGTAATATGGTGAAACAGCAACAGCTGTCAATCATGTTAATGATAGAAAGGAGGCTGTTTTGGTTGAAGGCATTGTGTCGTAGCTCAGAAGAGGGGATTTGGACGGAAGGTGGGGATAAGAAACCACGTTATTTAATGGACGTAACTATGCTGCACTCATCTAAAGAGAGATAGTAGACCAGAAAACTTTTTGCTTGAATGACGCCGTTAATTCAACCACATCGATGTCATAGGATGCCCATGGTTGGCTTAAATCTTTTTCAGTGGACAGATTATGCGTTATGTTCTTCGTCAAAGCGCTGGGCAGTGAAAGATATTGCAAACAAAATGACGGCACCAGGCAAACTCTATTTTCATTGAATGTTTTCATTGAATGTTGACTTTTCAGTGTAAGTCAGTCGCCTCTTTAGAATTTCAAAACGCGTGCCTAGCAGTATGAAATCTTCACTGAAGTTCAAATTATATGTGGTTATTTCCAGAATTTATCATCTGGTTAACAAAATAGTTAAATCCTATTTAAAATGTGTAATTTATCTGATTCCGCCGTATGATGAGAAAATGAAACCCTTTCCTTTCGACCAGAAGTTTTTAGGAAAACCGTAAAAATTAGGAACTTGGGAAAGACAAGTTTGGAATGAAGAGCGCCTTTGAAATAATACCGTTCTCCAACTGAGTCTAAATAGCACCTTTGTCGTAACGAGCCGATCTTTTATAAGCTCATGTTATGATGAAAGCATTGCCAGTTACACTAAAATACATCGACAACGCAGAATTACAATACAAATATGTGCTTTTTTAAAATTTCATCACCTTGGTGAAAATGCAACGAAATCCACAAGCATAGGTCAAGTGACCACCCACCAAATGACCACCGGTTTGTTGACCACCGACCGACTGACCACCGGTCACTCAAAAAGTGTAACGTAACATAATACCCTTCCTGACATTCACCCTGGTCTATGATTGGATTATCTAACGAGCCATTGTGTCGCTACATGGGACTGAATGTAGTCCAGTTTTCAAACCAAATTCTTAAGGGATGAAACCAAACACCGAAAAAAGGGGTAGAAGCAAGATACAGCAGTGCCATTGATGCACCAGGCCTGGCACTCGAAAGCAAGCATGGCAAAGCAACAAGAAAAACAAGTGTAGAAATTGTACAGGTACGGTGCCATAACGGCCTTTTATATAAAAGATGTAAAGCTTATTATTATTATTATTATTATTATTATTATTATTATTATTATTATTATTATTATTATTAAATAGCGCCTTTCTTTATGTTTGTTTCTTTTGAATTTTTACTTCAATCCGATAATTTGTCCAAGTATCTATCACACCAGGAAACAACATGCTTTCGTCAAATGTTTGTGGCAGATTCTAATTTCCATGGTGAATGAATCTCGCAACATGTCAATCGGCAGCTCACAAAAGCGACATCTACCGAGCAATGACGGTCATGTTTAACTGGACGAAGCCTGTGAACAAAATTGCGGTAAATGACGCACTCCCGAAAACAGGGCAACAGGTGTTCTGCCTTGGTATTGTAGTTATTATTAAATCGTGTTACATCAGCGCTCGACATTCTTCCATAGTTACCGCTCTAAGGGACTTTCAAAGCAAAGGGTTTTTTCATCACCACATAGCTGGGTATTTGTCTAAAATGTTTTTACTCGAAGGCAATAAATATCGATTTGAGAAATAAAGATATCAAATGGTGTATGAAGTTTGTATTATGCACATAAAAAAGGCATATACAGCACTTTGAAAATATATGCTTGTTTCTATGTTTGTTGGATTTTGTCTGGATATTTTTGCATAAATAATAAATAACATGCATTTAACATGGTCCGGGATGTACGCATATATTTATAGAATATTACTGAGAATCTGTAATTGAGGGTTCTTGATATCTCTAATTTAATTTATATCTTTAATTCAGTTAAAAGGTATCTGCAATAATTTAACTTATCTAAAATTATTTAGAACGATTTCTAAATAATATTTATATCTAAAATTCAATGAAATATATTTCTTAAAATTTATGTGAATTCAGTTTAGAGACCTCCATAATTTAGTAAGAGATTTCCATAATTAGGAATAATATGTCTAAGCATTTACTATTAAGTTAAAGATATCTTTAATTCATATCTTAGGCTAGAAATATCTCTAAGCATTTATATATTTCCAGATAATGAAATATACCTAAATTATAGACACGTCTAAATCAAGATATCTGTAAGCATCTCTATAAGAGATACCTCTACTTCAATTAATGATCTTTTTTGCATTCAGAAGTATCAAAATCAAATTAAATACTTCTTAAAATAAAAGAAAACGTTGACTTGGTTCTAAGAAATGTACTGGAGAAAATGATGAATAAATATAAACAAACCGTTATATACTACTTCACAATTATTGAATGCCATTTTAACATTTAATCCCTAATTTTTTATATGAAAATATAATTAAAGATATCAATAAATTAATGTTAATCTCATTCATTTATATTTTGCTATTTATAATTGCATTTTAAAAATTAATTTTTCATATCAAAAAAAAATTTACATTTATTTAAAATTTAACGAAATGTCATCTTATGACATCTAAAAAACAATTTTAGAGAGTAATATGTGATTTTTGATGTCAATAAATATTTTTTTACATGTCTAAATATTTATTGATGTCAAGAATTATTTTTAGAGGTTAAGAATACATTTAGAGATATCAAAAATATAATTACAGATACCAAAAATTAATTCTTGATATCAAAAATTTCATTTTAGAGAACAAAAATTAATCCCTGATATCAATAACTGCCTAATAAATGTGAAAATGGCATTCCATTCACAATTATTTGAGGATCTGATATAGATCAGTGATATTACAGATCTGAAAAAATATACGAGTACGATAAAAACGCAGTGCTTACTGCAAAAGATGAAATACGCACCCTGTTCTCCTGTGAAGCAAATACATCAGTTTCTGAGGCAATTCTCTGCATATCATTCCACATTCCTGAAAGTGTTCATATATATATATATATATATATATATATATATATATATATATATATATATATATATATATATATATATATATATATATATATATATATATATATATATATATATATATATATATATATATATATATATAAGCTTTATCGGATTTTAGAACAAAATCTTTATCAGAATGGAAATTGGAAATAGATAAAATCGAAAGAATTCAATATATATGTATAAGCTTTATCGCAACTGACGCTTGAAAGTTTACTACCCCACAGTCTTGGATCCTCGAAGTATAATCTTTTCCTTTCCTGTTCTCTTTCGCTTTCAATGTTGTTCGGTTTTCCTTTTAATACAAAAAAATATCATATAATAAAAGCCATTTAGTAGCAAAAATTGTTGTAGAATTCAATGTCTACTGATTCATTTGATCTATTTCGGCAAATTGTGCGATTGTTTTTCTTTGGGTGTGGGAAAAAAGGGCTCCTTTCTTAGCTTCTTGCACCCTCCTCCCCACCTGCCCCACATCAGAACACGCGTAGATATTCCTGTCAACCTTTTCTTTGTGCGTGGATAGTGCGTGTGTGGAACCAGTATTTTGTCATGCAGACATGCTCTTGAGTGAATACTTTTTGTCTCTAAAATGGAGAATTTTAGAATCATTCATAAACAATTAGTCCTGGTGGTCAAGATTAACCAGTGATGTGTACCATGCACTCTGTGCACCAAATTCATGTAAAACCTCGTAACAAACAAGAGATTTCTCACTGAGGCTTGGTCTTGCGGTGTGTAGGGAGACGCTTCTTTTCAGGCCTTTGTTGGGGGACCATTCGTTCGCTTTTTCGCGACTTTTCACAAGCTGTCCCTGTGCCTCTGATGCCGCAAACTCTTCTTCCATATCTGGATGCGTTGCATCGGTGGGTGTTTCTTTCAGAGTAGATAATTTAGGGTCAGCAGAGGTACCTGTTAATGGTTTTTAAAACATGATAATGGGTGTCGGTAAATTGTGATGTGACGTCATGGACTTTGAACCAATCACTCTTCTACGCTGTATATTCAGTCTGCAAATTGTTTGGCCTAAGCAGACATTGAGTTTTGAGTAAGCCTTTGGGCAGGTAGACCGCATCGAGAATGTTTAATTGAAAGTCAACATAAATTAGTGTTACATGACTCGAATAAATGCTTTAATCTGACTCTCCAATTCCCAAGTCAATAATTTTTCAATGTTTACCGGAAAAATCGATAGACATCACACTGCTCTGTTATTTTGTTGAGTCATGTAACAAATCATATATTGACTTCTTTTGAGTCAACAATAAGACATTATTGGCCAGCTGCGAAAATGTTCACCTAATGGTCGCAATTGTCAACATTTGCTCACTGGTCAGTAATACTTCGTTTTGACACAAACTACGTTAATATCTGCCGAATCTTACTTTTAACTCGAATGTTAACTAGTATGTGCTTTTGTTATATCCTTTGTCAAGTACGGATCCCCAGGAAATGACGAACTGCAACACTTGCTTGTAAAAAAATTTAAATTGTTGGGTAACTTGACTAAATGATCGATCTTGTAGTTATGCGTAATCAAAAGGCCACAAAGCATATACTGAATCACTGTGAGTCAGTATGAAGACATCACTGACCTTCAACTCTTCAACATTTTCGCAGCTGGTCAATGATATCTCTATGATGACTCAATATTTCAAGTCATTATGTGCTTTATTACATGAATTTACTGGGTTTTGATTATAAACACGTGTAATATCTATAGACTTTTGCGACATTTTAAATATGTGACTTGATCCAAGTCATGAAATAATCACGATGTTGACTCAAAATACGTTAATATATGCTAAATATTGACCCGAAATTACCCGACAAAAAACGGCAATATGATACACATATTGCAATAGAAAGCACATATTTACCTGGCAGTGAGTGGTATCTAACCACAGACTGTATGCCGTTTTTGAAGACTTGGCCTGCGGCAGTAATGCCCTTAACCATGGCTTGTCCACGGATGTGCAATGTGGTGGACCTTCCACTTTCTGTCGTTTGTTCATCTGGATGCTCTGAGACAAATAACAAGATCAACAGCTAAGTGAGAGTAATGGATTCATAATGTGCACCTTCCATAATGTTTAAAAATAATTGAGACCTAAACGCTAATTAGGCATTTTGAAAGTTTTGAAACTTCTCTTTGTCTGCAGTACATCTGCTCAATACCAAAGAAAACGTATTGATCATGAGAAATGTTTTCTTCGAATATACACACTCTACTTTGAAAACTTCGACATTCTGCAAACTATAATCGACTACAATAAACATCGATGATAAAACAGCGTCGCAATGTTCCCTTGGGAACCCTACACGGAACAGTCGAGTATTAGTATTTGACAATTGGTGCTGTATACGTACCTGTAAGCACTGGTATCAACCATTCATTTTCCAGATCAGGCAGGTCAAGATAGCTACAGTTGATGCTACCGTTGGTTCGATTTTTGTTGCTATGTTTCAGAAGCAATCCTATTATCTCGTTGTTCTTCATCCCTAAGGCTACCTTCATAGCGACGTTTACATCAGTCACCTGTTTGGAGAGTAGCATCTGTATCAATGGAATGTTCTGGTGCCTGCACGCATGTCCCAACGGTGTGTCAGTGGTAAGACCCGTGTTGATGTCTGCACCAAGCTCTACCATACAAGCGGCTGCTACTGCGTAGTTCCTGCTGCACGCGTACAGTAAAATCGGGGTTTTGAGGTTTCTATGCACTGCTAAAATGTAGAGACAAATATCCACGTAATTCTCTACCTCATAGTTGTTTTTCTGTTTCAACAAGTTGTCCATTATTTGGCTTTGGATTATCAGCTGACTTAGAAAACTACTGTGTTTTGCAAGAAGATACACAAGAACGAATCCCTCCTGGAGTAATTGTTGGTTCCCTGGATGCTCTTCAAATGCGGATTCTATCCTGCGAATGACGTGTTGGCACAAAACACTGGACGCTTCAACTTGGGATGTGCTTAACAGATACTGCAATAACCGCAACCCCTTCGACTGAATGAGACTGTTCTTTTCAAAGTTTCCCATGCAACTCAGTACCAGCCCCACAACACTTGGATCTGAGCTCCAGATTCGGCCATACTCCATCATGGCATTGCTGGACTTCCATATAACTGCCTCCAAAGCCTCCAGGCATACAAGCGATCCCATATCGTTATCTTCATTGTCAAGCAAGGCATTTTGGATATGAGCGCTTAGTTTTTCCAATAAAACACTGGAGATCACAGCATCCTGGTTTAAACACAGAGTTGTTATTATTCTTAAGAGCCCTTCTTGAAAATACTTGAATTCATAGGACTGTTCAAAAACTTCACATATGTCGCCTAGAATACCGTAGCGCGCAAGCTTGTGCGCATTATTTGGGCTCTCTTCGCATAATGTATTCAGGGCCCTGTAGCCAAGACATTGAAACAAGGTGTCATTGGGAGGTAGTGACTTCATACAGGCAATAATAGCAATGTGTATGTTTCTGCTGCCAAGTGCACTAGCTATGGCTGGCATTCTGAACAAGGAGTGTAAGAAACAGCAGATGCTGCAGAACAGCTGGGGCGTTTTCCCATGCATCAACAACACACCCAAGGTGACGGTGTGTATAGCGATTTGCGAAGGACTATCTCCAAACACATTCAAGTATAACGACTGGTTTAGCGTTGCCATAAGAGCTTGTAGGCTGGAGTTCTGTATTCTGCTGTCTTCCCGGAAAGTGCATAAAATGGAGTGGACTATTTTGAGGAATGCAAGTGTGTGGTTAGGATCCGTGTCGACAGGCTGTAGCAGCAGTGTGTAGAGCTGGAGGCTCGTGCACACTAAATCACTGTCGCCATTGTCCTGTGATTCGAGAATCGTGCTTAGATACGAGTGGAGGATTTCGATAACATCCAAATCCCTTAAGTTCCTAACTAGCTCTTCGTCTGCACAAAAATCGAACAAAATTTGAATGCTTTGCTTCAGGATTATGCGATTATCGTGAAATTTCCTAGTAACTTTGACAACATTCTCATGCGTATCCATATTTATGAGCATTTGCATATTATCCGGATCTGGCACCAACGACTGAATCATGCCAAGTCGAGAGATGATTTCAGCCTCTTCTGTTTCTGAACAATTGTCACTTTCGGCTAAGTTTTTTAACACATCAGCCCATAACTGGCAGGTTTTCTCGTTGAGTAATTTAAAGGCCACGGATGGGCGACAGTGCATAATACACTGCAACACAATCTGAGCAACAGGCGACAGTACGTTTAATTGGGCGGTATCAGTTTCGTTTTCTGTCGTGTCCTGTTTAAAGACCACTATCAAGGTTCCTATAAACTTCCCTATTTGCTTTGTCTGGTCAAGACGTTTGACAAATTCACCACGTTTAAGATTCTCAAAAATCTGTTCGAGAAAATTTACAACTGATTCTTTTATTTCACAATTGAACTCGGACAAAAGTATTGTCTCGATCCAATTAATAAACAACTCATCTGTAGTAATGCCCAACATTGCGTTAAAGTCTATCACCATGATCTGTTTCAGTATATCAAAGAGCTTGTTGAGACCAGCTGAATACTTGTTGCTGCTACAGGCTACATGTACGTATTTCAGGAGCATGCTTTCTAAAGACGAAAGTGACATGTTGATGTCGTCACATTCCTCTAGGAGTCCCTCAAGAGTTTTCAGTTCAATAAAAACCTTAGACTCTTCCACGTCCTGAGCCTCTAAAGTTTTCTCAAGATAGCAGCATTGCTGGATGATCTGCAGCTGGATGTCTTTCTCCAAGTCTGGCAAAAAGTCCTCACTTGCATTATCAGTATGTGAGGATAACTGGCCTTGGCTTCGTGTCGTTGAGGTGTCATTTACGGCGTCGGTATTGTTCAAGGATTCCTGGCACGAGGTCACGATGTCCGGAGGTGCTTCCGCCATTTTTACTTGAGATTTACTACCGTAGCAATTGTTTACGGGAGCTGAAACACCGAATACGGCATGATAAATACACATAAATATACTTTTATATAATCATGGTAAGTCACGAATTCCTTTCGAATAATTTATCTGGGAGTAATTTTCAGTGCAGTTCTCTAAACCTGCATAAATATTTGAATCTCACCATTTAAAACACTAAACTTTAACAAAAACGAAACCTTAAGATCAGCTGCAAAGTTCATTATGCAAATAATAATCTAAAAAATCTCAAAATTACCAGAATAGAATAAATTGCTCGAATTCCCTAACTTATTTGAAGAATTAATGGTCTAGAATTATCCCAACAGCTTTTTGTTGTTTTTTAAATACAAATGGTGTAAAATGGGCACTTCAGTTGAATAGTATGAAAATGACATTATGTACTTAAAAACATTAAAAAGCAAGAAAGTTGTATGTTGCTGTATTATGACGTCATAAATTAAAAACACAAAGCAGCATAGAGACGCTGACACAGTTGTAACAAGCTGCATGACACAAATCATTTTGTTTACTAGGTCTGTATTTATCTATTAAAACTTGCTAAAGCGACAACCTATCAAAGTCGCAATATTAAACACTTGGCAAAAAATATTTTCGAAATAATTTATATATGTGCGAAATTTGGGAGTCATAGGACCAGTATGGTTAGAGGAATAAAAAAGACAACATGGCGGACCAGTACAGAGAGAAAAGGTCCGAAACACTGGCCCCGTACAACTTCATGCAAGTCTTCGATTTGCCAAGCGTTAAGTATCGTGCATGGAGCTCACAAGCGCTCTAACTGGGAGCACATTTCACAAATGGGTTTGTAATATTATTTGCCTTAATAATACATTAATCAGACAAGGCAATCAAATATATTTATCCTAGATCAAAGACAAAGGCAGCAATATTCTTTGAATTCTGTTTGACTGAATGTTAACAAAGATGTAGCTATCTCAGAAGATTTACTCTATTACAGCTTTAAAACTTCGCTCTTCGAAACAAGATCAACATGTACTAGACTATGCTTGTAATATCGTCAGGCGGTACATTAGATTAATATATGGATTAATTAGAACACAAGTAGAAACAATGATACTCACGCCAGAGGGTGATGAGACAGGACGTCTAGCAGCAAAATGTCACTGATTTGCCGCAATTTACTTATCTGATCCATTTTCTTATCTGATCCAGACTGCAATTGTCTCGTTGCAATCCATTATTTTGCCACAGGTTAAGGCAGGGAACTGAATTGCAATCCTTTTGATAGGCTCCAAAATATATTTATCGACTTGTTTGTTTGTTTGTTTCTCTTGGAAACTGACAATTATTAAGGAGTCTAAAGGTCGCCATTAGACATCGTGAATAAATAGCCTTAGTACCAATTGAACTACCAATAACAAATAGCAAATAAACTACGCAGTATTTTATAAACAATGTCGCACTGTGATAGTGACTGCAATAAGTGTCTGCTCAGCCTCGGTAATAATCAATTCGAATTTTTCAAATCGACTGAAACAAACTAATAAGAAAGTCTTGCTGACATCAAAATGCTGATCTACTTGGTACACTTTCTGTCGTCCTTTTAGGGGGAGATGTGGACTGTCGGGACGAATTTCAACCAAAGTTTTTGTATTAATTTGGTAGTGCTGCTTTGTTATATGAGTAGCAAAGGCTACGTTTAAATTCATGCAATTACTTTACTTAAATAAGTTCAGTCACTTATTCATGCAATGAAATCCTTACTTATCTTTTAATTAACCAAATCAACCAAATTTCAGTGCTTGTAAATAAAGTGAAAATAGAAGAATCCGACATATGGCAAAAAGAATTTTATCTTATTTTTTACCAAGGATTAACCGAGCTTTCTCGAACTGAATCGCGTTGAAAATGATTATCGACTTCACGAGTTTTTTTTTCTATTTTTAACTGTTTGAAAGCAATATCTCCTGCGTAACTAAAATAGAGTAAATCCCAGGCTTTGATACTAAATTTTTCTGCTGTAGTTATATTACGCAGTTGTGATTACATGTGATAAAAATAACAAACTAAAATTGGAATAGGAGAAGAGCTCTTTGAAATTTATTTTATTAGCTTTTGCCTTTTAGATATTTTTTGGTATCAGCGACAAAACTGTTTAAATAAGCCAACACAGAATATTCTTCTCTCAAGGCAGAATGTAAAAAAAACCAAAGCGTCGTTGTGAAAGATACATTAAAATTACCGAAGATCTCAGATCAGCAGCCTTTGTCTTTTTTCCGTTCTGCATGGAAATGCTTAATCATGAAGATATACATATCCATAATGTTTTCAAAAATCCTTCGTTCTGCACATCACCAAATTACCCAATGGGCTGCTCTCATAACTCCTTACCATCTCGGGAAATGTGTACACTCTTATACAAGCACGTTGTCCTTTGATCAAAACGCCAGGTGAAATCTTTTCCTAACTACGTATTTTCTTTGCACTTGAAGAGTCACATGAAGAGATATACGTCAGTTGCCAGAACAATAAGATGTAAACCGCTGATAAATGATGAAGTGTGCCAGACAATATTATGCGGCATTTAAAACAACATCAAGTGTCCTTGACCGGTAAATGTCCTCACGGGATAATGCAACTGTCGCACACGTTACATTTTCGTTATTTGTAACACCTCTGAATTCTTAAAGCTGACCATTGGATCCTATGCTTCTTTCATCCCTATTCGCATATGAATTATGTAAACCAGACAAACTACGAGTTGAAGTTTTTTAAATTTAAAATTCTTTTTTTTTTTATGTGTTTTGTTTGTTTTTTTGTTTGCTTTTTTATTTGCTGTTGTTTTTTGATTTGATGGACCATAATAAGACTTCTTAGCAAGGTATCTCGCCATTTCCTTTGGGCTGATTATAAACTTGACAAACTGTAAAGTATTTTTCCTGCATTACACGAATACAACACTTGTAGGAGTTAGAGTTACGGCTATTGTCTATTAAAATCAATTAAAAAAGTCGGTGTTTCACGATAAACTAACACTCACATTCATAAAGCCTTCTTAGTTCGTGAGCACTATGGTATAGAGGAGAAAGAATCCACCTGTTAACAAACTACGACTACGAAACTAGGATTCCGGTGTTAGTAAATGTGACATTTCAGTTTGTAATATTACCAAAAGTAGACTATTAGCGAAATCACGTCTCCTCATTACCAGATTTCAATTTCTTTTTATATTTTGAAAAGGATTTTAAGTGGATCTTTTTGGAATATATCAAAGATGAGATTTACATCGTCCTATTTGGAAGTAGCATTTATGGCAGATTTAAGTTTTCGTTCTGGTGCGTCTACTGTACATACAACCATCAGTCCGTCATTGTTGTATATGTAAAGTATCTTTGTTCATAAAGCGTCTTCTGTAGGCTTCCTAGATCTGTATTCACTTCAAACTGTTAGTTTCCATAATATTTATATTTATTTTGGGTCAGAGAATTTGAAGAACTTTTCCTTCTATAAACATCAACAAAATATTTGTTACTAAAGGTCTCAGGGCGGTAAATACGTCAATGGTCAAAACGTCTACAGCTAAAACGTCTACGGCAAAAAGGTCGACAAGTTTAAAGGCGCATCTAAGTTCGACCACACTCTGCAACGAGTATTATTGGGAAATATCTTGTCTGAGTAACAGCTACACCCTCTCTGTTGTAATCAGAAGAACTGATCAGTTGTCATCTTGCCTTCACGAATTTAATGTAAAAGCAATGTCCTGTTTAAACGTACTCCATATTTAAAGATTAATGCAGCGTCTATTTAAGGCACTGTTTGCATCTGAGCACATTGCTTCTAGCCTGTCTAGCATAAATTTAAGTCTGGATTTAATTCGCTAGACGGAAATCTGTGTGTATTTAAAGTTTTGAATTGCTTTGACCCCAGTTCATCTATTGGTCAAAATTCAGAGTGGGACAAAATAACTTTATCAGTTGGAGGCGCGATTTCTTGATATTGTTTATTTTTGTAGCGGGGAGTGATTATAAATAACTCCATATTTGACCATGTCAGAGGTTTATTAATAGAACTTATTAAGTAGTTAGTCGAGGTTTCATCCGCTTTTCACATTTGTCAACGTTTTTGCCATCGGAGTTTCATCCGTCGGTCTTTGAGCAGTCGACATTTTGGCTGACGGTATTTCATCCAGCATTCATCTATAAAACATCTTAAGCATAAAATGTTTGTATTTAAGCTGCAGTAAAGTAAATGCTACTATTCGCTCTCTGAAGTCTAGGGAAAGAAAGGGAATAGAAATAACGTTAACAGACTTCAAGTCCTATTTTTCAGCAGTCAAAAAAAGACAGTATGTGTTCATCTGCTTTTATGAATGTGTTTTATCATTGTCATTGTGTGCTTTTCCAAGTACTGTTCGAAAGCTGAATATTCATAAACTGCCCCATGCTCAGAGGTATATCCAAACGTTCGAAAGAAAATAGAATCGCTTCTGTAAAGTGGTGATTACTTAACATTGTTAAACAAAATATAAATTTAATTGTCTAGATAGAAACTGGAAATTAATGGGGAACTTTAGTCCCGTATTAACATTCAGACTCAAATACTGCAAATTAACTTTGCTAAGCAGGTACATAAATCATAACTTTTAGAGCTAGAACTGTTCACAATTGTGTCCTGAGAAATTTTTCTACATTTGCATAACACACAGAGAAGTGTGGTTTCAGCTTTTTACATTTTCTTCATTGTTTTCAGTTTGCTTGGATGCTAATTAAATATTTTCAGTAAAACTGCCCTTATTTTGACACGGATACCTAAACCGAATGCCAATATATGTAGGTTTGAAATATGCAAAAATAATAATTTTCTATTTTGAAAACCCCTTCTGACTGTATAAACTTACGTGAAGACCGAGAAACATAATGCATAAAACCGGAGATTAGGCAACTGTGATATACCGTTCATTCGAAGAAACTACTTTGAACTGAACACACCGTTATATTCCGATGAAATACAAATACAAATGGTATTTACAAACCGTCTTGAATGCAAGTTTTATGTAATAAAGTCTGAAGGCGAATCTAATTTATGAACAATAATAGTCAATGGTGATTGTCTAAAACTCGAAAAAGGAATTGTTTTTGTCAGTCAATAGTTAGTTTTCTCGCTTAAGACACATAGTTATATCGGTCGACTGCTGAGGCATGAAAAAATGTTGACCTATGACATCATCATCGGCGTCACGAGTAATTCAAAGCTAAATATCTTGTAAGCGGTTCTATTCACACGTTCGGGGCAAAATAAGTTGAGACAACTTTTTTAACCAGAAACATCAAGGTGGCCTGTATTTGACAGATGACGTCTTTTTTTATTTTTTATATTTCTGCTGGATTTCAGCTCATTATGTACCAAAAGTTTTCACGTCATAACCATAGTCCTGAATACTAAAAAATATCAAGTTAACAAAATTAAAAATAACTGTGTTACTTAATAATTTAATGAAAATTAACTTGTGTCTTTAATCAAAATATTGAAACTTAGATTAGTTGTGCTTACTACGTATTCCATTATCTTTTAGCCCAGGTGGTCTCCGACTACATGGGCTATACTTATGGTCTGGGCTCTGTCGATCTGGGTGTCATCCCGTCTATCAGCGCTATGAACTTTAATTACGTGCTACTTTTACTTCATTCTGCATCAAATTACAAAAAGAAAGTAGAAATGTGGTTCAGTTATTCATTAATTTTGGAAAAACGTAATTTTTTGTCAATTTTTCACGTCACAACCGCAGTGCTTAATACTGCAATAACAAATGCATTAACGTCAGATACACAGTTTAAATTTTCTGTATTTCTCTATTGAGTCTTGAGTTTCTGTTGAGTCATGTGTTTCTGTCTTAAGCAGAATAATCTTGGGTTCATAATATAATTAAAAATTAAGTTGCTGAATCGATATGACTGGAAATTAACTTGGTTGTTTTTGCTAGGTATTTTATTAGGCTCTAGACCGCTGGTCTACGACTACATGCACAATAATCTCGCTCTTTTGACCGTCTGCCGGCCCATTTGTACGCGCTGTGAGCTTTACTTAGGTGCTGATTTTCCTTCATTCTGCATGAAATTGCAAAAATGTTGTGGAAATATGGTTCAATGAGTGTGAAGGGCAGGGACGTTTGATATTAATTCATGTTGGCGGTTCGTATTTTTTCACTAACTTGGTGAATAGAAAGTGTTTGGCTTTTGAGTCACCTTATCCATCTTTTTTCAAATATTATTTGAAATTTTGCAAAAAAGTAATCAAGACGTCGGCAGTTCAAGATTTTACGCAACTTTCATTGTGAAATTACTATTTAACAAATTTCCGTAGGTAGTGGGACATTTGTAAGATTTCTGGATAGTGATTTTAGGTTACTTGGCAGCGAAATCGATCTAGTTTTTCCCGGCTTCTTTCAACTTCAGCAGCATATGTTTTAGTGTGTTTAAAATGAATTATTTGTAATAAGAAATAATACAGGATTAATCTAAATTGCACTAAAATCAATTATTGTGAATCAGAGCGAAGAAATTACACATCAGAACAATCAAAACACGTATATGACAACATGTGCTATATCTGACTACTAAAGTGTCATAAACACAGCTGCAAAGGGAGAAGAGAACACCTTTATATAGCGCAAGAAAGTAGTCATTTGAGACGGAGCAATAAAAACAATGGACTTAGTTTTGTTCGAATATGTGAAATGAATTAACTGGAAAGAGAAAACCACTGGTATGACGGGTCACTGGTATGACGAACCACAAGTATGGCGAATCACTGGTATGATGATCAACAGATATGGCGAATTATTGGTGTGATGATCAACAGATATGGCGAATCATTGGTATGATGAAAGGATATCGCAAACACCAGTAACATATTTGAAATTCAGCGAAAAACTTTCCTTTTGATTTTTCAATGCTTATTCTGAGAAAGTAACAAAACTTTTATTGCTGAAGCTATGACATAACGTTCCTTACCTTGCAGTAGCTAAATTTTGTTACTCAAGATAATTCAAGGGTATAGTTTAAAATGGCATAAAATCTTGCAACGTATTTATTACGAAATCAGACTGTGCAGACCGAATCAAACCAAAATTAGGCCGAAATGGGAAAACGGGCCAACTCGTTATGACGTGATGTTCATTATATATTTTTTTTAATGCCCCGTTATACCGGAACGAAGTGTGGCGGTATTTTGCAGCTTGGTGGCATACAAATATGATTCGTGTTATGCCTTTGTATTATAATACAATTCTGAAATGTGAAATGTCATACATTGTTTCAAAACACGCTTGTAAACGTGTAAATGGTTTAGTTTTTATCATTGGCTTTAGTTTGCTTATAGTACTGCAAATGTCCTTGTCTCTATCTGTAAATGCGTCGCTGTAATGTTTTGTTTCATTCTTGTTTGGGGATTTGAACAGATCTGGGTCTTGTGCTATAGAAAGAAGTTGTATTACGGCTCTGATTTACATAAACACCTCCTCTCTTAAGCCGTAATAAATAACATCTAGTGGCAGTATCGAGTACTTTTTTCTTTCACGTGTGATCAATATATGAATCACGATCGCTTTTTATCTCTCTATGTTTTTTAATAAATTGCGTGTTCTTTAAAAAAAAGATGGTAAAGCAATCTATGCCCCATTAGTTTTGTTAGAAATTTGATGTTCATCAATTGAACATTAAAGGCTGTGTGGCTTACTTGAGTTGATATTCCGAATGCGTTTGTATAATTAACAACACGATTCAGTTCTAAGCACTGAATCTACTTCCGAAACGAATGGATATAATATAAACACACTTCTTTCCTGAGATGGATAAAAGGCAAGTCGTGAATAGAAACACACACAAGTTGTTAACTAAATTTAATGTACTCTTTTTTTAAAATCGATATTAGCCTTTGAACTGTTTTACATTGAAGGCTTGGGAAATCCCAAGGTTTATTGAATAAGGATGATGTATTTTCGCCTGATTTCGTTTTTTCAAACGTTAGCTTGCCCCGCTGTCTTATTATGATGGATGACCAAATTTAACTTCAGTCTGTTTAGTTGATCCTCCTTTACTTTCCTAAAAAACGGAATTGAAATTTTGCCATGCTATTAAAACAGCAAATAACAGACACAGTCCTGGACGTGTCCAGCTTTTCAATGATATTATCAAAAACTTAACAAATACATTCCGCTGAATTATATGAAGCTATGTTACATATGCGTTTAAATATCTATATTCTGCAATGCGTCAATCGTTCCTTCTCATTTTGCCATGAAAATGGTAACCATTTTTACAGAATATCTGAGGATGACGGCACTTCCAAATATCGAACATCGACAGTTCACATACAACTACCAAATCCTCGAAACCTGTTATTATTCTGCATCATTCAAATATTGTTATGCATATTTTCCATTCCTGTGGTTAATTTCGCTCTAGGTCACAAAATCATATTTTCAGTATCCATAGTGTAATTGAATTTGATTCGTTTCCAGGGATATGAGGACCGATTTTGGCAAAAATACACAAAGGCCTATTTAATTTACCACCCTCTGATTTGTTTTGGAATTCATTTGCATTTTAAACGACATTGGCATGTTGGAACTTTCCACAGCGTATCAGCTATTACAGTACTCCAGTTACACCAAACTGGATAGCACACGTATTGCTATCGTGAGTTTCAACTTTCAACCTTTTTTTCTGTCCGTTGACGCTTTGGATATGGATTTACATCTACTTATTAACATTTTACTTTCTTAAGGGTGATAATTTTTTTTCTACTGATGTGTAAGAAATAATCTACCCTTAAGAGACCTTTAAATGCACAACTCGGTCATTTTAGGTTTGCCTTAAAAGCTGATTTTCAATTGCTGCTGAATTTGACATACCACATAAAAATATGCAGTGTACTACCTGCAGAGCTGGTAAAAAAACATTTTCAAAGAGTTTTTGGATGTTAATACTTCACCTGTGAATTATACTTTGTCACATATAAGTTCATCTATCGTTTCTCATAAAAACTGTTTAACATATAAACTGCTAATTAACTTTACGTAATGAAATTAAAAATATTCTAAAAGCAATAGCCACTTTATGAATAAATACTATTAACAAACCCATAGATAACTCGCTTCCAGAGGTTTTATTAGTGTTAGCGTTATTAGTATCAGTCCGTGTGTCTGCATGTAAAAAACAATTTAAATGAAACTGATGGCTAAGTTCGTTTAATTAGTACCTTATCACGAAATAAAAGGTGCTTGTAAATTTTATCTTATCGAGATTTAGTCTTGAAGGACGTAAACTACTAAGGTTAATGTTAACGAGTATCGATTTTTAACAGAAGCGCTAAGAGAGACGTGGGGGGGGGGGGCTGAAAGTTACTCATATTCATGTGTTAAAAGTAGTGTCAGGACACCACTTACACTTGAACTCTACGAAACATGTTGTGCCCAATAAATATTCCGACATGGTTATGACGTCGATTACTGGTTACGACGTCAACCAAACCAGGTCTAAGCATTAAAACCTGTTGCAATTTGGTTGTGATTGGTCTCGAAAACATATTGACGTGTAGTCAACCTCTTCACCACAATGCTTTTGGTCGCAACTAAGATACCACTCTCTATGAATGTAATCAATATCTTTGGGTGCAATGTTGAATAAGTGTAGGAAAATCGACGTTATATAGAACGTCGCTTATGTAAAGTCATGAAATGGACGTTTTTAAACATCCACTTGCATCCCATTAGCAACGTTGATTAGATGTCAAATAATCGGCGTCTATCTAGCTTCGGCAGCTAGACGTTGTTTTGATTTCCACAATGAACCAAAAGACGGCATTGACCCGATGTCAGTGAGACGTCTATCTACAATATGTCTTTGCCAAATTTGGTCGTCCTAGCCCTAACCGTGTCAGAAGATTGGTGTGACAAGGTTATGGCGGAAAATGGAACCACACGGAAACACCTTACCGACTCGTACGAATTCAATAAACTGTTGGGACTGAAAATCATCAAGTGTAAAATCAAAAATGAAAAAAAAAGAGAAACCTCGAGAATTTCCAATAAAAGAGTAACTCTTTGGGAGTCCGTCCCAAGTGCAAATTAGTAGTAGTAGTAGTAGTAGTAGTAGTAGTAAAAGTAGCAGAGTAGACGTAGTAGAAGTAGTCAAAGTAGAAGTAATAATAGTAGAAGTAGCGGTAGTAATGGTTTAAAAATCCCCTGTATTGCAAGGCGAAACTGGGGCTGATAATAGTAATCGGACATTTATGGATGAGCTGGGCAGTGCCGCGGCGATCGTCCGCGATTTTGTGTTATATGCAACACCTCTAATTCTATATTAGACAGTTTTTCTTTCGATTTGTTAGGGAATCATAACTGGAGATTTAGCCAGACCCTTGACCTTTTCCAACTCGTCGGTGCATTTTCTTACAATGATATGGCGTTAATTTCTCGCTCTACTGTAGATAAGATGCATTTGTCAGTTTGCCTCAAGCCTCTTGTTAATCAAGACTCGGTACAAAGATGACTCTAGAGTCGTTTTGACAGATCTAACCAAGTTGTATTGTCTTTGTAAATAATACAAATACGCTATTCGTACAGATATGCAATACAAAGTCACATCACAGTAATTTGAAGAAGGCGATACGGTATCGCGTACTGAATCTCTTATTTGGTTCAAACCAAGGGTACCCAATGGCACAATTCTGCCCGTTGGCAGAAACTGATCACCTCTCTTGGTTTGCCATACGTGCTTTACACATGAGCTCCCAATGGATAAACATGTGGTCGCGCAGGAATTTACAAAATAAAAATCATATTGTGGAGAGAAAAAAGTTCAGCTATTCACTATAGGGCCTTGGTTAAAACAATCTTTTTGCAGCAGCTGAAATAAATAAAGTAATATTGAAGGTCATACCCAATGCCGGGGAGTCATGTGACGGTTTGTTGACATATACGGAGCTGTCTATACCCTACTCTCTGCTGTTTTATTTGATGTACAGGCCATCAACCCCTCAGTTTAAGTCTCTTTGAAAACAAAATGCTTGAAGATGTAAATCTAAATTTAAAAAAACTTAGCATGTGTTCAGTATGTGTGCTAAGCTTAAGTACTTTTCGTATGTATATGGTGATCAAGTGCACAAAGTGTATCAATTTCTGCAAAGAAAATGACTGATGAGGAGTGTTGGACAAGTTAATCGGAATAGACAGTATAAATAAGCCAGGGAATATATAAACTAGATCAGACTGTTTTTATTAATCACAGCATTTTTCTTATGTCTTTCTGGTCAACAATTTATAGCAATTTGTCAACTTCATTATTTTCAAAAATCTCAGAACACTAGTGTTGTACTTGTTCTTTTATATGTTTCAGAAAGACGTGGTGATAAAAGACCATTTGGTGTTCCTGCAAATGGGGACAGAGGCTGAACTCCAGTAACTAGAACTCTAGATACTGCAGTGTTTATAAAGTAACAGATGCCTTCGCGTTTACTTTTTAAAAGCTTCTAACTGTTGTCATGTTAGCATACATCTGACAACGAAAAGTTCCAAAAATAATCTGCAGTATTTTTCATGCTTAAATTATGAAACCCCTGCTTAAGTTAGTGAATGTGAACTGCTTTTTGCTAGAGATTGCTTATGGGACCGTCACCCTTTAGTACCACATAGAAAAAAAAAACAACCATAAAAAAACTACGCATTTTTTTAATTGGCAGTCAGAGAACTACACAGGAAATGTGACTTTGGCACAGTGACACGATACAGTTTGCAGATGTGCCGATCGCTGTTTTAAATATTTTCAAGTGTGACTTAAGTGACATGTTGTGCAGAGTGTCAACATTGAAAAAAGAGAGGGAAAGGGATACATCACAACGCTTATAAATATTCGTTGTAAATAATATAACAAACAAGGTAACGAGATTTGATCAGACTTCATCAGATAGCATAACTGTGTCAAAATGGAAAACAAACCCAGCTTAATTCGAGTGAAAGAAGAGGAAGTACGGAATCAGCAAGCGGAATCCACAGATAAGCGCACGGATACACATGAACATGACATTTCTAATGATGACGTCAAACAGGGCGAGAAGAGTGTTGTCCAAAAACCTGAAAACGCCTCGCAACAGGTTAGATCTATTAGTTCTATATGTTTTGTTTATATCTTCATGCTTCGCTCAATCTTTTTATGAAGCTAAATTAGTTTGCATGCAAAGACATCATTACGCACGCCAGAAGCACCTCACGGTATATATTTTTCCCTGCATTGTGATATATAATTAAACTACTATAAGTTAGTCATATTTTATCTTAGTAATATGTAATGGCACATATTTCTGAACACATACAACTTTATTTCGAACATTTTTTTCATTCTGAATTAGTTTTTTATTGGGACTAATTGACACAAACATCTTCATTTTATGATGTGCCAAAATCCATTATTCCCAAGTGCACATTCATATGCGTCGCGATGACGTCATTGCATGTCGTAATTCAGAAGGTAGTAAATTGGTTATGTTTGATTCATTTAGCCTTCGTTCTAATACAATACACAACAACCTGAGGGTCGATTTCATTTATTTTCATCTTCTATACCTAGACGCCGTAGTCTTTCCCTCAGACACAACTACAGTGGGGGGGGGGGGGGGGGGGGGGAGGGGGGATAATAAAATCTTTTGCACACCATTTTCAGAAAAAACAGGTAACATGCGCTGGGTGTTGCAGCATGCGAGGCCAAGCGAAAAGTGGTCTTATTTCTAAGATGGTTGTAAAACCATTGGTTTTAATTTCAATATGATTGACAAGAGGATCTGGAGCAGTCTTACTGGAAGTCTAAAATTGATCCCTGGACCAGTGAGTCCATTCAAGCCCAAACATTCTTACATTGGCTTGGGACTTGCTAGACAAGTGGTACACAACAAAGCAATAAGTAAAAAATAACTAAATAAAATTACAGTGTACTTTAACATTTTTTAATGTGAGTTGTTTTTACAAAAATTGTTACAACTCGTCAACCAAAATCGTGTTTATTTGGTAAAACAAGGTCTAAGGGCATATTCGACTGTTACAGGCCAGGCTCTCTGTCGAAAGATCTCAGGAGGCAAAGCTTATGGCTAAATACCCTGCAATGAAATCTACCACCGGAGGCTCAGATTTTTTGAAGAAACGTCTCTCAAAAGGAGTGGGTAATATATACCATAGGATAATACAAGGTTTAAGTCAGACGTGTTGTGGTGTAAATTTTATATTTGTAGTATTTAAACGCTTCTTTTGTTTTTAGTTGTTGATGTTTCTAGATTCCTGTTTCGATGGATCGCTAATTAAATTGCTGCATATTAACTCCCAGCCATTTTTTTACCAACGCATGTTTATTCACCATATTTGCAAGCTAGAAGCATGCGCCGAAAAACGCCTGCCTTGGGGACAAAAAAAATTATCAGATTTTTTATAGTTTTCATCCAGTACGGGACTACCAAAAAATACGGCTTTTGTTCATCAGAACACAGGCAAAAATATATCTTCTTTATAAGGACATGCGTTTTTCACTGCTCTAAATGTAATAGTTGATGTTTGACGTGGCTCAAAAAGAAAAAAAAGAAAAAGAACGTCCGCGTGACCATAAAACCACTGTTTCTGAGAAACAACGCAGCAAGGGCGCTTGGACTCTTCTCAGCCACCCCATACCTCAACTCCCAGCACAAGATTTCACCATAGCAACGCAAATTTACGCTTACAGCAGTGAAAAACACATCGTAAAATGTACAATTATAAAGCGGATATATACACCCATATCCTGGCGAAAAATCTTAGCTGTTTGATAGTTCCGAACAGGATGAAAGCCGTGACGAAATTCGAAAAACCGTCCCTAAGTCAGGCCTTTTCGGCACAGACTTCTGTGTATTCAAAATCAAAAGTGTTGTCCAATCTAACACAAACAAAAAGAGGTCATTGGCAAGAGATTGTTATTGTCCATTCTTGTCTTTTTTTCTTTGATTTTTTTGTCTGAAAGTATGACCGAGTAGCCTTGTGACAATGGCTGTGGCTTTGCATGTGTTTTCCGCAAAAACAACTTCAATGTTTCGTTGGATGACAACAGCTGTTCAGTCACATTAACGCAGGGCTTCACTTGTTACAGTTACACAGGTTTTCTACCGTATTTAAAGAAATCTGACATGCAGTTCAACAGTACACCATGTCGTCCGTTCTTCCATCCACTTCATACAACACCAAACGCCCCCCCCCCCCTCCCCCACCCTCAACCAGACACACATACATACCCATTCCCAGTTCACAATTCCGGGATTTTATACCGTAAATGCATTTTACTTTTTTTTAGAGAGTGTACTTCGACTCTGGTGAGTACAATATGTCCAAGTCAAAGATAGAAAACCGATCGTCTACGAAAGTACACTCCAAGGAACCCACGCTCATCCGCATGACTTCAACGGATGACGAGGACGCGGAGAATTTAAAACCCATGGCGCACGGTGAGAAAGATAACCCATTACCAGAGCCTGAAGAAACAGCACAACAAGCTATCCCTACACCGGAATTGCTATTCCTACGCCGCGCCTCTTTACACATGCCGATGTCCTCATCCGAGGCTCAAAGTGCGTCAATGCCTGGGTTAGATAAAAGGAGATATACCGCCGCACCGAAGGGCCTTATGGCGACCGAGGAAAGTCCTGCTTTTCCTGCAGTATTCGAATCTGAAGGAATGCCGCCATTATTTTCTGAAAACATGTCTCGGCGGAGAGCTACTTTGCAAGTGCCAAGTAAACTGGCAATGCAGTGAGACCTATTTTTATGACAATATTTTTGGAGACCGCTGTATGAGGCATATCTTCAACTGAAAATACCACAGTGAAGATATCCTAAAGACATCCCTCTCCGCGCCCCGTTCTACACACGCGTACGAAAATGAAAGTAGGATAACCTCACTATGGATTGTGAGTTTAAAATATTCTACGGTAACTTCATCAGAAAGTGCAAATTATACCTGGATAATTAGAGTGGGGACAAATATATCGAAATAGCTTAAATGAGTATGGCTGAGGTGATGCAGCTTTCCTTGAGTGGTTGAAGATATCCTGTTACATCAGAAGCAATTCCGGCTTTGCAGGCGAAATCTTAAAATTATGTGTATATTACGATTTTCTGGCATGAGTAAAGTGTTACAGGAATCTACTTAGATTTTTGCTTTACAAACTGAACCGTGAAAATTATGTCCTTTTCTAGATGGTATACGTTATATTTGTACATGCACGATTAAATAAACATGAAACAGACAATTTTTAACCTTTTTACCATGACCTTTTTACCTTAACTTTTTGTTACTCGCTTCCAAATTACATAACAATTTATTTTAACGCTGCACCAGTGTGAGGTTTATACCGAAATTTCATCCGAGGGCATTTTACCAGAGGGCATAAACATACAGGGCAACCGAAAAAAGAAAAAATCATGCGGAGAGGTCAAAAGCAAATTTGCAGACGAAAGCCTCAGAGAGACGCGATCCTCCATGTAAAGCAAATGACCTATGAAATCAGTGCTAAAGTCGGTTTGCAAAGTGCCATACTACTGCCACTCTCACTATCTGTTTTCACAATTCTAGCAGTTTAACATTTTTAAATTTCGACAGAAGTAAAGTTTTACATTAAAAAAGACATGCAATGTGTGCTCTTTCCGTGTGTGAGATTTTCAATAATCGAAAATAATCATTCATTTTGTCACTATTTTATGAATTCGAATAAAAACAAGCTACTGCACACCTTCCATATGTATATTATCCATGTGTAAAATATTAAAACAATCGACATATAGTTTCGGCGGTATAGTCCGGGCATGACGTTGCATTATGCCGACAAAATTACATGAAGGCCAAGTTTCGCCAAATTCGAAAATTTTTTTTCGCGATTCAGAACCAAAATACGACGTTTCAGACCTTCAATATGTGTTCTATCCGTCTGTGAAAATTTCAAAACATTCCGACCTATTGTGTCGGAGATGTTTCCCGGACACAACGTTTCCATTACGCGGTCAAATTGTATGAATGCTAATTTTTACCGAATTTCAAAATACTGTCATTTTGACCATTTTTCATGAATCGGAATAAAATATGAGGTTGCACATTTTCCATACGTGCTGCAATTTCAAAACAATCCGATTTATAGTTTCGTTATGTTAATTTAACACGAGGAAAGACGGGCAGGTGGACAGACCGGCAGACAGGCAGACAGACGGACTGACACGATTATAACTATATCCCTCCATTACATGGCAGATAATAAAGTAAGTTATTTCAATTTCAGATATCGATATTAGTTTCAGTATTTTGTAATATCGTTATTGTAACTAGAGTACAGGCTTAAATTAGAAATCAGTCATACAAGTGACCTATAATGCTATGTATATGCACAAGTATATAAATATAATATCACCATCAATTTTCGTCATGTAATTAATTTTGATCCCTATTTAAATTTACGTGTTTTTGGTTAGCCCAGCGGTTGTTCAAAAACGTAGTTTCGATGTTGGCTGGTCAAACTGTAATAGTGACTTCGTTAAAATAACACAGATGCGACCGAACAAATTAAAAGGCGTCGTTGTGACGTCGGCTTTGTAACTGACGCGGCCTCGAAATGACCAACTCCCTACCGCAAACCTGTGGAGTATATATGCTGCAATCAGTAGCAAACACATGCTATAATCGCTCTCAATATGGACAGCTGGGCGGCCAATATGACTATGCTGATATCATATCATGTGCCTTAACTGCCTAATCATAGCGTTTGCCTGCCTTATAATGGTTTCAATTGCAAAATTTCAATGTCCATTTTTGTATATAAAATGTTAATGAATTTCTGAAAAACTGAGATAAACCAAAAAGACATGCTACATTTTATCTCTGCCAAATTTGGTCGGCCTAGCCCTAGCGGTCTCAGAGCAGTACTCCTGACAGGTTTTTTTTATAGAAAAAAAGGAATCATACGGAACCACTTTAAAGAATCATATGAATTCAATAAACTAGGGGAGAGAAACTCCCTAAGTGTAACAATCAATAAGTGCAGAGTATGGATATGGATATCTGAGAAAGATTAGGAGAGAATTCTTTGGGCAAACCACAGAATTATAAACGCGTGAAGGTAAACGCTCATGCCACGTATTTTGAAAGCCAGCACGGCGATTTGGAGCTCTCTATAAAGTAGGTATTCACAGTGTGCGTATGTGTGTGTCTATGTGCGTATGTATGGAAGGAGTAGGGGTCCAGGGCCACGGAGGAGTCTGGTACCAACTCGTTACCATTGCAGACGCCGTCCGCCAGTTTTGTTAAAAAGGTGGGGTTGGGGTAATTTTCATTCAGTACTCCACATTCCCCCATGAAAATGGGGTTATTTCAGAATTGCACTCCGCGTTTGGTTAAAAGGGGTTGTTATTTCAAAATTAGCACTCCGCGTTAAGGGATCGTTTTAAAAAGTCATGGACAAGCATGGCAACCATTTGGTACGTGAGTGGTCCCCCGGAAGGCGGTTATGGTCCCATTCGAAAGTTAAGTTGGCATTGTTTCTCTCTAGTTTCTCTCCATTCCTCATCTGTTTTAAAAGTTTTGACACATCTTATTCAGTCATTCAGCTCCGCCCATACAACACTCGAGGCCACCAAATGAACTAAATTCAGACCAACACACAAAGCCGTGACATTTTAGTTCTACATGGTTTTCAGCATCGAACTTGTCTTGCCACAACAATAACTTGTACTTATATAAATGTTTTGGCTTCAACGCAACAGTACAAAACAACACTGAATTGTAGCCCATTTGGTAGAGATATCCCTGACTCACGTAGAATATCTGAATCTATTTTAATCAACCAAATGCAGTATCATTCCATCCCCTTTCAAGTGTAATAAATACCAACGACTAACAGTTTACAAGAAATGAAAGCGTTATTGCCATGGGTGGTCATGTTTCCGAGTTTTCACCGTACACAAGAATTTGTGATCACTCCATAAGGTTATTTTGTGCCACGAATAAGGCTTTAACATAGGCCTGCACAAAGTTCCAATAAAGTACGTACCTAGGTACTGTGTAATTACGCGTTTCATGTGGCGTGATTCTAATCACTAACGGGATAAGAGCGCGTGCATGTTAGTAATAGTTAAATGTAGAGTTTTGATAAAATACTCGTGTACTTGACCCCTATACATATCGTGCGAAAGTATGATGGTACGAAGAAAGTGATCGGTGAGTAAATAAATGCACTGTATTCTCATTAAAGTACTTCTTTGTAACTGAAGAGAATGTGCTGTTAAAGTTTTTCATTGAGTGTTGTGTAAAATTGTCAAAATAGAGGGAAACCCTTTTTTTGGAAAAACGCATTGTTATACATATCATTATAAACTTTTCATGCACCACAGCAAACATGTGGGAGGAAGTCGAGATAAAATTGGTTCCAGTAGATATAATTGGTGACAACAAAACAACTCCACTAAATAAATCAACAGAAAATACAGCAACTCTTTCGATTTAAATATCCCCTATGTTGCTCTGCTTAACAAAAGAAACTTGTTTTCAACTAATAAAGACGACTGAGCAAAAAGATCGCACATTTTCAAGTCAAACGATATGGTCGCAAACTTAGCCAACTTAAAAAGCGGGAAGATCGTAAATTTTCGTCATTTAAAAGCAAAAAGGTCACAAATTTGATAATTCCGTAGCAAAAGGTGTAAAAGCTAAAAATAATATCAAGAAAATATAAAGAGCGAAAAGTATGGCATCGCGTTTTTATGGAATGCCATTTTAACATTTAATGCTTATTTTTGATATCAAAATATATTTAGAGATATCAATAAATCAATTTAGATCTCATTAATTTATATTTTGCTATCAATAATTAAATTTTAGATGGCAAAAAATTATTTTTGAGATCAAAAAATCAATTTTACAAACCTAAAAAATCTTACGGGAGACACACATTCACATAAAATATAACGAATCGTCAATTAAATTTTGGAGATGAAAATTTGAATTATTGAGATCAATAATAACAATATAAATTTTGATCTCAAGAATTGCTTCTTTTTTGTACAGTAAAAAATTAAAATAAAGATTCTGTATACAAGGACAGCCATTATTTATTTACAGATGTGCGTTTCTGAATTTTTTATTTAAAAAATAGACTGATATTTTGATATCAAGAATCAGTTTTTGAGATCAAAAAATCGTTTGCAGATTTCAAAATACAAATTAAAAATGTATCAGTCTGAAATAATGATATCTAAAATAAATTCTTGATATCAATATATAGAAAATCAATTATTGATCTCAAAATTAATATTTTGCTCTCAAATATTTAATTTTTGCTATCAAGAATTGAAATTTTGATCTCAAAAAAATCAATTTTAGATATCATTAAATCATTTTTGATATCAATAAATATTTCTTGATATCTCTAAATATTTATTGATATCAAAAATTATTTTTTGAGATTAAGAATACATTTAGAGATATCAAGAATACAATTACAGATAGCAAAAATGAATTCTTGATATCAAAATATGGATTTATTGAGATCAAAAATTAATTCTTGATATCAATAATTCACTAATAAATGTGAAAACGGCATTCCATATTGATGTCATATTAATTTTTGAGATCAAAAAATCATTTGCAGATTTCAAAATATAAATTAAAAAAGTATCTATGAAACAATGATATTTGAAATAAATTCTTGATATTAATTAAAAGAAAATAAATTATTGAGCTCAAAATTTAGATTTTGCCATAGAATATTTCATTTGTGCTCTCTAAGAATCAATTTAGATGCCATTAAATCATTTTTTTACATCAATAAATACTTCTTGATATCTCTAAATATTTAGTGAAAACAAGAATTATTTTTGACGTCAAGAATATATCTCAAAAATATAATTACAGACAGCAAAAATTATTTTTTGATATCAAAATATGATTTTTTATATCAAAAATTAATTCTTGATATAAAAAATCAATTGTTGATATCAAAAATAATTCTTGGTATCAATAATTCCCAAAATAAATGTGAAAATGGCATTCCATAGATAATAGAGCCACTTGTCGCGACAAAGCGAAAAGTTCACTAAATTTAAAAAAAAAAGAAAAGCAAAATGACCACAGGTTTCGAGTGAAAAGGGAGTCTTTTTCATGTTAAGCGCCCCCCTCCCCCGGTCCCCTTCCTGGATGTCTTTACGGCATAAAAACGAAAGATTCATATGTGATGGAAATTTGTCTAGCTGTTTCATTTGAAAAGCCAGTTATCGTTATGTTAGATTCTTGAGAAGTAGAAGATTATCTTTTTCCTATAAAAAAATAAAAAGAGAAAAATCGCAAATCGGATATCGATGATGGTATATTCGTCGGGCTGTAAATTTTTCTCGGGATCATTTAAATGACCTGGCGATAATTTCTACTGTCGCGCAACATTCATATTTCACATATTATAGTTACTATTTATTCGTGCTCTTTTACTATACAATGATTTTTTTCTTGCAACCCAATTAAACATAACGTCAGTGTTTGCAAGAAAGTTGTGAACATGCGTGTCGAGATATCATGACCTGAATAACACTAAAAGCAGTTCGGGTAAGAATTAAAAATTCGTATGTTGGTATATTAATTGTGCATAAATACCACATATATCTGTTGCAGTGCGAAGATCGTAATTTTTTTTTTGCAGTTTTACAGCTATAGTGTGACATATGTCAGAGCATAACCCACAGAGAAAGTGAACCCATACACGATGCTGGTTATGATGGAAAAAGCGTCCTATATATATGAAAGAACAAGACACAGCTATAGACGAAGTAAACTCATATTGGCAAATAACTTGGAAGGCATTGTATTTATCTGGGTATACTAAGTTAACTTAACAGACATTCTGATAGTGAAGAAAAGGGATAGAGTACGGGCTCCAGTCTTTGTGAGTCGATGTTTTGTTCTTTGAAGTTAGTTTCGAGACACACCACAAATTTTACTTTTATCAGAAATAGCAAGATTATGGGCGTATAGTCTGACTGAAAGCTTCGCAGGAGTGTAACAGAGGTTGTGAGGAGGGGAGTGGGGAGGACAGAGGGGCTGGAGGCTTGGGAGGTTTCCGTATTTGTTTGTAAAGGCACAGAAAAAACGGGTTGGAGAACGTTGTATCGATCGGTAAACAGTCATTCGCTTTGGTTAGTAAATTATAACACGATCGCACGACTCGTAGAGGCACCACTGTAAACGTACAGTATACTGACAAGGGCTCTTGAAGAGATACTCGCTTTGCGTCATTTTCTGGGGTGTCCTTTTACGTCGATCCAACGCCTGTTTGAGGTCGCGACATGTGTTGACCACTTTCCATCCTTTCTAAAACGTGGCAGTTGGTTGTTTTTCGAAACGATTTAACAATTGTTTCTTTTCGCAATGATTGATAGGCGTTGGGATTTGGTTACATGTAAAAGCCGAAACAACATCTTTTGCCGGCCTTGTCTAGACTCAGGGAACAAAACAACAAAACAACCTTATCGCACTATGGAATTGGCAGCCATGAGAGTATTTTGGAAAAACAAGTCATAATGATGATTTAGAATAAGACTCTGAGAGCCACGAAAGTTTATTATCGCCTACTTTCAAAAAAATAAATAAATAAATAAATAAACACGTAGTGACATCTTTCGTATTCTAAGGCATGGCATTTCTGTATCTCTCTGCAAAGTCGATCCGGCGTCTGATAGCGACGCATACCAACGTCGCCTGCCCAGTGGAGTTTTGTTTTGGTTCCCAGCAGTTTGTTTCGGTGTATGTCGTTGTTGCTTTGGTTCCAACAGTTTTCTTTGCTGGATGTCATGATTGCTCTACACTAGACCATACCAGCGCATCTGTGGCCCTCACGAGTATCGCGCCTTGACAGCACTGTTTGCTTTGATGCTGAGCCGTCGTACTGGCGCTGGTTCATTGCTCTGATGGGCTGTCCCTCCATGCTCAGTGGTAACTGATTGTGAGCACCGTCGTACTGGCGCTGGTTTATTGCGCTGATGGGCTGTCCCTCCATGCTCAGTGGTAACTGATTGTGAGCACCGTCGATCTGGCGCTGGTTTATTGCGCTGATGGGCTGTCCCTCCATGTTCAGTGGTAACTGATTGTGAGCACCGTCGATCTGGCGCTAGTTTATTGCGCTGATGGGCTGTCCCTCCATGTTCAGTGGTAACTGATTGTGAGCACCGTCGATCTGGCGCTGGTTTATTGCGCTGATGGGCTGTCCCTCCATGCTCAGTGGTAACTGATTGTGAGCACCGTCGTACTGGCGCTGGTTTATTGCGCTGATGGGCTGTCCCTCCATGTTCAGTGGTAACTGATTGTGAGCACCGTCGATCTGGCGCTGGTTTATTGCGCTGATGGGCTGTCCCTCCATGCTCAGTGGTAACTGATTTTGAGCACCGTCGTACTGGCGCTGGTTTATTGCGCTGATGGGCTGTCCCTCCATGTTCAGTGGTAACTGATTGTGAGCACCGTCGTACTGGCGCTGGTTTATTGCGCTGATGGGCTGTCCCTCCATGTTCAGTGGTAACTGATTGTGAGCACCGTCGTACTGGCGCTGGTTTATTGCGCTGATGGGCTGTCCCTCCATGCTCAGTGGTAACTGCTTGTGAGCACTGTCACTCTGTTGTCAAGATTTGTCGCAATGACTGCGAGCAGTACCACTCTCTTAGCAGTCATTAGTGCTCGGGTGCTGGGAGAATGACTGCGGAAAAGAGCAACTACCCGTTTGGAGTGAAGGGCAAGCCACAGCATATTCAAATTCTGGCCCCAACCTGTTCGCAAGTTTTGTCAACTCACAAATTCAATACAGCATGGCATAGCCCCCCTCCTGCAACTCCCCCTCCCCACCTTCCACTATCACAACCACCACGCCACCACTACCATCACCAAAAAGGCGTCTAATAGGCGTTGAGTATAATTTATCAGTGTACACTGAGTGGTAGTGACTAAAGTACCACCGAATTAAAAAGAACTGAATTTACATAGAACACACACCTGAATTTTACACGATAGGCATGATACCGGGAGGAGGGGGGTGGGGAGATATAAACATGTTTGAGATATATATGCTCGAGCCTGCACACCCCTTATCATTTGGTACTCTGAATGGCCTGCCACTTTATAGTTGATGCTTATCAAAACCATGCCAGTCACTGATAAACTTTTTTATCGTACATAAGTATGAGACACACGTTCTTCGATAAGTGAAATGGCAAAATACTTTTCGAAAGTAGCAGCACCGAAAAACATGAATTAAAAGCCCGTCCAATATGCCGATTTCTGTGTTAAAAAGTTCACTGCAGCAGAGACGTTTTGAGTTTAAAAAACCTTGCTTCTTATTCCCCGGTTGGGTCTAAAGTACTAAATAAATGACAAATGAAGTGTTAAAGAAAAAAAAGAAAGAAATCGACCGGTACTGTGCGAAACACTTCGTTCCAAGCCAGCTTCTGTCGGTGAGCAATTTCCCATCACTTTTGGCCTTATGCGTTGTAAGTGAGTGTGCATAAATAAGTTTAAGTGTAAGCAATGTTTGAAAATGCTACTCCTCCGACACTTCTCGCCCCATTGTTTTAAAATTAAGCAAGGATGTTCCGTAGGTATTCCTTCACCCGTGTTATATTATTGGAGATTTGGCAATATCTGGCCAAAATATTGACCAAAAACCAGCCTTAAGTTCAGAAAAGACAAATTCAATTGTTCTTCCAAATCAAAATGATCGCATTGAAATCGGACAGTATTGTTCCACGGGAGATTTTCCACTGGATTTACATTTTTGGTTTGTTTATTTGGCTAAAACTGGCAAAACAGGCGCTGATTTAGATCAAAAGCCGTCAGATTTATAAAACACCCACACACACACATACACACAAATGCTACCCGTATTGTAGTTCATGATTCATTCTTTTTCAGATTTAACAAGAATGATCCCACGTTGATCTTGGGCAGGCTGTAGTATTTTTTTTATCTGTTCAGGCCTAACATTGCGAGAAAAAACTGATAAATTTCGAAAAAAAACACCAAAAAATGTTGTTCTTCCCAAAAGTCCGTTTGATAGCTGCGAAATTTGATTAGAAGGTCATGCATACGTTCCTCCGCTATGATTGTACTTTGTTTTGACTTAGAAATCCTACATACTGGTATGTGGTTGTTACGATTTGACCAAACTTTGCCAGAACATTGACCAAAAACGGTCAAATTTCGTAAGAGCACAAAAATCCTAGAGTTTGTTCGTTAGTCCTGATTAGATCAATTGTTGCCCATTCAGAATGTCCTAGACGAAAGTTAATGAAATTTGCTTGGACGTTACGTGATGCAAACACTCAAAAGGAACAGCCCCCTACTTACATGGCAGTTGCTTTTCAAACGTTTTCACAATTTATCACTAATGATTCCAGGCAGCTCTTCAGATGGATTATAGCATTTTGTCATGGGCTCGGCCAAAATATTGGTAAAAAACGGATAAATTTCAGAAAAAACACACACCATATTTCTAGTCCTACAAATCCGGTACTCCTTTGGAAACTGGTATTACCGTTACTCTGAGTGATGTTCCGCCATATTAAATTTGTCGAAATTGCTAGATTTCTCCTTTCACCTTTGTAATAGTTTTGCCATTTATTGACCACACGCTTTCTCTCGTCTGGCAGGCCCGATTATTGACCCACCCATCCATGTGATGAACGTTCCTGGTTATCCAGGTATGCATAAACAACCCGATCATTTATCCCAAGCTGTTCTTTATTCTAGTGTTGTCCCAGGTTTTTTGTGTACAAGTGTAGATTCGGCACAATGTCCTTGGACGTTCTTGCCTTTCACAGGTGAACCTGCACTGCCAATAACCTTCGCTTTAGAGAAGTGTTTTGTGGCATTTTTCGGCGGGTGTGCAAAAAAATCGAATCCATTAAATTGCATTGCCATGTTTTAGGGTATGCTATTGAGACATGTGTCCCATATGCAAATTAGTTGGTTATATTTTTTACATCACATCAACGAAAGATGAATAAAGAATTCCAAGCATCACACGACGAATTCGGTTGTACTTTCACCCAGCTGCTTTATAAAATTTAAACCAGCCCGGCACATTTTGCCGAGGAAATATTTATGCAATAAAACCCGACCAAAGTACTGGCTGCAATTTTGAAGAGTTCTTTCATTCTAATCAGGTCCTTTCGAAAAGGGTCACTTCCTGCCCGGATCACTCTCACAACACAGATTAAAGTGCATCCGGATCCCTATCAACAGGCCCCATTTTTAACTTTATCTTAAGGACTATTGGATTGGACACAGTCACAACAAATTGTTTCGATTTACATTGAAAATATGTAACAATCATAACTTGTTGTGAAAAATGTTTCGGAAAAGGGGCACTGTTGCACCCGTATCGCTGATCTGGCATTGTAGGTTGTAACGGTCTTTGTGAAAAATGTCACAATTTGATAACAAATAAACGGTATAAATTCTTAATAAGTTGCAAGTGGCATGAACTGAGATGGCCCGATTTTAAGACTTGTAATTTAAATAATTGAAACACACATTCTTGGACTTTCCCCAAGTCGATGTTTATAATAATGCAGTCCTGAGATGTGCAGTCAGCGGGATCTCACAAAAAATGGAACAAGAGAAATCAGTTCAAAGTTTTTGATAACAGTGTTCAGTTTGTGAAACGAGTGCGTAGCATGTTGTAATTTGATGTCACCCAGTTGTGACGTTTGTTATGAACTGCAGTGCAACTGGGCGAAACATCAAGCAGCCATATTTTGATCGATGTTATAATTTTTTTAATACCCTCATTTATTATATGCCTTTTGTTGCATTCATATAACTAATGAGACTGATATACCCCCACAGTGTAATTTTACATATATGTTGTAGTGGTATAACTTTGAATATTCTTCTTTTCAGATCGCTGCTAAAAGTGGAGTGATGTAGCAACAATTAACCATAACATGGATGGTATCAGAACTGTACTGGTTTCTTTGTTCGTGCTGGCAATCACATCAGAGGTTCTCGTGAATGGCATCGATTCGATCTGTCCATCCGGTCGGGTGTACGGCTGTACGTGCCACGATGGACGCGTCAGAAACAGTGAGACACCGGCCGATGGACCCGTCCGATCAGCGGTGTCAACGGTGAATTGCACAAACCCAACTTTTGAGAAGATCCCACCGGATCTTCCACAGTCGCATGTACTATGGATCACTGGCTGCAACTTTGCTGTGTTTGATCAAGTACCCGACACCTATGCCAGTGTCGTGACTCTGGATCTACCAAACAATATGATTAGGGTTATAAAGGGCAGCCCTTTCAAGAGCCTAATAAATGTGACAAGTCTCAACCTTCAGAACAACGAAATCGACGACTTGACAACTGCGACTTTCGCTGGATTGCGCAGTGTTGAAATCCTCGATCTCTCTGGAAATCGACTTCTAGGTGAAATACCTGCGGGTGTGTTCACTCCTCAAGTCATGCCAAACATCTTAGAGGTCAAATTATCGAATTGCAGTCTATCCTCTGTTGATGACGATGCCTTTGCCAACGCTTCCAAAATAAACTACATCGGTCTGGCAAATAATAAATTAACGAAAATCCCCATTCTCAGTGCTAGTGCCCCATTAAGAAAGCTGCATACTTTGATACTAAGCCACAACCGGATCACCAACCTACGAGGTTTAAAAAACATGCCGGAGCTGCGGGTGCTGCTTCTCTCAAACAACGATTTGGGTCATATCAAAAACGGAGCATTCGATGATGTGTCCACTAATTTGACTCATATTGATTTACGCTATAATCACATCACTGTGATAGAGCCAACTGCATTTACTAAACTTTTCCAGCTGACGGAATTGAACCTGGATCACAATAAACTTAAGCGCGTGTTCTGGGAAGAGCTGCCCTGGGATCATGGCTTGTCTCGGATCTCGTTATCTGGAAATACCTGGACGTGTGATTGCCACAATGCTTACCTGATGGAAGGCCACGAATTTATAGATACCTACCACAAAAAGGAAAAGAAACTAAGGTGAGTTACTTACTCCGCTTAACATAACCCCATTGTACTCGATTCAAACAGGCTGAACTGCAAGGGCAAAAGAAAGAGTGCAGTGCCGTAGTTTTGTTGAAATTATACACGAATGTCGTTTCAAATACAGGCCTAAGCCACCCAAAAAAAAAGCGATTTAGGGTTATATATCCATATCATTTTTCAGAATATCAAGTTTCGATGAGTGTTTGTTTATAGAAAAAGCAGGTTCCATTAGAACTGTAAAGGTATCTTTTCAGTATGGATTTATTTTCGGCTCGACGACACAATATAGTTAATATATCAGATCAGTGTTTAAAAAAAGAAAGAATACTAATGGTCGGTCAAACGATGCCAAACTAAGCATTCAGATATTGAACTATCGAGTTATTGAATTCGAAAATATATGAACTCATAATGGAATGGCGAGCCTGTGAAGCCGTTCGACTTCAGTATGCTCTAAGTTGTCCACGTGTGGTCTACCGAAAGCGAACTGTGTGTGTAGTCTTAAATCTGAATTTTAGATGTGCGGCCCCTAAAGATGTTGCTGGACGTTCAATATACGACGTTCCTAAGAGCCGCTTCCTCTGCGACAATCGGCCTCATAAACACAAGAAGAGAGCCGTGACAACCGCCCTGTTTGTTTTGACTGCTCTGCTCCTACTAGCAATAAGTGAGTACACCTTATTTTTCGCAGGGAACAGCCCGTAAGGTAAGGGGGGGAAGTTGCGGGCTGGGGGAGGGGGGTGGGGCAGGAGGAGCGGTCATTACTCTAGCTATTTCATAGGTTCCCACCTTCTTCGAACCCTATCTTTAAAATACTTTTTATTAACTTAGATATCAAAGTCATAGCTTAATAATGTGGTTATGCATTTATAAAAAAACTGCCCATACAAAGTTCGTCAGGTGTCACTGAAGTTTTAACACGACAACAAAAATAAGTATCTTTTTTCAGGCTTGGTGGTGATCAGACGCATGGTTACCTGGAGAAAAACAAAAAAGGAAGAGGCTCTGGGTGTTTACACCAGATTCTCAACAAATGATTCTAGGATCCAATACGTCGACCCGTTTTCCATATAAAACACGGAGAAGCGCTTTGTCAATCCAGAGAGATACACTGTAATCTCCATTATGATAATTTGTATGCACATATGTATGTACGTATGTCCATGTGTATGTGTGTGTGTGCAGATAAATCAAAGTATATTTAAACTTAATTTTTGTACTGCACTGATTGAAATAGTGAGGCATTTCGAGGAGCTGTCTTTCAGGTCTCTGTTGTTTAACACAGTGGAAATGTCCAGTTATTTAAATATTGGTCAAAATCAGCATTTGTCTGAAAGTATCCCTAAACTTTATTTTTAAGAGGAATCACTTTAATGAATGCATTTGTCATACATGTATGTTCCAGTTTAGATGTAAAACTTCTGCTACACTGCAATTAATAACACACATATAGAGAAACATGCAAAATAAAAGCAAACTAAGTATATGTATTTGTATGGTCAGTTGAAGTTGAAAAATATTTCGGTTAATGTTAACTTTATCAGGAGAAAGTGGTGTTGAGGTAACTGAAATAGTTTAGAATTCGGCATGGGGCACCAACCACAGTGAAATCTACATCTCTGATATTACATTAGAAGAAATCTTCATTAGCTTTCTCTTCATATTAGATTGAATTGAAAACCACTTTTTAAGAGCTGGCTAAAAGACTATTTTGATGCCGGCCAAGTGGAATGACGGCCAATCGCCTGCTTGTCGCCCCGAGTCGGACCTAAACCGGGATCTTGGGATTGCCAGACTAACGCTCTAGTCCACTGAGCTGCCCGTCACTTCAAACCCTTTGTAACTTTTTACATTTTCCCCAAATACAATGAGTTTTTAATTACGTAGAGCGCGATTATCGTCAGTTTTGTACTTTTATCCGTTCTAGCAGATTCTAAGATTAAGATGACACTGTGAACTGTACTCGTGATAGAGACAAAACTATAAAACAAAACTCCACAAGGGTACACTATTGTCTTTGGGTTAGTGTTATTTACTGCCAGTTAGTGTTATTTACTGTGATCAGAGGCGCCGCAAGTTTGGAAAATTTTCCAGGGACTCCAGGTAACGAATACAGAAAAGCATTTCTTGTGTAACATATGATCATGACATGTTCCAATTCAATCTACCAGATTTGTTTCTCCAAATCGAATTCAGCGCATGTCTTGTATAAATGTAGCTAATGTACGACATGCGTATTGATATTGTTTTGGTCTGTGTCAATTCTTTTGTTTGTTTTTTTTACGTTTATTTTGCGACTGATTCATAATCATGCCATTTTTATCATTCATTTTTCTTATGTTTATGTTTATATTTTTCTTAAAAATTTCACACATGGATAAAAGAGATACTGAAAATTGCCAAAATGTCTTTTTTAATATAAAAAGCTTCTGTCGATATTTAAAAATGTAAAACTGTTAGAATTGTGAAAAACGTAATGAAAGTGGCAGTGGTACGGCACTTTGCAAATCGACTTGTGCACCGATGTCATCGGTCATCCACATAACATGGGGGTATCGTGTCTCTCTGAGTTTGTAGTTTTCGGGTGGGGGGGAGGAGACAAAAGCCAAGTTGTTCTTAAAACAAGAGGGTAACTACCCCCCTCCCTTCCCCACCCACTCCACATCCACCATGCAGTATTTGATTGCGGTAAGGGTAAGGGGGTTTTGTTGATTTGACTTTTTGTCTATGTATATATTTAACATCTGTCTAACGTTACCATTGTAACGTATTTAGAATTGTGTTTGACTGCAAGTTCTGTACATAAGTTTATACCTGTTCTTAATTTGTTTGATTTATCCAGTTTCCGCATCAATTACCAATTATATATATATCTGTCTCTGGAAATGTTGGTGTTTATGGTAAAGTGGTGTGTGCAAACAAGATTATTATATGTGGACAATGCGTGTGTCGTTGTAAGCTATTAATTATGAATTCATAGTAATTGGCTATCAACTTTTTTACAGTAGTGAATTATTGGTAAAAATTTCCGTTAAGAGCAAACTGTTCGTTGAAACACCTCGTCTTAAATATGCAATAAAGAACAATCTATCTTTATTTTATATATCAATGAATTTGGAATGTTGTTTACGTGTATTCCATCGCCAGATAATTCGGACAAAGAATACACTGTTTTTCATATAAAGCGCGACTCTATGAAAAATGAGCGTATTTTTAGAACTAAGAATTCACGCTAAATATACAGGAATTCAACGCGAAATGTAATAACAGACTGCCCATATTTGTGTTGTTAAACTCTAGATATTTTGCAGGCGTCTCTAGCTACTTAAAATAAAACGACCGCGATCATGATTTATTTCCTGTTAAATCAACTTGTACATGCATACAATTTTTAACACATATTTAAATTTACTGTCGCTACACACAGCTACAATATATGTATATATCGGTGTAAGGGGAGGGGTGGTGGGTGTTAAAAACAATCCGATTTTCCGCGCATTATAATGCAATCGCCGCCAGCAAGCTAGTTGGTGTGATCTGTCACACCGGAGATAAGACGGGGTTTAAATAGACAGAGGGGGGGGGGGGGGGTATGAGGGACTCGGGGCCTGCTGCCAGGAGATTACTCAGGAGTAACTATGCAAGCAAGAACAGCTGTAAAATAAACATTGCCGCCATACTTCGGCGTGCTATCGCGTTCGCCGCCAGCAAGCAGGTAGTGTGCCCCCAACCCCGCAGACAGTGAGGCGGGAACAAAACGATGTTTAAACACAATTAAGAAATAAACAGTTAATTATCCAGTAAACTAACTGCTCATGTCACGGTTAAAAGATGAGAAACAGTGACATCAGAATACACAGTTTTAATCTTAACTGACATCAAACATGGATCAATGGAAGCTTGTTTTCTAAGCAAAAAATCTTAAATGTTTTACGAATCCAATACGTTACCCATAATTATGCCAATAAATTTATAGGCTAGTTATTATATGTCATAACAAACTGCTCCTGTTGTGGCCTTCAGTTCATGAACAAGCACTGTACTTCAGTGATCTGCTCTTCAGAATTAATGAAAATTTGGTTTTCGCATAAGTATCATAAGGCTAATGCATATACAATATACAAATCAAACATCTACAAATCACAAACAATCAATTACAATATCAAGGGTAAGGTCGTTAGGGCTGTTCCGGATATTATATTGATTATTAGAAATGTGTAGAGTAAGACTTGCACAATTTTTTCATTCTGTCAGTTCACCTTCGTGGTGTAGTAGTTAAAACACACTCTTGGTAAGTGAAGGATCCTCAATTCAAATCCCTCTGACCACATTTTATAGGAGCCAACAGACTGTTCACCCACCCATAACGCCAAAGGACCTCAAGCCTTTGAATAAGAAATCAACAGCCTGGGCAACGAATTCAGTGAGACATCATTCTTATACCAGACTGAAAATTAGCGTGGGTTCTTAACTGAGAAAACACGCTAAAGACCATGGGAAAAAAAGTTTTAATATTTGTTACAAGAAACTGCCCATATCGTGCCATTCAACTCCTAAATAATCTCAATAAAAGCTTCGCAGACTATATAATTTTTTTAACAAAAGATTAATAAATACTAACAGTTTATATCTCAAAACCAAATGCTACAAATTGTGCCAATAGGACTGACGTGGAAATATTATGTATAACTGAAATTGTGGAAAATAATAAAAAAAGAATATTAAAATTTATAAAATATTTCGCTCTGTTGGATCACTTTCATGATGTAATGGTAAAGATGGAAAGCAAAGGATCACACTGGATTCTTTTTATATAGTTTTCGAATTAACTGTTTATTAGTGGAAAACTCAAAATAACACTCTTGCCTTTGAAAATGTCCGGGATCAAAGAAATGAAGCCAGAAGCCACGCTGACATTTATTAACAAATTAGAGTGGATTTGCAACTGAGAAAACAGCTAAAGACAAATATAAGCCCAGCAACCCAGGGTTCAAAAATTAAATTACCTCGAAGATGTGCATAAACTATTGAATTTGGGCATAAATGGCAAATTCAGAATTTAAGAATTTGAATTTAAGAATTCAAATTCAGAATCTAATTAAGTCTTAACTAAATTGTTTATAGAAGAGCTTGAAACAAGTTTAATTAGTTTTTAAAGGCGTCTTACACAAGTTCAATAACAATAGCTACTTGCAGTTTAGGAAATAGAAACTCTTATAGAAACATAGACCTTAAACAAAAAGATTAAATATGCAGAGATGCAAGATACTATCTAAGGAGTGATAAATAAAACTGCGAAATAAATCTTGTGATTTTTTTTTATAAATCTGGACAAATGTCGTAGTAACCACTTTCGATGACGTGCCGTGCTGCTACCAGTAATAATAGTAATAACAAGAACAACTTGTTTGCTTTAACATAATGCAAAACGACGGTTATTTAGTTTGGATCAAGGAGGCTTTGATTTTTGTATTCAAAAGGCGTTAGTTAAATTAAAATAGAGAAAACTAAAACAACGCGCAGAGGAATTGTCTTCTTCAGATTACTATTAGGTCTCAGTATACGGCTGCAAAGTCGATTTTTTTTTACAAAATTATCTACTCTATCTAGCTTTAATCTTCCTCCAGTGAATTGCTACAAAACTGGCGTTATATGACTTTTGTGGCTTTGACCTTCAACCTTACTTTAGTAAGATGGTGCGCCAGAAAATAAGATTACAGTATGTAACATAAAACCAATTTGACCTTTTGATCCTAAATCTAAAGTAAATTAAAATTTATACTTACTTCACTTTCTTCAAATATTTCATTGGACGACTAAGGCTAAGTACATTAGATTATCTATCGATTAGTTTCCTAATGAATTCTGCATTCAGTGTTTCATATATATTTCATGAATGCATACAACGGCAATAGCAATGTATTCACTGGTAAATAAACCCGATAAATATGCACAATCACATTCTACCGAAAGTGTATGCTTGATATCGCCATGTCAAAGTAAAATAAGACAGAAAACATCTCAGAGGAGAATAAAAATACCGAATTGACAACAGAATATCTTTGTACCAAAAATCATAAGAACAAAAACACACTCGAGTTTTGACTGATTCGAAAACCACCCCTTCGCCTTGCGTACTTGAATCGTATACATCAACTCTACAACCAATATCCTGAACACTCTGGTTCTCACTCAGTGAGCCGCCTGCTCCCTTCCCCACAATTCATCTAGACGTATCTACAACTCAGTTGCTGACATCTGAAGTTGCCATAAGAAAGATCTAATTGCTATTACAGATATCTCGAAATTCTTTATACATATAATTCCTTTTATTGACAGCTGTAAATATATCTTGTTCAATTTATCCAAGAATCAATTTCAGAATCTTTAATTGAATTTAGAAGCTTTTCATAGACTGTTACACATATTTTGTTATCGATTAACTTGCTTTAATTATATATATATATATATATATATATATATATATATATATATATATATATATATATATATATATATATATATATATATATATATATATATATATATATATATATATATATATATATATATATACCATAGATAAAAATTGGACATTTAATTATATCCTTGATACGTTTTCATTATCAAAATATGATGAAAGACATGTATAAGGGAATGTTCCATATCTACAATTTCGTTCAGACATGTTTCTATTTATTTATTGGCGTCAAAAATGGGAAACAGATGTTAAAATGTTATTTTTAACTTTCTCTAATAAAAATCATGAAAACCGTCGAAATTGTAAAACAACAATTGGAACATATGACGTTCTTGTTAATAAGCAATCATGGCATAATTTAAAAAGTCCTTTGTCGATGACATTCAGTTGAAGAATATAAAGGACACAGATAACAAATGTTCAGTACTGAAGGATTTTTTATTTTTAAAATGTTTTAAATTTTTTAAAGTGTTAACCAAATTCAGTTTTAATATGTATGAATGAAATTACTCAGGCTGGAGCAAGATTAGTCAAAAGTGAATATTTTGTAAGAACACCAATGCTTCAACATGTACAGGATGTATTGAACGTCAAAGGAATCACGCTGCATGTGAAGCTTGAAAACATGCAAACACTGGGCGAGTTAAGTTGCTAGCTTTCCCTCCCTTATAATAATTTCTTTTGCTTAGTTTTACATAAGCTACAAAAATCAATATTTCATTGCCTCAAAAAAAAAAATAAAAGGTAAAGTGATTAAATTAAAAGTGACATTTTATGTATGTGAAACATAATTTGTAGCATTTTTTCTTAGTTTAATGCTATAGATCGTTCTGGGTGATTGACAAACATCTTTCAGTTTATTTCAGGTTCCTTTAAAATCAGAGGGTTGCTGAACAAGATGCAGACACTACCCCTTGAATTCGGTACAATAAATAAACCACTCATCATTAATGGCAACTATGGTAAAGATGTCGCATTTGTCGCAAATAAAATTGGTTTACACAGAATGATAATGATGCCCGAAACTGCTCCCAGAAACAGAGCTCAAATCATCAAGATTAGTTGGTACTTTCTAAATCAAAACTATGTATGCTCATCCAGAAAACTGTTCACAATTGCATTAGCAAATTATGTTGAAGTGTGAACAAACATCAAACATTTTGTAAGCATTTGCTTCTTTGCTGGCAGATGCTTTAAATCAAATTATTTTCAGAAATGTCCTTGAATATGTTATATATCGTGATTATAGAGCTAAGGTATCAATGTGGAGATGGCGCCATCATCAAACCTGCAGCGACTGATCGACCAACTTTTTCAGAAGACAACATGGTTAACCTTACATTCGATGACACGTCTCTTTTAGCTGGGCAAGATCAAACGCAAAAAATCTTTACAGGGTTCTTTGGAGAAATAATCAACGTTTACATTTTAAAAAAGACTAAAATGTAGAAAAATGAAACTAGTAGCAGTTAATCAGTGTTATTTCTGACGTTTCCCGTGTATTAAATGACTAGTAATAATTCGCTTTTGGAAGGCTTGGGCTTGGCAATAAATGCTGTTTTGAGAAAATAGGCCAATTTACCTGCTAATATACCCTTGTGAATATCTCTAGCATAGGTTTTGAAATACTAGAAGACGTACTGGAGCAAGACATAGTTCTGGTATGCTGCGGAAGTGGAGGTCTGGTCTCTGGAATCGCTTCAGCAATTAAGCTGTCCGAAAAAGAGGAATGCCGGATTTATGCTGTTGAACCAAAGGGTTGTAAGTTCACACACCAAAGGCTATTAAATGGTCAAATCTTATCCCCAATGTCGACTGATTGACATTTGCTTATTGGCAATTTTTTTGCTTTCGAGAAACTCTTTGCTCATCCCATTGACAAATTAAGATTGCCAGAATTTTTTCCAGAATGGCTTTTCTTTAAAACAACGATTTTCAGTATTTTACTATATATTTTATGTACCATGCATGAGAGCCACAAACAAGGCAAAGCAGTGGCATTACCGGGGAATACTGTCGCTTTTGCTGTAAGTTTTAGTGGCTTAAACTTACCCATTCACACTTATATACATCATCGGACCTATAGCTTTTATTACTAACACCTCAAACCAGTTGTTTGAGCAATCTTTTCATAACGAGACGGCACCTTTGGCTATTAAAAATCTGTGTGGTATTGTTTCACGTGCTAAAGCATTTAAGCATTGCCAAGCTCATGTGAAGGATGTGCTGTTAGTGAGTGACAAAGAGATTTTAGAGAGTATGTTCTTCCCGCATGAGAGAGGACTGTATGTGGAGCCGTACTGAGCGGCCGCTTTTGCTGCTTTAAGGCATGGCAAAGTTCCCGACTCGGATGGAAAAACTGTTGTTGTTGTTGTCACGGGAGGAAATGCTACACCAGATGAATTTATTCATTGGCAGAAAGTGATAAAATAAACCAGGAAGCTGATATACTCATAATTGTATTTAAAAATTACGTCATTTTTGCTCTCCTAAAAATGGGTAATTTCTGCTATCACATGTAGCGAAATGTTATTGGTTTACCAGTTCATGGATATCTCAGGACTGTAATTACGTCCAAAGTTTATAGTTTAGGTGCATTGGACTTTACATCTAAAGATTTTATAGTTTAGTGAATATATAGCTCGCGTGTATTGGATATTAAATTACTAATTAACATGAGCTCGAAACGTGCTAACATGAGCTCGGAATGTGCCTCTTCCGGAAAGTCCAGAAATGGTCAATCCGCTAAACGAACAAAAACGGATTTCAGGCTTAGTGGATTGTGTTCTATGATCAATGAACTGATCAAAAAAGCTCATAATCTCGAAGGCAAAGTATCGGAGAAACCTAAGGATACTGCTGTTTCAACACCTATTACGGATGAATCTCTGATGGGTCCAGATGTCTCGTTGGACGATTTGAGAAGACTGTAACCCGGGTGGATAATTTCCTTAGCAATATGCAGGGTGCAGATGGGAATGCGTCTGTTGTGAAAAAAAATCCAAGGACATCAAACCCATGTAAGATTGTTTTAGCATCTTATGACCTCATCAGTACGTGCATAGACCCGGCACTTCCGATTTACCTTTTGATACCTTAACTATGCCGGAATTTGTCGCTGGCATCAGTACTATTCTGCTATTACCAGAAGTTCCTGAGAATGAAAAACGTGCACGTCTCCAGCATACTATTCTGCTATTACCAGAAGTTCCTGAGAATGAAAAACGTGCACGTCTCCAGCATTTGCACTTTGCGATGAACCGTGCCCGCTCATTTTCTTGGGAAACCTTACTTTTCTTTACGCAGTCGCTCTTGTGGATATTCAGTATGGTCATCGCCAGTGGTACGATTCTTTAGTGAACCTTCAAAAACCTTCTGCTCACGCCTACAGCAGCTTCTCAAAGTTAGCGTGGTGGAAATAGCTCGTCAACCGGTAACAATTGCAGGCGTTTTAACTTCGAATCACGTGGTTAATTAAATTGCCGTTTCCCCCACGCCTGTTACGTCTGTTGGAAATCAAGAAAAGAAGTCTTCGATCACCCTGCATGCGAGCACTCGCGATACATGGCCAAAAAAGCTCGTAGTACAAAAACTAATTTTCCAGGCGGCACAATTCCAAAATCCTTGGACGGGTGAGTTAAATCTCAGTGTGGAAAAATTTTGTGATATTTACAAAAGGGTCAGTTCTATGCCTTCCAAAAATTATTGTGGAGTCAGGGTACCTGTTCCAACCCATTTAAATTTAGAACAGTGGAAATATTTGTTACAAGATTATCACAAGTTTGAAGTTGTAGAGTTTTTAGAATATGGGTGACCTCTCGGTCTAAATTTATCACTGCCTACACCAGCTGGTGTAAGTTTTAATTATAATCATCGCTCTGAACTACTTCTTAAGACAGACGTTGAGAACACTTTAAGATTTTATATTAGTGTTAACGCCTTGCTAGGACCGTTTTCCTCCCAACCGTTCAATACGCCACTCGTTCTGTCGCCTTTACAAACGGTTCCCAAAAACACTTGACTGACAGGCGTCTCATTGTAGATTTATCCTTCGCTTCCCCATCCGGTGTTTCTGTTAATAGCTTCATCTCGCAAAAAGAGTTTTTAGGAAAGGAATCACATTTGCATTACCCGTCAGTCGAAACTCTTACTGATATTATTCGAAGAAAAGGCAAAGGCTGTTTAATGTTCAAAACAGACCTCAAGATGGCGTATAAACAAGTCAACGTTTCCCCTAATGCGTGAATTTCACTGGAATCTCTTGAAACGGGAAAACGTACCTTTATATCAGCAAAAATATTTGGTTTTCGTATTGGTGCACTAGTCTGTCAGAGAACCACAAACTGTGTTATATTTTAATACAGAAACAAGGTTTTGATATTTGCAATTATTTAGATGATTTTGCGGGGGCAGAGAGCCAGTTAAAACTCGCTTGGCGTTTAACACGTTAAGGCTTTTATTAAATCGTTTAAACCTTAAAGAAAGTACTGAAAAGGCCAGCCCTCCATCGACCAAAATGGTTTCTCTCGCAATTTTACCGAATTCGGATGATTTTTACCATGGCAGTACCTGAAAAACAAATGAAGGCTATTTTGGATCTTTTATCAAATTGACAATGTAAAAATTATGCTTCCAAAAGGGAATTGCAGTCATTCATAGGAAAGCTTCAACATCTCATTCCTTGTATTCGTTGAGGTCGCATTTTTATAAATCGTTTGCTTAATGCTTTGCGCACTTTTGAAGATACAAATCTAGACGCTCCTACCAGGCTGGACCGGAACTTTTACAAAGATGTCAACTGGTTTTACTACCGTACGAAAAAAATTTTCAGGTGTTTCAATTATGAGAGAACTCCGTTGCTGATAGCTCTCTCAGGGAAGCCGGTGGGGTTAACTGGCAACAGAAATTATTCTTTCATCTTTAGTGCAGCCCGCCATACGACTTTTACAAAATACAAATCTTGGTAATTTTAGGTCTGATTGCATGTTATAAAAGCTGGGGAGTTCATTTTGGTGATAAAAGAAAGATAGGCAATTGCAAAAATGTTTAAGAGAGCTATTCTTTTTATGCATGATATATTCTTTCGAAATACGATGTGTTATCATCGGTACGAAAGAAAATACTTTGACTGATCATTTATCTCCATTCAATGAGCGCAAGTCGAGGAGTATGGCTCTTAAACTGACAGAAGAATTGAAGCTAAATCAAGTATTGTTGGACAGTTCTATGTTGCAATTTTTCAATACATGGTAATTCAAATGCGTATGTGTAAATAATTCTGGTAATTTGATAATTTCTGTGAGTACATATTCTTCTCCTATTTTTGTTCTTTACAGAATCATTTATCGACAACCTGGATCAGCGGGTACTAGATGACAGATGGCTAGCTGGTGCTTAGGGTACTTGTCAAAATCGCAAAAGGCAATTGAGAGCTTATTTATTATTTCCACTTCACGCAGGCCTGAAACCATTCCTCGTTATAATACAGAATTTGCGGAGTTATATATTTTTCTTGTCCAAATCATTCAAAGCCTTTCAGTCTGTCAGATATTATGAAGACAGTTTACGTTTTGCATGTTTAGCATTCAATTCGGATATAATTTCAGTTTTAGATGATTGCGTGCGTCAAAATAACATTGAGGTCTCAAACATATTTTAAACAATAACTCTAAAAGAAAATTTCCAATTACCAAAGAAATTCTAGAAAAATTGTATTCAGTTATCAACATAAAGGACACATTGTACATTGTTTTATGGGCTGCAATTTTGGTCGTTTTTTTCGGTTGTCTCAGAAAAAGTAATTTAGTGCCTCCCTCGACTGCGGCCTTCAGCAAAATTGATTCATTTGTATTCCAAGAAGACAGGGTTATTAAACATTTGACGTGGTCCAAAACGATCCAACTTCAAGAGAAAGTAGTCGAAATCTCACTGCTTTCTATATCAAACTCCGTACTTTTCCCTGTGACAGCTAATAAACATGTTTATTAAAGATCCCGCTGGGATGCTGTTACCACTGACATACAGCACTTTTGTTAGTTACCTGAAGGAAATGATATCAAAATGTGGTTTAGATAGTTCTCAATATAGTGCTCATTCATTAAGGAGAGGATTCGCTCAATGTGGACTAAGTGCTAATTTAGATTTGTATTCTCTTAAAATTTATGGTTCTTGGAAACCAAACGCTGTTTATAACTATTTAAATAATGAATATGAGATTCTTGAACGTGTGTGTAATTCGGGAAATTTTATCTCTAATTCAAAGTAATTTACTGATGACCAGATAAGATAAGGGTATTCATTACAATTGGTAACAGATTTCTAATAAATATTTTTCACTTACCCACCGATGTTATCTAATATATAGACGTCTGATTAAGATCAGCATCACGTAAGGTAAATCTCTCACCGTGTAAATCCATCTGGATGGTGTCTTATCCGGTGATGAGATAGTGGAAGTGTGCCAAAGTCCAAATGATGTTGTTAAACTCCTATGACTTCACGCTAAACGCACGTGGTTGACACCCTGCATTTGGCCAACATGGTAATGTATTCATTGTATGTTGTAAATAATCTGATTACTTGAAAGTTCTTTTTCTGCATATTCTCAGTTCAAGTTCAAAATAATTTTTAATTCACTATTGTTTCCATGAACACTTATATTGATTGTCAACTCCTTCGTTCGGCGGACTTGTCGCTTGTGGAATTTATATGTACAATGGTATTTAAAATGTGAATTTTCAATAAAAATATTCCACCAAACAAAGGAGCATTTCTATTATCTTTTCTGTAGTGTGTCGATTTTTTAAAAAGCGCGCAAACATTTCAACGCAAACGTCATCCTATAACGAAAAAAAGAAATTACGTCCTAAAAATGGACAATTGCTGCTATCGCAATTATTGCATGTAGCGAAATGCTATTGGTTTACCAGTTCATGGATATCTCAGGTTTGGCAAACGCCTCAGCCAATCAATTCATCGCTTTCTATATTATCTGCATTGTTTGGAAACGCATTGCCCCGATGATTATTGTAAAAGCTTTGATGAATAAATGAACGTGCTCACAGTGAAAAATAAAAAAGTTATAGCCGTTTGTTCTTAACGTATTTACAGTAAAATAACCTTTATTGAAATAACGGTTATCTTTAATTTCCCACCACACCCACCCAATAAATCTGTGTTTGTATTTTCAGGTGGAATGGTAGAATTTATATGTACAATGGTATTTAACAGGTAAATTTAAATAAAAATGTTCCGCAAAACAAAGGAGCAATTGTATTCTCTTTTCTATAGTCTGTCACTTTTTAAAAAAGCGCACAAACAACGCAAACGTCCTCACGTCCTCCTATAGCAAAAAAGTAATTACATATGAATTTTCATTCTATGTTAAAAGTTTGTGCTGATCCTAATTATTTTGTAAACACCAGAACGACAGAAAAATAAAAAGTCAACAATATTAAACACCTTTCATGACATTAATTCTGAAGGACTCCGCAACTTCCATTCAACTGTATTAACAATTTAAGCGAAAGATTTTTTACTTTTACGAAAAATATATAGGGCCAGTTCACATTTTAAAAATATACTGAAGGCAAATTTATTTTTCGACTTTATCTCATTTTCGGCAGGAAAGATTTTATTGTGATCCAGTTGGTATTTAGCACTCTAAAATAAACAACATTGTTTACCGTTGTTTTATTATAGAAAACATGAAATATTGATTACAAGATCATGATTATATTATAGAAAACAGTGAGAAATATTCATTTAAACGATAATTCATTTAGACGTTGATAATTCTAACACTTAGTGCAAGGTGAAGACATGTTGGGCCATTGTGATGTTAAAGAAACTACAGCAGTTTGTAATTTGGCAAATGTGTCTTTTTTGTTAACATTTGGAAAGTCTGTAGATTATATTGAAACTGTACGAGTAATTTTTTCTCCATTTGATCCGTCCAGCAATTCAGATTATAACATTTTAACTATCTCCGTCTTAACACTGGTGCGCTACCCAAAAAGTGAGTTCTCATTCAGGAGAAAGCCCGCAGATTCACACAGTGCGTCACTCACATTATTTATCAGCCAATCAGCGTTCCCGAATAACAAACAAGGACTGCCCCTTGTTGTAATTAAGGGATTTTATTTGTCAACAAAATCCTTATAATTACCTCAAGGATATTGGAAACTGGGAACCATTAAATAAACTTTGCCTAATTAAAATACAAATCTCCGCCAAACACCAGCCAAAAAGACCCTTAAGTGTACTAATGTCCTAGTACCGAGTGTGTCCTTAATATTATAGTTATAATTGTATAGAAGTGTATTTACAACATTACTTCTTATGTTCCTTACTTAAAACCGTAACTGATCAAACTTGAAACAATAAAATAGAAACGAGTTGGACAGCAATACCCTATAACCATCTATCAAAACAAATTATGGCAAATATCCCGTCCATCATGCTGATTTCAATACCCTGTCTTTAAGCGCCAAGCTCACATTTTTTCGAACCGCAATAGAACGATCAAAATAGCAATTAATGGCGTTTGATTTCCACAAACCGTGAATCATTAAATCAGACGTTAGTATGTTAGAACATCTGGCCCCTTCCTGTAACCCCCTGACCTGAAATTATGACCAGAAAAACGGGAGGTGTCATATCCACACTGTTGCAAAAATTTACGTAGAAAACTTACATATGAAAATGGGTCAGAGTTAACACTCTTCCTTTAAATGGAACGACAAAGGCTGGAGAATTATCTGGGGCAGGTATTAGCTGAAACATATTTTTCAAGGCCGTAACTGGGCAAAGGGGTGACTGGGGTATTTCAGAAAGAGGAATTTGGTGAGTTGCCTGATGGAATTGATCAGTCTTCGACCATTGAATGCTAATTAAGTATCCAGATGGCATTTTAACAAAAGAACCACGAGACAGATGTTTATCTAAACAAAACGCTTGAGCACTCGGTGGTACCACCTTTGATTTTCTAGGAAACCCCAAAAATGCGACTAAAAATGATGCCCATAGGGTGACATGTAGTTTACTGGTAAGATCTAAACAAGAGTAAATATGACTGAGTATGTTGATAGTAATTGGTAATTTGGCTCATGTTAACAATTATGTGAAGATGCGTACCTCGCTTCTTGTTTTCGCTTTTGTTCTCAGTTTCATGCATGCTCAAAACTGGAAATCAAGTAGATGTAGAAGCAGCAATGAAATGAAACGAGCAGGACATTACATTTTAAAACAGTTTTAATGCAGGTATATTCGAGAGTACCGTAAATTCTTTCCAAAGGTATGGCGACACAATAATATCAACCGTTAACTTCAATCCATAAAATTACAGTTTATGAATTTTTGAAATTTCATCAAGTGTTTATTTGTGCTTTGAGGCCAGCTTTCTTTAATGGAGAAATTAGACCAGAAAATCTGATAAATAGCAATTCAGGTTGAAAAAAGGATGCCATATTTCAATATGTAAAGGACAAGTTGTTATCCAGAAATGGTCATTCTGACAAAGTAAAGATGAGTGGGCCGAGTACATTTTAAAAAGAACAAAATATCCAAATAAAAATCCTTGTTTTAGAAACCTTCAGCAGACTTTTGGGTATGATGGATATGTCGTTCCGACGACGTCCTTTGTTTAGCAAAAAAATGGCACGACGACGTCGCACCGATGTCACCGAAACGATCTGGTAGCGGCGTTGTTCGGAGACAACTAAGACTATCAAAAACAACGAAGTGAAAGCGCTGTCGCAAAGAAGCCAAAACTACGCTAATGAAGCGACTTTAAACCGGTGTCGATCAGAGGTCATGAAAGCGACCAGAGATGTCGTAGTTTGGGCGCCGCCGTGGTGACATCACCAAAATGAGTGGTAAAGCAATACAATTGAGTCCAGTTTTACTATTGCTTTCATCTTGACTTTATCTGTAAACTTGATGCCTGAGAGGAAAAGTCCCATTTCATATTCAAGCACAGTTATACTTAAGCCCCTCTCCTTTCCGGAGTAAAAAAAAATTACTTTAATCCTGGTTAACAGAGTTAACTTTCTGGTTATCATGCTTGGTTAACCCTTATTTACTTTTCCTGAATTCGATATAAGTTAACCCAAAGGTTTAAGCTTGTTTTAAACCGCGAAGTTAATTTTTTGGTTTAAGTTATGGGTTAACCCTTTGGTTTAACTTTCATGAATACAAAAGTAGGAATTTAAGGTCACAGAAAGAGATGCGAACGTATTGTGCTACGCGAGATCAACACATTTTTAATACAGATCTAGTTTGCCACTAGACCGTTTTCGCTACGCGGTAGCGAAAATTACAGTTGGGGGCCATAAAAGATACGCCTCTGGACACTTATAAATTTAGAATTCTTTAAAAATCGTTTTTTACTTCGCAAAAGCTTTGAATTCGCTTATCTCCACTTTTAATGGGTTCCCTTCCAGTAATATTTACCGCGCAATATAAAAAGAACTTTTTGAGGTACTGTTCAAGATACTCCAACCCTTCCATCCATCCTTCGACCAATCAGAATGCCCGAGACGTCGTCTGCTAGTCTCGTATAAACGACATTCCCTTTTTGCGTGGCGTCTGTACAACACGCCATTCTGTGTGCTGCCGGTTTTTTGCAGCAAGGGAACTGGTTTAAGGTGCGAATTGCTTCATTTTTTATTAATTCACTACCTAATGGATTACTTTATCTATTATTGTGCGTTGGGATAAATTTCGGAGCCGAAGTGTGTTAATTCGACATCTTGTTCTTCGGTCTGGTTAGGTTGAGTTTGCACGATCACGGAGACACTTTCCTAGTCCCGAGAAGTGTGCCTCTTTCTCCACTTTCTTTCAGATCGAGGAACTTACCAGTTCCACCTCAGTTCGTCTAGGAGTAGGATCTTTTCAGGCTGCTGGACCTGATCAGACTCCAAGCTTTACCAGCCAGCTGTGTTATCGCGGAAATGGCCAGTTTTGCTTAAGCTTTGCTCCATGGGTCGCTTCACAGTCTTCGTAGAGCGGGTTCTGCAAGTCTGACAGCGTTTTCTGACGAAAAAAGACGTTTTCTGTGACGTCTGAGGGTCTTTTTCCTTGCCAGGACCGTTTCCCCATTGTGGTCATACGGTCACGGGTGCGAGAAGACCATTCGGGTCCAACGGGATTTACAACCCGTTACGGTCCTATGGTCTCTGGTTCATCTGAGGCAAGAGAGACCCGTATCCAACACGGGTAGGTCCATTACGGTCCAGCCCGTTACGGCCCGGGAACGCTCCCGTTCCGAGAAGCATCTCTTTTCGTTATTTCCTTAGACCCAGCGAGTCATTGCGGTGTTTAAGCGATTATAAACACAGCTTGGAGGGTTAAAGCTTGCAGTTGAAGCAAAGCATTGAGAAATGTAGTATTGTAGGTTGTTTTATACTACATATTCTCACCGTTGTTTTTCTCTGCTTGCATTTCAGATATGACAGAGGCCAGTCTACACTCTCCACCGTTACTGCCTCAGTGTATCCATCCTCCAACTTCGTGTAACCCCCACTCCATCTGCGACCGCTGCAGACGGAACAGTGGAATACCTCTGTGCGAGCCAGACAGTCCGTGTGGCGAGTGCCTACATCTCACTCCAGAGGACTGGAAAGTCCTGTTACGGAACAGGACCAAGAACGAGCGCAGGAGGGATAAGCGCAAATTCCTTTCGTCGGCTTCGTTTGTTACTCGTGAATTCATTCAGGATACCATGAAAAAGGCTAGCTCCGTTATTCTGGACCAGGTCTCCACCCCCGTACACGTAGACACTGGTGCGGAATCGGAATCCGCTACGCCAGCTAAGAGACATAAGAAATCCAAGAGTAAAGGACGTGCATTTTCTGAGACTGTAGCAGAATTGGATATCCCGGAAGGGCAAGAATGGGATCTTCTGCGCGAGGCATGGGCATCACCTCCTAGAGTGAAACCATTGGCAGTCCAGGAGGGGCGTTTAAGTCCCCGTCTGAGGAACAAGTGACTTTAACGCATAAGGATACGGGAACAGTTCTTTCGGCGGTTACAGGCCAGTTAGGCATTCCCCCGCGAGAGGATTTATCCCCCCCTCCTCAGCTACAGCGTCTCCTGAGTGAATTTTCAGCGTTCTTGTCTATGCAATCGCAACTGCAAAGGCAAATTTTGGATTTACAAAATCAAGTTTAGAATCAGGAGAGTCTGCTTAGTCAAAAACAAAAGCCTAAACCATCAGCTACGGTCTCTCGTCCTCCTCCGGAGATTCAGTCAGTGGCAGCGATGTCGGGCTCGCCTGCACCTCAACCCCCGCTGGACTCTAACGTGGATATTCCCGAAACGGTCACCATCAGCGAGGAGGATTCTGTGGGCGTGCCCCTTTCGGGCCAAGTCTCTGCTTTGCTGGAAGATGACGAGGAAATCGGGCCGATGGAAACTTCTCCCCTAGCAGCAGTCCCAAGCAACAGGGAGAAAGAAATTTACACCCCAGTAGGGGAACCCCACATGTCACAATTACCACAATCCCAACTCCCAGAAGCAGCATCTGATGAACAGGAGTCGGAGGTGGAAGACGGGGAAGAAGAATCCGAGGGTACGCCAGTACATTCCCGTTTGCATTTACCGTTACGGGCAGTGGAGCAGGTGCGTTCTCCCGGCCAAGGGCAACGACTTTGGAGAGACCCAGCGGCAGCGGGCAGACGTCCCATCCGTACTCCCTCTCCACCAGACCTTGCCCCATCGGTCGAGGACGCGGCCCCCTCAAGTTCTGCTTCTACAATTGCACCAGAAGACGTGCCGTTCAGGGATGCCATTCAAGAGATAGCCCGCTTAGCAGAGGTCTCTTGTGGCTCCCCAAATTTAGATAAGGAGGATCCGCCCATTCGTATGACATCTCAGGCCGCTCCACCACAACAGGACTGCTTCATCGCACTAGCCACCAGCGAGGGCATTGCTCATGCTGTCACGGTCCGCGCGAAGGAATTCAAGAAGATGGACGCCGGTGAGAGTCGCACATTGTCGCGTTTCCACTTATCTAAACATTGCCTAGTACGACCAGTACCATATCGGTCAGCGGATGAGAAAATTCCCCTAGAGGCACTGGAACAGCCCGTGAAGCGTACAGTCTGGATGCCCACAGTGCGTAGTGACTCAGACATTCCATTAGTGGAGAAAGACGCCAAGACGATCGAGGCGTCTTCTTGTCACATCCTGAACATTATGATCAAGATCACGCACTTAAAGCTCTGAAGTCCCGCTGGGAAGAACTTCGCCTTAGTAATCCTGTGTCTTCTAAACTGATGGAATGTCTGGCCTTAGCTACCCGAGACGTGGTCAAACTCTCCACCTTTTTGATGACGTCAATGGTCTACCTACGTCGAGACGCTTTTCTCCAGCACTGCTGGTCTAGTGTCAAAGGTTTACGAGATCTGCGCCATGCCCCTATCCTGGAAGAACGAGAGCTATTTCCTCCCACCGAGATAGAGAGGGTGAATCGGGAAAGTCGCTCGCTTTCGCAAGACTATGCCCCGATGTCCAGGATGTCTCGCTCCTCCTTCAAACGCCCACTGAAGAGGAAGAGGCCACAGCAGTCCTCACCGGCACAGACTAAGCCGAGTGCGCAGCCACAACAGCCCCCTGTCAAGAAACCGAAACCCAGCTCCGGCAGCAAGACAGAGGGTCCGTCTCCACAGTCGTTCAGGTAGCAACCAATCAAAATACCGTCACGAGATTCCCTCATCTCCTGGCGATACTTTAACAAACTTAAAAGACTTGGAAAATTTACTCTCCTTAAATGCCTCCTTGCCCGTAGGAGGGAGACTAGGAAAGTTTTGGCAGCAATGGGCAGAAATGGGGGCGTCTCGAAGGGTAGTACGTTGGTTAAAGAGAGGTTACTCTCTACCTTTCAAACGAGACCGAAACGGACTCAGGTGCCCTATTCCCCTAACCGCCAATGCACCAAGACAACTGGTCACCTCTTACCCCAAGGAGTCAGAAAAGGACCGAGCTCTCCAAGAAATGCTATTGAGCTTGTCACAAAAACAGGCGATAGAGGAAATGCCAGAAAATCAAATGGGCTTTTTCAGCAGGCTTTTTCTGGTCCCCAAGAAATCCGGAGGGTGGAGGCTAGTAATCGACCTCTCCCCCATAAACGGTTTTCTCCGAGTTGTCACCTTTCAGATGGACACGGCCCAGGTGATAAAAGGGTCATTACGGGAGGGGATGTGGGGTACCTGCATAGATCTCTCCGATGCTTACCTCCATATCCCTCTTCACCGCTCGGCAAGGAAGTTCCTAGCCTTTCAAGTAGGGAAAAGACGTTTTTGGTTTCTGGCACTTCCCTTCGGTCTGGCTACGGCCCCGTACGTTTTCTGCAAGGTTATGAAGGTACTGAAAACATGGGCACGTCTAGAAGGGATGTTAGTCTTTCAGTATCTGGACGACTGGTTTCTAGCGAATCAAGACAAGCAGGTAACCGAGAATCATACAATGTCTTTAGTTCGCAAGGCACTAGAGGTAGGTCTAGTAGTAAACCTAGCCAAGTCCGAACTAACCCCCAAACAGTCCATTACCTTTCTAGGGGAGTTCTGGGATCTGGCAATAGCAAAGGCGTTCCCTACGCCAGAACGCCGTCAGAGAATTGCGGGTGCCATAACAGGTATCTCCCCAGGAAAAAAGGTGAGATTACAGGCCATGGAATCCCTTCTTGGCCTGTTAGTGGCAACAGAGAAGACAGTCCCCCTGGGTCGTCTTCATTACAGGCCATTTCAAAGCCATGTAAGATGGGCATTGCATCAGGGTCGTTCAGCCGCAGCAAAGATGCAAGTTTCACCGGTAACCCTACAAGCCCTCCATTGGTGTGGCGATGTTCCAATTATGTCCGAAGGAATGCCATTTAAGTCCCCCCACCCCAGAGATAGAGATTCAGTCCGATGCATCCCACTCGGGGTGGGGAATTTATTGGAACGGTCAAGTATGGAAAGGCAAATGGCCACCCTCGCTCCAGTCCTACCACATAAACTGGCTGGAACTTCGGGTAGTCTGGATTGCCCTAACCAAACTGACCAACCAGCTCAGAAGCAAGGCAGTCCTCTTTCGGTTAGACAATTCCACAGCCATAGCTTACCTCAACAAGAAGGGGGTACGAAATCACGGTCCCTGTCCAAACTCGCATTTCAAATTCTTACAAGGGCCAGGGAGGAACAGATGACCGTCTCCGCCCGTCACCTGGCCGGGAAACTAAATGTCTTAGCGGACTGAGCTTCCAGACAGGGTCAAGTTATCAACAACGAATGGTGCCTATCCCCTCGGTCCTTTCAGTGGGTGACACACCAATCTCCATGGGGTGCCCCGACTCTGGATCTGTTTGCAAACGCTATGACCACCCAACTTCCCCGGTACGTGTCCCCTTGCCCGGACCCAGCAGCTTGGGCAGTGGACGCCCTCAATTGTCACTGGCCACGGGACGAGGTGCTGTATGCCTTTCCCCCACAAGCAATCTTAGGGCAAGTTCTGCAAAGAGTAATCGAGTTGAAACCACCGTTCCTATTACTCATTGCCCCAAGACACCGGAAGCCCCATTGTTCGCCCTCCTACTCCATTGCAAGGTAGTGAGGTCGATACCGATCCCATGCCACAACGAGTTGCTATCACAACCCGAATGGCAACACTTCCACCCCTCCCCTCGCTTACTGAACCTCCACCTGTGGTGTCTGACCAGTCCTTTTTGAAGAACAAGGGTTTTTCTAAACAGGTGAGAGAGAAAATAGTAAACAGTCACAAGGGCTCGACGGCCAAGGTTTACAGGTCCCAATGGAATAAATTTGCCGCTTGGTGTAGCACTTCTAAGCTAGATCCGTTTCAGGCTAGCCCAGCAGTGGTAGCGGACTTCCTCGATCACCTTTTCATGGAGGTGAAATTAAAGGTAGGTTCCATCGAGGGCTATAGGGCCGCTATAGGGTCAAGACTCAAAGCATCCACAGGCTACGACCCGGGCGAAGATACATCCCTGTCACAGCTAGTAAGACACTTTAAAGTAAACTCCCCACCCTGCCCATCCAACATAGCGCAGTGGGATTTATCCTTAGTCTTACGGTATCTTCAGCGCCCAGACATTTTTAGTAAAGACGTGATTTCAGCAAAAAATGCAACTTTAAGTTTCACGTTTTTATTGTCTTTGGCTTCGGGCAAAAGAAGAAGCGAAATTCATGCCCTGGACCGAAAGGTAAATAAAGATAAGGGTTTATGGGAGAAGGTCACCCTAGTCCCCAGAGCAGGATTCATGGGAAAAACCCACATCATGACCCAAGGGATGGGAACGTTCGATCACATTACCCTCCCATCCCTACCAAATGGCCCCGACTCAGACGGTCAAGGCGCTGCAACAGTATTTAGAAATGTCAGAGGCCTACAGATCAAAAAATCAGAAGACTCTCATCATTTCTTTTATGCCGAAATTTAACAAAGATCTTTCGAAGCAGTCGATCTCAAATTATATTAAAAAGATCATTTTGGCAGCCTATGACGATGCATAAATCGACCCGTACCCGTTAGGGGAATCGAGCATCAAAGCCCATCAGGTAAGGCAAGTAGCTAATTCCCTCAGGGCGGTACGTAACGTGTCCCTTTCAGATATATTAAAAACAGGTTGTTGGGTGTCCCCCAACTCGTTTGTTTAATATTATCTGAAAGATTTCTCTCAAGATGAATTGTCTGGTTTATATTCATTAGGACCGTTCGTGGCTTCGGAAACGACCATTACAAGCTGATGGTTTCTGTTGTAGGAATGCTTCTCCCAAGTTCAAGAACAGGGGCAAGCAGAAGGCTAACTTCTCCAAGGGCCGTAACGGGAACAGTAACAGCAACAACAAGTAACAACCCACAAGAAGGTTTTTTCCTTCTTACTCTGAACATTTCGCGTTTTCGCTCAGACCTTTCGGACCATTTCGGTTCCGTGCTTATATTAAGCTACGGACAAACGCTGGACGGTTATGTTTAATTAAGCATTTATTTACTCCGAAGTGTTCAGGATCGCATGTGCAATGAGTACAGCCCAGTCTTCGGTCTTACGGCTACTCGGATGCTTAAGTTTTGATCCCCTTTCTTCAAGTTTTTCAGAAAGAAAGGGGGGGACCGTGTCGGTCCCAGACGTACCCAATGACCGTACACCCGTTGTAGCTGGAGGACCGAAAGACCGGTCTATGGTCCATGGTATAAGGAACCATAGTGTCATTATGGGCTTATGGGACCATAACGGCCCCATATAGAAAAACAGTCATAAATAAGCCGAAAATTTCTCTGTTTTTCATTTTATGACAATTTACAGTAGTTTTAGAACTATCTAGTCAATCGCTACGAGTTTATTTCAAATAAACCTGGTAATTTATCAATGGGAGGAAGAAAAGTAAGACAGCGGACTCGCTTTCTTTTTTTTCCAAGTTTTAATAGCATGTCTTGTAAGGCACTTCAGTCACTTTACTAGAAGTGTCAAAGAGTTTATTTGCGTGAATCCTATGGATTTACGATCGTTTTGTAGTACTTCTAAATAAACTTAATTGTTCATCAATACATAGCAAGTGAAAAGTGAGAACTTGAGGTAGGGATCCATCCGGTGGGCGGTTGGAAAGGGATGGTGATAGTTCTCAAAAGATGATGGCATGGTTGGAAGCCTTTCTCATCTCAACTGACAGTTGCTGTGATATTTTTTACTTTGTTATGATTTTACCTCATGTTGAAAGACCGGAATGGTGCGCCTCCGGACTTTATTTAGGAAATCATTAAAAGAAATGAAACTTAGCCGACAAGTTTTATTTCTTCTTTTGCTTCGAGTGCATAGCACTCCTTGCTTACATTCAATGAGCTTTTACAAGCCATAGTGTAATTCGCGACCTTTTTGGGCAGTTCAAGAATGGCAGGCTCCCCTGCTCCGGACTCAAGTCCCATTAAAAGTGGAGATAAGCGAATTCAAAGCTTTTGCGAAATCAAGTTAAAAGTGGAGAACGCGAATTGCGTTTTACTCGTAAAAGCTCGTTTTACGAAATAAAACGATAGTTTTAAATTCAAACTGCTAGTTGCATCAAAACGCTGACGTAAGTTTTGGTATGCTTTTCTCCAGTAAACATTTTGAGGTCAATGAAACGTCGATTTGAAATTGCCAGTGTAACCCTGCCAAATCGCAACATTATATCTAGTTGATTAACGACTGCAACGCAACATTGAATAGACGTTGGATAAGCAACAATGCATAGACGTTGATTTTAGTGGCAAAAACCACTTTCACAACATTAAATCCGGTTGTAATTTGGTTGTGATTTATCGCGACCATCCATCAACATCTCTGCGTTTGTGAGATAGGTTGAATAAATGTTGGATAAAAAATGATGAGATTTAGGAAAATCGACAATTTGTGTAGATATCGAAAAATAGGCGTCGAAAGGACGTTCAGATAACAGCTAAACAAAAAACAAAACAAAACAAAATAAAAACAAAAACAAAAAAGAACAGAATCATGTTAACGCTCACAGGAAGTGCAAGCTATGACTCGTTGCTTTGAAAATTGACGAAAATCAGGACATAAGGAATGGAATACTCAGAAGCGCTCTAGTTTTTTTTTTAATATTTATGAAAAGTTACTTCAGACATATGATGTGTTACCGTATGAACCAAGGGACGAAGCGATGACCACGTACTGTAGAAGTTGTGAAGTGGGTAGAAACGCCCTCCCCCCACCCCCCTCAAACTAGAAAAATGACCCCCTTCCCTTCCACACTGAATTTTGCCATACCTGGATTTTGCCATGTAGACTGTCTTAATCAACGAAAACTCGATGTCGTGCGAATGTCAAAATATTTACTGGGACGAATAAATCATAATAATGTCATAAGCATTAATGTGACATCATAACAGAAGAATCTTGCAAAAAGCTGACAGTGCACACACATTTGTTCACGCGTTGTCCACAGCAAATTTATTAATAGACTAAGGAAGTAGATACTGTGAGCTGTCACGTGTGCTTAAACATGGGTTTCAGGGGCAAAATTTCAATGTCCGTTGGTGCATATGAAATGTGAATGAATTTCTCAAAAAATCAGATAAGGTTGTCATCGCTTTTGCTCTCATGCCACCCCGATAGCATAGGTAGGGGAAGGTGATTTGCTCTCTTGCCACCCCGTTGCTCTGGTGCCACCCCGAGCTGGCGTCGCCTATCGGGGTGGCATGAGAGCAAAAGCGACGACAACCTTGACTCTAAAAAATTGAGGATGGCCAGCTGGACATGCTACAATATCCGTCTGCCAAATTCGGTCGTCCTAGTCCCAACCGTCTCAGACTAGTTTGCGTGACAAGATCATGGAGGAAAAAAAACAATCATGCGGAAACAGCTTATTCAATTAACTATGGCGACTGAAAATCGCAAAGTGTAAATATGTATTACAAGAGACTTGTACACTGTGAGTGATGTAAGTGATCTATGTACCCGTTCAGAAGGATAACCTTGGGGTACTTACTTCATACTCGACCGTGTGCCGTGTGTGTTAAATGATCAGGAAGAGGATTCAGAAATTCCCTTTCAGTGCAAAAAATAATGTCTTCGCGAGGGCAGGAACCGAATCTTGTGTCCCTGGACGACATAATGGCAGCAAGAAAGAGATTACAAAATAGCGAACATTTTGTGAGAACTCCAATGATTCACAGTGTACAGGATGTATTTAAGATTTTAGACGTTACACTGCATATGAAACTTGAAAACATGCAAACAATGGGTAAACGATTTTGATTTTGCATCTCACAAACAAAGAGGTGACAAGCTTATTTGTATTCACAGTAAACCACATGGATACCATATATATACCTGATATTTACCTTATTTTCGCAAATCTTCGTTGAACATATGTTCATATGATAAAACATGTGTTTAATTTGCCACATTGTCAACATATGTTAAATATATATGGTTATAGCTCTGGACATATTTTGACCATACATAGTGACCACATGTATAACGTATGTTGACAGCATGTTTCCCATGACACATGGCTTAGCATAGAAACATATGTTCACCACATGGTCAGTATATGTTTACCACATGCGAGGTACAAAAAAATATAAAGCATATGTTAATATTGAAGTTTTTGATTACACGGTTGCTGCCACATTATAAAAATTTCTACTCTTTGTATATGATTTTATCACTGCATTGTGGATTTTTCGGCGTCTATGCAATGTCTATTTTCCGACATCTGCTCATCATTGAACCAAAGAGTTTGATTAGACGTGGGGAAAAGTTGAGGTATGATTTTTGCGACCACAAGCAACGTCTAAAAAACGTTACTTGTCCACGGCATATTCAACTTGTGCCAAAGACATTGATAAGACGTTGACGTACGGTCGCGGCCGATTACAGCAACGTTTAATGTTGCGGTTTGGTTATGTAGCCAGTTATGGAACTTGAGATCAAAAAAGGATCGACGTCGCAATTTTACTGGGGTTTTGTTAACATATGCTGAAATAGTTACATAAAGCGGTCAACTCGCTATACCGGACAATTTTTTTTTCAATTCCTTTATATTTTCCACTCATTTCCATAAGAAAGAAACCTCCATATACCGGACACCTCACTATTCAGAACACCGGACATCCGGCGTGTATTAAATGCAAGCTTTACTGTATAAAGAATCCAAAATAAACCGGACGCTTTAAATAAGACCCTATAAATAAGATGCCTGCATCGTCTGAAGGCATTGTTTTAAGGTACTGGTATTTAGTTAAGAGTCAACGCAGTCCTTCTGGGATCATCAATGCAGAAATTATGATACAATGGGGGCTTGAAGAGTTTAAGGCCTGTAATGTATGGTTAGATAACTTCCGAAAACTCAATAACATTAGATTTCGGACATTCCGTGCTGAGTGACCAAGAATTAAACACAGATGAAATTGGGTTGCTCTTTCTAGCACTTCAAAGCAAACCCGGGAGTAAATTCGCCTCGGAAAAAACACCCCACAAGAAAATCTATGATGGTGGAGGAAGGGGCAAATCTCTGTATATCGCATGTTTTGCGTAGGGGTGTTTTTTTCCTAGTATGAAAAAATGGGGGAGGGACGGGACTTGTTCTGCAGCTGTCAAAAGTGGTAAATGTTCTCATCAGGAGTTTTTATGTTTTTTCTTCCAAACTGAGAAAAATGAAGCGTAAAATGCATAATGTCCTTGTACAGTTAAATATTGTGATGATAAATGTCAATATACGTCAGTGTACCCGACATCTCACCTAACCAGAGAAATCAGCTCATTAGATAAGGTTATACTTTGAAAGTTATACTTTGAAAGTGTTCACTATATTTGAGCAATATGTTCGGCATTTAGTTACCATATGTTTGAGATAAAATTGCACATTTAGACTGACATAAATTTATGCTAACTTAAATTAAAATTGTGTGCCATATGGTGAGCATGTGATGACGACAGGTGGTTTTCGAAAACTTTGAGAAAATAAATGACTTCATCATGTCAGATAAACGATTCTATTAGCATTTGCTATTCCTCCTTACTATTCCTTATAAAGTTTGTTACTTGCGTTCTTATTGATTGGATTGCAGGTTCATTTAAAATTCGAGGTGTGTTGAACCAAATGCTAACATTGCCTGAAGGATACGGCACTGCTGACAAACAACTGATTACCATGTCGGCTGGCAATTACGGGAAATCTTTCGCGTTTGTCGCAAATAAGATGGGACTGAAGGGTACAGTAGTGATGCCTGAAACCGCTCCTGAAAACAGGGCCCAAGTTATTCAGGCATGAGACAGGGTGCTGCCGAACGGTAGAATACAAGCTATATTGTCTTCAGGCATGATTTTTAAAGAATTGAAAAATATAAAACTGATTAAAAACAGAAAAGCATAAACAATAAATGACGACAACAATTTATTTGCAAAAAAAAACTAAAATTTATTGGCTGTTATTGTTTTGTTGAAGAGTTATGGCATTGATGTGGAGAGAGTACCGCAGGCGAACCTACAACACGCCGTTGACAGTCATGTGGAACAAGATCAAATGAGCTATCTCCATTCTTTTGACGATCCTGCCCTCATCGCAGGCCATGCCAGGTACCAAGGATGTCATGGCTCGTACTGAAACCCGAATAACTTACTGGTTCGGTTCCCTACCGAAAGCGCTGAAGCTAACATAAAAGCGTAAATGCAAACGAATTTAAAAAAAAACATGATTTCTTGTCATAAAAAAATCAATAAAAACTTAGGGATGTGCTTCTATCCAGCAAAAATTTCCGAATAACTCAATCGCGTCTCTGGCACAGAATCAGGTAAAATACTGTCAGTTGAACTCAAATAAAGTAGGCGTCTTGGGTACACCATATTTTCCACTGCTTCTTTTCTCGATTCAGCAATACATAAATATACACATAACTCTAAGCAGAGACAATTAGGATACCAAGAGTGCAAAGTCTACCCAAAACCATGTAATTCCTTAGGTCTGAATAATTAAACAGTAACTGGGAAGGGGTGACGCTGGCGAAGATATACATTTGCTTCCCCTCCATCTGCTACTTTCTCGATCCGTATATCTGTCGGTCCAGTGTCGAAGAGTGTCTGACCAGTCCCGAAAGCACAGAAACATTGAATCCTACGGCATGTGGTTGCGTTAATCGTAAGAAGATGTGTGCAATGGGAGAAAGTAGCGTGGGTAGGCTGAGGACTAGAGAATCCGCGAACTTGTTCGTATGGCTGTTGATATACGAAGCAGTCAGCTTTACGTTATATTGAAAACACAGCGCGAGAATATCCGTAAAATATTCGAGGCCAGATTTTTCTTGTGGATCTCCGGTCAACACGACGAGAGTTACGGTGTTGTCTGTGCAGACGGCGATTTTGGAGCACGCCAGGAGCGGCGACCATCGCGTTATTGGAAGGAAAAACGGCGGCTAGCTTGTTGATGTTAAGTGCTCCTGGACTATCCACTGACCAGTTGCAGTATGGCCTCTCAATTGCTGACCTCTTGGGGATTAGCGCGGCGCCGTTGGCTTCTGTTCTTGCGACTCCCAGCGGTGTGCGCAGCAGGTTCGGGCACTTCTTTCCCCATGACAAAGTTGCACACAACGATGGATGGGCTGCAAAGCATGCTGATGATTGCGAGGCTGCCGCGCGTATCGTTGTTTATTCGCGCTCGATAGTGTGCGGACCGCGTAGCGACGTCCTGAGCGGCGCAAAAATGCGGTGCAGGGAGGGACGTTAGAAATGGACGACGTGTGCAACCCAGCTAAGCAAAACGAGTAAACTCTGAAGTTCGCGTTTCGAAGGGGTTTGCTAGGTTCGGTGACTCGACTTATGGATTGCCCTGTGGGATTGACAGGGTGCAGTCCAGCGTGTTTATCATAACTCTCGCGAAGGTGAGGCACTGGGTGGTTAAATGCACTTCTCACACCTGACAGAGAAACCAAACGAAACTAACAAGTGGATGAGGAATCTCATGGCTTCATTGCGTCTTCGTACATGTCACCCGTTATGAAGAAGTCATCGAGATAGCAGATGATGGCTTTGATTCCTTGGCGATGGAGCGGAGCATCCGGTAAATGCTTTGAGTTACCCGATGGAAGATTTCGACGCTTAGGAAAGCCCCGAACTTGAGGCGGGTGTTGCTCATATATATGTGGTGCGAATCGCCGTCCAACTTTCACCCCAGACCCGTAAATTGTTTCGGGGAGGGACTGAAGCTGACTTTAGCGGATTTTAGACCTACCTTACACATATAGAATCTCTCTACCGTCAATGCTACTGCTGCGTCGACGGACGTAAATGTGTGTTTGATGGGCAAAGCAAAACTGTTGAGTTATCCACATCAGGTTGTAGATTAGTCATATGCTGCTGTCTTCCTTCGGAACGATAGAGATCGGTTTCTGTTGCGCAACTTTATAGCGGCCTAGCTGCAGTTCCTTCCTGAGTTCTGTCTCTATTTCATCCGTAAATGTGCTCTCTGTAGCGCGGCTATTTGCTGTTTTACAGGGATGATTTTTGGTCGGTCTCTAAGTTTACAACCTTAAAATTGTTTGATTTTTTTTTTGTCCTGGTTGTTTTCTAAAAGTTGCTCTCAATTTCGAACTTTGCCAGAAACTGGGCTAGAGGCTGCGTGATACTATTGGCGGGGAGATATTCTGGTTGCTGCAAGCGTGGACGAATCTGCAGTGTGCGCCCCTGATGACTATTGTGATGCTAACCTCGCATGAGCACTTCGCATGAGCCACTGCTGCCACGTCGACTCCTCTGGTTTGGGGTTTCTTGGCTGCGAGCCTCGAAAAGACGAGATTCGTGCTCTCCTGTGCAGTTAGCACTGTGTCCTAACTTCGGACCCCGAGGAACGAGCACCAGAAATCCTTGACGAAGATAACTTGATTGTTTCCTGGCGCTTTTTCCTGTCAGCCAGGGGTTTTTCTTGGGAGAACCCACTTCTCGTTTAGGGACTCCAGAAATGCTGCCACCGACGTCGTTTCTCCCTGGAGTGGTTGAGCTTCCCTGCCGGACTATGGGAGTTTTAGGGCCTTTAAGATTACAATAGCATTATTAATAAGGCAGAGGCTACTCGCATGGAAAAATCCTCCCTTGTGAGCGCTTCTACAGTTTTAGCTTTCAGGAGCTTTTTCTTTGCCCATTCTCGAAGTTCTGCAACAGCTGCTTCGACCTGCTGCTCCTCCATCTAGTGCAGCTCTGAATGTTGGCGTATTAGAAACCGATGCTAACTTTGTTCCGAGTCCAATTAAATTCAAGAATGTCGGTCGCTTAAAGAACTTCACAAAACTGGAATCATTTCTTGTATTAAAAGTCGCTCAAACCAGGAAAGTGAGGGTTTTGCAAATGAGAGTATCCCCTGAAAATAGCTGGACATGGAGTGATTTGTGTTTTTGTTTTTCTAAACAGCGCAGGGCTTCAAATACTAGAGGATGTGCCGAATCCGGACATAGTCTTGGTGTGTTGTGGAGGTGGAGGCTTGGTCTCCGGAATCGCTTCAGCAATCAAGCTGTCCGGAAAAGACGATTGTCGAATCTATGCAGTTGAACCAGAGGGATGTAAGTCAATACAGTTTCTCATGGTTACTGTTTATCTGTAAAACATTTTGGGATCTCGATGGTGATTAGGACGGACGCTTTATTATGCAGAAATCAAGCAGGCGATCAGCTTGACGGATTTGTGACATGCTCTTTTCATTTAAATCGCGGATGATGGTAACAGTAGACAAAATATAGAATACAGCCCAAATCCGAACCTCCTGCCCCACACCTCCCCATGCCCGCATCATTTGACTCCTAACCTGATTTACACGAACGGCTTTTAAAGTAAAAGAAATGCTCATCAACATGTTACTAATTTAATTCGCTTTTACGACAGCGCGAACGATGTACGAAAGTTACAAACAAGGCAGAGTTGTATCTATGCAAGTCAAGTCTGTAGCCTCGGGGTTGTCTCCTCCGTTTGCAGGTAAGAAACTTATTTTTTGCCACTTGCCAAAATTTACTGAGGATTTAAAATGAAACTGGAATTTGATTTAAAATATAAAAAGGTTGCTTCTATTTTCGTTTCATGTATTTATTCAATAATGTGGGCGTTATCAGTCATTTTCGTCAGGCATGTTAGCATATGAAAACACATGTGCATAGCCATATGCTTAATCACTTGATGTTCATGTGGTGATATTTGTCCTTTTGTCATCACGTGGGTAACATGCGTATGATATGCACTTTATGTTTAGAAGATTCTGTAAACACAGTCACAACATGGTTGCAATGTTTATTCAATAATTCTATATTAGCTGCTAAAAATGTATTTGAACATATGGTAACGTTTAAACTTAACATATGCCATCTCATATGCATTTTAAAACGATTAAAAACGATATTGCCCCCCCCCCCCCCCACCATGGTAACCAGACAACAAACATGTGTTAAAGCTCAATATCTGAGAAGACGTGATTAACCATGTGATGCTCAACATCTGTTTACACTTTGGATATACACGTAGTTTTTTGTTTAATCGTGCTTATTTTATTATTTTCAATCAATTATTTCTGCTATTAGAAGGCACTCGTTTTATTATTTGACAGGTGCAAACACCTTAAGACATTGCCAAGCTTATGTGAGAGACGTGTTATTGGTGAGTGATGAGGAGATTCTGGACAGTATGTTCTTCCTGCATGAGAGAGGACTATATGTGGAGCCGTCTGGAGCTGCCGCTTTTGCTGCTTTAAGACACGGCAAAGTCCCCGACTCCCATGGAAAGACTGTTGTGGTTGTCATCACAGGCGGAAATGTTACTCCACACGAACTTTCAGATTTGAAGAGCAAAATGTGAAGCATTTGTTTTCTTTTTGATGTATTAATAAAAAAAAGTAGTCTTAAAAGATAATCCTCTTGAATATGTAATTTAACTGTTCGAGTGACCGATTTTTGGTATAATTTTTAGACCAAGATAAGTCTTCATAAACAGGTTAACAGTTTCGCTGCGGCACTCCAGGTCTCATTAATATCGCTCATTCATGCACTGTTATGGTGCGTTTTGCTTGTTACACATAAGAATAATTTCAGGACAAGTATTCTTTTCCTTCGTTAAGTATACCTTCCCTGAGCGAACCAAGATATGTATAACCAGACTGGATTCCGCAAGACAGTCAAATAACCAGCTTGGAAAAAAATCAAACGAGAAAAGGGTTTCTGTCATATTATGCTCAAGAAAGTCAATGTCACTAAGGTTACTTTTATCTGAGTCTGTTAAAGGGTAGAAAATGAGCTCAAATGAGCTCTCTCTCTCTCTCTCTCTCTCTCTCTCTCTCTCTCTCTCTCTCTCTCTCTCTCTCTCTCTCTCTCTCTCTCTCTCTCTCTCTCTCTCTCTCTCTCTCTCTCTAACCGATTTAGATAATGATAAACTTAAAGGGGACAGAGGTGAATTTATCTGACCTTTTATATCGTGAAACGTTGTTTTTCGAGTAAAACCTTAATTCGCGTTCTCCACTTTCAAAGTAGCACTGCCACTTCAGAACTTTTAAAGTGGCACTCTTAACTTCAGTTTTCTCAACTTCGTTCGTTTCGAAGCACTTACTTTTTCCAGCATTTCAATTTATATTTCGTTTATGCCCAAAAATTGCTGGACAATCACGTCTCACACATTGAGTAAGCAGGCCACAGAACAACATGGCAAAACATCGTTACTGTGTGTGCATCGAAAGATCACGTCCTGTCTGGAGACATTGCACAAGCGTAGATCCCATCCACAGCCACCCCCCCCCCCCCGCAAAAAAAAAAAAAAAAAACAAAACAAAACAAGACACTGCCATTTCTAATAAAGCCAGCTTTGAGCCACCCTACTCAAAGATTTCGTACCTTTATGATTTTTTTATCTGTTTGATTTTTTATCCTGGAGAATTTTGCTGGCTTTTTTATCTACAAGGGAATGATATTTTGAGTTATTTAAAATGATGGCTTAACTACGACACTTTTTCAAAATCGTGTTTAACATTTTTTACGATCTTATTATTACGAATATGGAAGACAGAGGGAAAACATAGATTTTTGTTAAATTAAACCTCTATCTTCGATGCTAAGTAAAAATATTCCGAACTTGCCGTTTCAATAGTTTTAGAACCGAAGTACCTCGTTCGCCTTGACATCCTTCTCTGCCGGTGCGATGTTGGAATCGCTGTGTACCAGACTGTGCACTTGGTTGGTTGCTGCAAACGATTAGACCATGCTCCACTGCGCAGTGCTTCGAGGGTTTAAATATTGAAAGCACTTTGCCCTTACCGACGCCTAGTCCCGGAGCGACGAAAGACGAAAGAAGGATTAAGAAGGAGTGCACCTTTTTGTTCGGTTGTTTTACTTTCTTGGTCTGAAGTTGTTGCTGTTTGTCCTTGCCCTTGAATTTGTCGCTTCCGCTGCTATGAACGGTCCCAAGGAACAGAGATCGGATAGCTCGTCTCATGAGAAGTCTTTCAGATAATATTTGATGAAGGAGTTGGGGAAACCCAACACCCCGTCTTTAGTATGTCTGAAAGAGACACGTTACGTAAGGCCCTTAAGGAGTTCGCAACTGGTCTTACTTGATGGGCTTTGATTTTTATTCAGTTTGCAGACTCATATCTGACTCTGCCTCGTCTTATGCTCCAAGATGACGCCGTTTATGTAATTAGAGGTTGGAAAGGTCCTTGTTAAATTTCGGCATAGGGAGATATATTTTCTGATCTGTATGCCTCAACAATCTCTAAATACTGGCGTAGCGTTTTGACGGGACACAGAGAGACCAGGTCTTTGGGACTAGGTTCGTCTGGTAAGGCTGAGAGGTTTATATGATTAAATCTGCCCATCCCTTGGGTGACGATATGGGTCTTACTCATGAAGCCTGCTCTAGGGGCCAGGATAACCTTTTCCCATGTGCTATTTTCTTCGTTTACCTTTCTCTCCAAGGCGTGAATTTTCTCCGAAAATGTGTTCGCGTTGGAGATAGCAGAGGACCAAGGCTAGATCACATTGTGCTATGCTGGAAGTACATGGAGGTGTATTTGCCTTGAAGTGCCTTATCAGCTGAGAAAGAGCCGTGTCTTCTCCTGGGTCGTAGCCCGTTGATGTCTTTAGTCTCGAGCCTATAGCGGCTCTGTATCCATCAATGAACCCAACCCTTAACTGTTCATTTGTAAAAAGGTGATCTAGAAAATCTACCACTACTGCTGGGGAGGTCTGAAACGGATCCAGCTTGGACTTATTGCGCTAGGAGGCAAACTTGTGGGACCTGTAAACTGTAGCTGTGGAGCTTTTGTGGTTGTTTATCATTTTTTCCCTTATTTGCTTGGAGAAGCTCTTCTTCTCTAAGGACTGGTCAGACACCATAGGTATGGTTTCAGCAAGTTTGGGCAGGAGTGGAAGTTTTGCAAGTGGGGTTGTGACAGTAACTCTCTGTGACACGGGATTGGGATTGATTTTATCACCTTGCAACGGTGCAGTAGGGTGAACCATGGAGCTTCGGCAGACCACGAGGCTATAAACAGTGGGGATCATGGGCCCAATTCGACTATGTTCTGTAGGGCTTGGTACATGATTGCTTGCGGAGAAAAGGCATACAGTGCTTCATCCAACGGCCAATGGCAGTTGAGGGCGTCCACTGCCCAAGGTGTTTGATCTGGGCAGGGGGAAACAGTCCTGGGAAGTTGAGACGTCGTTGCATTGGCAAATAGGTCTAGCGTGGGGACCACCATGGAGACTGGCGTATCCCCCATTGAAAGAACTGACTAAAGGGCCGGCACATTCGGTTGAATTGATCCGCTCTGAAAGCTAAGTCTGCTAACACATTGAGTTTTCCCGCTAGATGGTGGGCTGAGAGTATTATGTGTTCTTGGCGGGCCATGGTTATTATTATTATTATTATTATTATTGCTATACAATTATCTTGAGCTTAATCTAAAAATAGCTCTAAGCGCATTACACAATAACAATTCACAGAATAACTTAGACACATATACCACTGAAACAATAGATAAAATTATTAAACCATTACTGTAGATAAAAAACATGCAAATACATTTAATTATATAGGATGGATTACGCATACGCTTATCTAAACAGGTGAGTTTTAAGCAAAGATTTAAAAACATTTCTATGAGAACAGTTCCTAATTGCTGCAGGTAGGTCGTTCCAGAGTGCTGGTGCTTTAATCGCAAAACATTTATTGGGATATACTGTACTTCTGCTAAACGGAACAATTAATTTCAAACCGTGACTAGACCTTAGAACACGACTAGATTTGGCAGTATATATAAGTTCACGTAAATACACAGGAGCAGTGCCATGGATACAATTAAAGCAAATGATTAGAACTTTGAACTCAATTCTTTTGGCAATTGGAAGCCAGTGGAGATCTTTGAGTATTGGGGATATATGGCAACGTCGATCAACTCGTGCTATGAGGCGCGCAGTTGAATTTTGGATAATTTGCAGCCTGGCAAGGAGGGTTTTGTTAGTTCCTAAAAGTAAACAGTTAGCATAATCCAACATAATGGTGAGAATCTGAAATGCAAGCTTGGATAAAAGGCGTAATTTCCTGCTCCCTTATTTGCTTAAGTGCGCTATGGCTGTTGAATTGTTCAGTTAAGACAGGACCGTCTCGCCTGGGATGTCTGGTTAGAGTAATCCAGACAAATCGGAGCTCTAGACAATTGATATGATATTTCTGTAGGGGAAGGTGCCATATGCCCTTCTATACTTGCCCTTGCCAGTGGATTCCCCAAGCCCCGTTGTGATGAGTCTGTTTGGATATCTATCTCCGGGGCAACTGGGGTGGAATAGTACGCATTCGAACATGATCTGTGGGTCGCACCACCACCTGAGTGTAAGTAAGGAAGTTTGTGACACTTGAATTTTTGCTGCAGGAGATCTCCCTTGCCGTACTGTCCATCTTACCTGACACTGCAATGGTCTGCAATGCAGGCGGCCTAATGGAACCGTCTTCTCGGTCGCGACGAGGAGGCCCAAGAGGGTCTCCGTGGCTCGAAACGTTACCTTTTTGTTTACTCGAATGTCCCTTATGGACCGTAAAATTTTTTGGCGACATGCTGCCGTGGGAAAGGTCCTTGCTTCCCATCCCATCTTTTTGTTCTGAGAAAGATGATTTCTGGTTTGGGGATTAGTTCGGATTTGGCACGGTTCACCACTAGACCTACCTGTAATGCATTGTGTACTTAAGTCATGGTTTGAGTCTTGGTTACTTCCCTGTCCTGATGTACCAAGAACCAATCGTCTAGGTATTGGAAGACAATCTTCCTTTCTAGACGGGCTCTTGATGTTAGTACCTTCATGACTTTGGAAAATACATATTGTGCTGTTGCTAGGCCAAAGGGAGTGCCAGAAATCAGAAACGTTTCTTTCCTACCTGGAAGCTCAGAAACTTTTTGGGTGAGTGATGAAGTGGATGTGAAGGTAAGCATCGGATAGTTCTATTGAGGTATTCCATATCCCGGACTGTAGTGACCCTTTTATTACTTGGGCTGTGTCCGTTTGAAAGGAGATCACTCGCAGAAATCTGTTGATAGGAGAGAGTTCGATTACTACCCTCCACTCTCTCGATTTTTGGGGGACCAGCAAAAACCCTGCTAAAGAATCCTGTCTGATTTTCCTCGATCGCCCCTTTTTCTGTCAGATTATTCAACATTTTGTTGAACGCTTAGTCTTTTTTATCCTCTTGAATAACAGGTGCCTGGTGTTTTTGGTGCTAGGGAGATTAGAGGGATGGAGGGCTTGTGCCCCTTTGTGTATCGAATGAAGGGGAGGGGATACCCGCTTTTTAACATCGGACTACCCGCCGATAGGCTCCCATTTCCTCCCAAAGTCACCAAAACTTGCCTAGTCTTCCTCTTACGAGTAAGGAGGCGTTGTAGGAGAGTAAGTTTCCTATGTCTGTTAAAGTAGCACTGGGAGACGAGGGCGTTTCGGTGCGGTACTTTGGTTTGTTGCGACCTGAAAGACTGCAGAGACTGTCCCTCTGTCTTGCTGCCGTTGCTCGACTTAGCTTTCTTGGCAGGGGTGGCTGAGGCTGTGCACTGAGCTTGTTCTGTGTGGGAGTTGAGTGGCATTGCCGCTTTCGCTCCATGGGTCTCTTGAACGAAGCATGGGGCATTCGTGACATCAGGGCGTAGTCTTGAGGCAGTGAGCGGCTCTTCTGATTCACTCTCTCCACCTCAGACGGGAGGGAACAGTTCTTTTTCCCCTAAGAAGGGTGCGTGGCGTAGGTCCCGCAGGCCCTTGACACTGGAGAGTGGTGTTGGAGAAAGGCATCCCGTCGTAGATAAACCATTGATGTCATCATAAATGTTAAAATTTTCACTACATCTCGAGTTGCCAGTGCCAGGTATTTGAGAAGCTTTGCTGATGCAGGCACACTAAGGCGTAATTTCTCCCACCGTGCTTTCAAGACTTTCAGAAAGTGGTCTTGAAAATAAGAGAGGAGGCTTCAGCGTCTTTGCATCTCTCTCAACAGGTGGTATGTCTGAATCGTTTCGCACTGCTGCCATCCAGACTGTTCGTTTTATTGGCTGTTCTAGTGTGTCTAGTGGAATTAGCTCATCAGGGGAGCGGCATGGGCCCGGACGTACTATGCAATGTTTGGAGAGGTGAAAACGTGACAGCGTCCATCTGTTTTAATTAATTCTTTTCCCTGTACGGATATGACATTGGCTCTGCCCTCGCTGGTTGTGAGTGCTATGAAAGAATCCTGTTGAGCAGGGACGGCTTTCGACGTCCTGCATATCGCGGAGCTCGGAGCTGCGGAGCTCGATCGGATGGTCTCATCATTAGGCGGTGTGAGGCCTTGGGAGACGGAGTTCTGATTGGTCGTCTGCCTGCTGCTGCTATGTCCTTAGAGTCTTTAGCCCCGGCTCGGTGACCGTATACAGTCCACTTCCCGTAAGGGAATGTCTTCGGACATGTGACATGTATTCAGAATCTCCTCCATGTCCCCTTCCTCTGAGTCTTGGTCGTCGGAGCCCATTTCGGGATCAATGATTTGCACTGGGACACTTGAGGTTGAACTTCCTCTGTGGGAGCATAGATCTCTTTTTCGCTGTTATGAGGGATAGCATGAGGGCAGAGATATGCATTTACAATAATTCATCCTCATCTTCCATAAGTGCAAAGACCTGCCCCGAAGGTGGTATGCGCAACGATTCCTCCTCGCTGATCGTAACCGTTCCTGGGCTACCCATGACTGGTTCCAACGAGAGGGGGTGGGGTGAATCCAAGATCGAGGAACCGATTGACTCTCTAGTGGAGGGCGGGAAATCATGGCGGACGGTTTGCCTCTCTTTTTCTGGTGCAATAACGTCTCTTGACTACACTTTTGCTGTAAATCCATACTTGTTTTTGTAATTGGAGCGATAGAAAGGCCAAGAATTCACTTGGAAGACGTGGTAGTAGAGGAGGCAATGGCAGTTCCTCTTGTGAAGAAATGCCCAACTGACCCGTCACTGCTGGGAATCTGGATCCCGAGTCCCGTGACTTGATCGGGTGGGGGGGGAGGCTTGAATTTAGAGTCCAAACTTCTAATGAGCTTAGTATATGGAAAGGAAGCCCATGCTTCTCGGAGAATATCGCGCTCTTTCCCCTCGGGAATATCCAGTTCCGCCACTGTCTCTGAGCAAGCCTTTGATTTAGATTTGGGTTTCTTATGTTTATAGGTAGTTGAAGTAGCATCTGATACTGAGCCAGCATCTATATTGATAGGTATAGAAATTTTGCCCAACATAACAGGAGTCGCTTTTTCCATTGAGTCCTCTACGAAGTCGTGCGTAATGAAAGAGGGAGAAGAAAGGAACTTGCGTTTATCCCGTCTACGTTCGTTCTTTGTTCTGTTTTTAAAGAGTGGCTTCCAGTCCTCTGGGGTCAGGTGCTGGCAGTCAGAACACGTCTTATTTCCTCACATAGGGGCACGCCACTGTTTCTCTTGCAGCGGTTGCAAATTGAGTGGGGTTACACGTCGTAGGGGTGGGTGCACCGCGGTAGCTGAGGTGGAGAGTTGATTTCTGTCATATCTGAAAAGCAAGCAGAGAGAAAAGGCCGTAAGATAAATGTAGTGCTATTGACAACACAAACATTACATTTACATTAACACTCTAACCATCACTCCGAACTTTATCCAGTGAGCTTTGCATTCCAACCGTCCAAAAATCGATGACAGTGAGCAAATTAGGCAATTTTTTCACGAAAAGAGACGTTCCTTGGGACGGTTCGTCATTTCTCGTGGACCGTAATGGGAAGCCGCAATGGGCTTGACCCTTGGACCGTTATGGGGCCGTCTCAGACGATGTCTTACAGTTGGACTTAAGGAACTTAATGTGTAAATGACCTTGGACGGTTCTTAGAGCGTACCAAGACGATCTGACCATATTCCCACCATTTGAAAATTATCCTCAGCGTGCTTAAAAGCCATAGAAACGCCCTAAAGACATCTCGTTTCGTCTTGGCCGGTATCAGTACTGCAGAACCTGTTCTGACAAAACTGAACAGTCGAATTCGGAGTATAAGCTTAAGCAAAGACTGGTCATTTCTGCGATGACACATTTGACTGGATAAAGCTTGGAGTCAATGCAGGCACAGTAGCCTGTAAAGATCCTAAACTCCTAGACGATATGTGCTGGAACTAGTAAAGATTCCTATATCTTGTAGCTTCTAATGGAGAGAAAGGCACACTTCTGTCACCGTGTCGTGTAAACTCAACTTCTACCAGACCGAACTTACAAGTGCTGATTTGTTCTTCTTACTGAACCAAATTTATTCAAATTACAGAGATTGATAAATTTGCCCTCTATTTAGGTAATGCACTAAATTTTAAATCAATTCGCACCTTCAACTAGTTCCCTGATGCAAAAATTGCAGAGCACATAGAATGTCATGTTGTTTGTAACAACATAAGGGGAATGGCCTAGTTCTACAATGACGTATGATACGAGGATTCCCTCGCTCTCATTGGTCTATGGCTGGAAGGCGGGCTAGGTTTATTCGAACTGCAACAAAAAAATTCTTTTTTCTATTGCGTGGTAGTCTACAACTGGAAGGGAACCCATTAAAGTGGCGATAAGTGAATTTAAAGTTTTTTTTTCAAAGTAAAATTGATCTGTTTTCTGTTTGTTGTGGAGATTTTTAGGACAGAGGTGGAGGGAGTAAATGTGCTTCCACAGCATATAAAATATCCATAAATTTTCCATCACGCTAACTATCAAACGGTACCGTATGATATTCGTACCGTTAAAATTAGGCTAACGCTTCTGACGAGGTCGCGGCTAGTCGGTTACTGTCTCTTTTCTTTTTACTTCTTCTTTTTTTGAGATGATGTATACAGTTCAAGTGCTTTTGTTCAAATCAGCTGATTACAGCTTATCTCTTTACACTGCAGTGCACTTTTTATAAGTACACTGTTCAGTAAAAAGAACGTTTTTCACCAGGGCCAGTGTAGTTAGTTCTCCAGAACTACCAGATAATTAAGGAAGAAAAAGGAGGCAAGAAGGTAAGCTCTAAAAAATCCGGGTGGTATATGCTCCAGTGTTGTGAATAATAAATCTGTTCGTCTTGCAAATTCGCGCCTAAGTGAATTGCAAATTGACAGTCTGAGTCACTTTTTGTGTGCGTGCGTGTGTGTGTGTGTTTGTTTTATGTTTCTTCATTTCGTTTGAGGTCTTTATTGAAACTCCACAAGACAGCAAATACCCTATATCCTAACCTCGAATAATATATACTTCTCTTATTTTCATTCAGTACTCCTCGTTTCCCACGGACAGGACGGTTATTTCGAAATTTCACTCCACTTTTGGTTAAAATTACCACTCCGCGTTTAAGAGCCATTTTAAAAGTCATGGACAGGCATGGTGACCAGTTGGTACACGAGTGATTCATGTATTTGCATCCCGGCCACTTTATGCGCCTTTCTACGTGCTTCGCCGAACTTGTGATAGTGATGATTGGAGTTTTCCAGGTACTAAACGATTGAAAACTGCAACATGGAATTGACTGATGCGCACTGTTTCGACATGTATATTTCAGTACCATATTACTGGTCTAAATGTAATCAGGTGCAGATTTGGTAAGCCTCTTTTTCACTTAAAATGAACAACTTTACATACAAATAGCTAGTAAATATCTCAGTTTTGAAGGTTTGAATAAACTGAAGACCACTTTGAATTAAACGTGTAGTCCACTGCAATTCAGAATACCATTCTTACAAGACTACATTGCAGTTTTTGTTAACCAGTGTATGATATATAAAATGCCATGGTCATTAAACTTTGACAGCGGTCTTTGTTTGTTCAAGCAGATGATGTAACTGCTTGTTGATATTGTGTCCAGCTGTAGCCGTTTCATATGTTCAGTCACGACACACGTGAAATAAATCAATTTCAAAAAGATAAATTAACTTTCCAACAAAATCAATTTCTGAGTTCAAAGACTCTTTAATTACATTCTCGCGTTGTCGTATTTTACGACAGTGGAAAATAGTAAATATTACATGAAATAAATACTGGTTGCTTTAGAGAAAACGCTTAAAAAAGGTGAGTTTTTGAAAATAATTATTAGGAAGCATCTGCTGATCTCTGCCAGCTGTTGAGTATATATATATATATATAAATATATATATATATATATATATATATATATATATATATATATATATATATATATATATATAATATATAAAGTGGAAGCTGGAATAAAGTAGCACTTGTGAACACTCAATAAACCTTGCGTCGGTGCTTCAAGGTTTGGTTGACGCATCTGATGTCGGATCAAAGTCAGGTTTTGGTTTTTGTGGAAGTCAAAGCAACGATTAAGTTCCGACGTTGGATAGACGTAAATTATCCAAGGTCTAATCAACGTTGCGTAAAGGTTGCAAATGAAAGTCGAAACAACGTCTCTCTTCCGACGTTGTATAGACGTCGGGACAGTGACGTTGTGAAGATGTCGTGACAATACTAGAATCGCCGTCAAGACGGTGACAATCATAGTATGCTCACCCTCCCTCACAGTACCCAAGCCTTTAGGTTTTCCTTATACGAAGTCAGTCTCAATGAACATTTCTTAAAAGCAGATAAGAAAAAACTTGTGCGCTCTTTAAATTGTCATATTTTAATTCTTCGTTTGGTCAGCTTTCGAAGTGACCTGTCATGGCTACCATTTCCCTTGAGCGATAACACAAGGAGGGTGTTTTTTTTGCGAGTCAGACGTCTATACCACGTCGATTGTTCGAAGTCTATTCAACATCGATTTTCCAACGTCTCTTCAACGTTGCACCAAAGACGTTGATTAGACGTCGGAGAAAGTTGCGTTTATGTTGCGATCAGTCCGATCGACCTCAGAATGTTTACTGGGCAGTTCTTTTTCAGTTGTTTGCTGTAGCGATTAAAGCCACATGGTCCTGCTGATGAGGCTACTCACATTTGCGCGGCCAAAAGTAGGGTCTTTGGCAGAATGCTGCAACAACATTTTCGGTTTTCGATGGACGTAGCTAGAACTGTAATCGATATCTAAAGATATCTAAAGAAAAGAGACCATTCTTGCACAACAAAATTCATGAAAATGTATGTAGAGTAGTTTAAACATGTTCCAGTTGAAGTTAAATGGAACAAATCAATAAAAACTGCAATACCTTGTACATTTAAGTAGTAAGTACATTTTATGATTTTGTATTTAATACGCATTGAGAACTGGGTTACACTCATCAGCTGAAAAATTACAAATTTGCGGAATATTTAACACCATAGATATTCTTACAGAAAAACTAAACGTCGTTAAAACAAAAAAAAATGACGCCCAGTATATTCCAAGATCCCACTTATTTGTCGGGCGTTGTCGGGCGTTCAATTTTAAGGAGTATATTTTAACATCGAAGGGCTGGACAATTACCTGCTGGGCTAGAACATCTTGTGTAGGGGTACTCAGGGGTAGTACCACCGCATAAATTTAAAAGAGGGCCACTTTTTACTTATCCTGCTCTAGGTTACCCGATTATAAAGAACTCCATAATCTGATCACCTTTAAAAGACTTTAGTAGAGTTCCACTCTTGGTCATATTTCCAGGGTTTCACTGTATATATATTTGCAGTTGAATGACACAGTTATGTTGCTTTAACATGGAATGTCCCTTTTTTGTCTTGACTTTTATTTCATAAATAAATCAGAACCGAACTGAAGTTCTTTTCAAGAAGGAAGTAATCGATCCTTTTCCTGAGGTGGTCCCACAATGATTCTATTGCCGATTGAAACGACTATTTTACTTTTCAAAATAACAGAAACTCATATCAGTTCCAGTGCCGTACACCATAACACAGTAATAACACAGTGGAACTCCAGAAATAGGACCACCTAAAATGGTCTAATTTGCAGGATGGCCCTATTTGGTTGGTTCTTTATAATTGAAAACAGCATGAACAGGATTCTTCTCATGTAAATCTATTTGTGGTGTGGTTCTGCTGGTAGAATATGTCACAATGCAACAGAAGTTGCACTCCTGCTACACAAAATTTTGCCTAAAATTGACACAGATTTGAATGGGTTTGAATGGGTTTGATAAATTTTTTTCCTTAGGGACTAAAATTGGATAAATGTGGAATTAGGTCTTTATTCTGTACTCCATTTTGCTGAGTAAATCGGACTTTCTTTGCTCCGCAACCACTGATTGTCGGGACAATGGCAATATCCACCGATCTCACAGTAGAATTTAATTCGCATTTAAGTGCCGTGTTTATGGGAACAGCAGTAAGTGTTTTTATCACACAATGTCGACTTGATGCCCGACAAACAGAGCAATTGTCCATCGACCGTGGTCTTTTAGGGGCAGCTGCCGCGCAGAGCAACAAGGGGCAATGATCTGGTGTTGCGCTTTCATTTTGTTCCATGTTTGCTTTCAACAGCTTTTGTGAAACCGTGAAAAGCTTGCAATTCATTGTTATTAATGCTTTATCGTTTTTAACACTTGACAAGCCTTTGGCTTGCAAGAGTTATATGAATTTGTGCGAGCAAAATTCGTCCTTTTTTTTTTCTTCTTGACACTTTTTCCGATTTTTTGTGTCTTCTTCTCCTCTGACACTATGGGCCCTACGACCATGAAACTTGGAACTTATGAAGAGCTTGATCTGAACATGTGCATGTCACTTTTAATTTTCGTCTTTGATTTCGTTTTCTTTGTTAAAACGCCATGTGAAAAGAGTGCATTTTTTGCAAGTAAATGCGTAGCATTTAACCCACATCACACACAGTTGCACAGTGAGCTTTGTGTGAGCTCTCACTGCGTAAATAGCTAACACGGCGTATGCTAGATCAGTCAATGAAACCTTAAGTCAACAGAAATCAAACACTACTCGGCTTATAAGACATATTCAAGCTGTGTTGTTTGCAAAATATCATTCAAGAAATAACCCATTGAAGGAAGTATTTTTGCGTTTTAATTTTTGTCAAGTGTTTAACATTTCGCTAGCGAAGTGAGGTTCTAGTTTTTTTTGTTATTTTTATTATTAAATTATTATCCTTATCAATAGTAGTGGTGGTATTAGTAGTATTATTTTTAGTATTAGTAATATTGTATATCGTTATCTTAGTATTAGTATCGATATCTTAGTATTAGTAATATTATATATCATTATCTGTTATCTTTTTTTCTTGTCATTCGATTAAAAAACAACACAGAGAGCCGTGATATTGACATATTGGTATATTTAGTACACTCCATGTGACACAACTTAACCTCTAACGTAATAATCTTAATCTTAAGGTTCATGAAAGTTTTCCACACGATATCGAACAAATGGTCTACAGCAGATGCGATTACCACTTCCTCGGACTTCCAGCGTCCTATTCCAAGTACTCAAAAATTGACCCACACACGCAAGATTATAGGTTTTTATCGAAGGGTTGTAGAATGGACACCAGTGTTCATACTGCCTGATTGTTGATTTTCCATTTAACCTTCAAGGACAAAAGTTTGAGACTTTGAAAAATGTCGGTGCCACGACTCGGTGTTGGAATGACGTCGCTCCTACATCGGTAACTGCCTAGTTATTTGTGCGTTTAACCGAGAAATGCATGGGCCAGAAAAATGACCAACGTCTTAACTCCTATCATGTCACCAAAATAAAAAAAAGGAAAGAAAAAAAGGAAAGAAAGAAAATGCTTTGACCCACTGCTTACTTACATTTCAAGGATATACTTATGCGTATATCCGTCGATCCGTCGATATACTTATCCGTCCATTAAGCATCTCTTATGAGTTATCCTGACCTCCCCATTTTTTCGCTGCAACCAAATCGCAAAAATCAAAAACTCAATAACATGATCAAAATATTGCTCACAGAAGCCTGAAGGTTTCTTTATTTAATTTTAACATTAACAATTAAACTAGACCGAATTTCGCTACACGTAGCGAAATGACACCCACTTGCAATGGTATAATCTATCTGGTTAAAGACATATTTTCAGTCTTTCCACATAATTGTCAGCTTCCGACTTATTATCATGAACAAGGACATCGAAGTATAATGTAATCTCAAATAATCAAATTCAGTTTTCTAACCGTTTTCGAGATAATGGTCAACTTCCGGTTTTTGACCTTGACCATGACGGAGGAGGTCAAGGTCACCGAGGTACCTCTTATGTAACGTCTTTTAGGCCCAAAGGGTCGAAAATAAGCTCAAAATCGCTCTATCTCTAACCGTTTTCGAGATAATGGTCAACTTCCGGTTTTTGACCTTGACCATGACGGAGGAGGTCAAGGTCACCGAGGTACCTCTTATATAACGTCTTTTAGGCCCAAAGGGTCGAAAATAAGCTCAAAATCGCTCTATCTCTAACCGTTTTCGAGATAATGGTCAACTTCCGGTTTTTGACCTTGACCATGACGGAGGAGGTCAAGGTCACCGAAGTACCTCTTATATAACGTCTTTTAGGCCCAAAGGGTCGAAAATAAGCTCAAAATCGCGCTATCTTTAACCGTTTTCGAGATAATGGTCAACTTCCGGTTTTTGACCTTGACCATGACGGAGGAGGTCAAGGTCACCGAGGTACCTCTTATATAACGTCTTTTAGGCCCAAAGGGTCGAAATCGCTCTATCTCTAACCGTTTTCGAGATAATGGTCAACTTCCGGTTTTCGACCTTGACCATGACGGAGGAGGTCAAGGTCACCGAGGTGCCTCTTATATAACGTCTTTTAGGCCCAAAGGGTCGAAAATAAGCTCAAAATCGCTCTATCTCTAACCGTTTTCGAGATAATGGTCAACTTCCGGTTTTCGACCTTGACCATGACGGAGGAGGTCAAGGTCACCGAGGTACCTCTTATATAACGTCTTTTAGGCCCAAAGGGTCGAAAATAAGCTCAAAATCGCTCTATCTCTAACCGTTTTCGAGATAATGGTCAACTTCCGGTTTTCGACCTTGACCATGACGGAGGAGGTCAAGGTCACCGAGGTACCTCTTATATAACGTCTTTTAGGCCCAAAGGGTCGAAAATAAGCTCAAAATCGCTCTATCTCTAACCGTTTTCGAGATAATGGTCAACTTCCGGTTTTCGACCTTGACCATGACGGAGGAGGTCAAGGTCACCGAGGTACCTCTTATATAACGTCTTTTAGGCCCAAAGGGTCGAAAATAAGCTCAAAATCGCTCTATCTCTAACCGTTTTCGAGATAATGGTCAACTTCCGGTTTTCGACCTTGACCATGACGGAGGAGGTCAAGGTTACCGAGGTACCTCTTATATAACGTCTTTTAGGCCCAAAGGGTCGAAAATAAGCTCAAAATCGCTCTCTCTCTAACCGTTTTCGAGATAATGGTCAACTTCCGGTTTTCGATCTTGACCATGACGGAGGAGGTCAAGGTCACCGAGGTACCTCTTATGTAACGTCTTTTAGGCCCAAAGGGTCGAAAATAAGCTCAAAATGGCTCTACCTCTAACCGTTTTCGAGATAATGGTCAACTTCCGGTTTTCGACCTTGACCATGACGGAGGAGGTCAAGGTCACCGAGGTACCTCTTATATAACGTCTTTTAGGCCCAAAGGGTCGAAAATAAGCTCAAAATCGCTCTATCTCTAACCGTTTTTGAGATAATGATCAACTTCCGGTTTTCGACCTTGACCATGACGGAGGAGGTCAAGGTCACCGAGGTACCTCTTATATAACGTCTTTTAGGCCCAAAGGGTCGAAAATAAGCTCAAAATCGCTCTATCTCTAACCGTTTTCGAGATAATGGTCAACTTCCGGTTTTTGACCTTGACCATGACGTAGGAGGTCAAGGTCACCGAGGTACCTCTTATATAACGTCTTTTAGGCCCAAAGGGTCGAAAATAAGCTCAAAATCGCTCTATCTCTAACCGTTTTCGAGATAATGGTCAACTTCCGGTTTTCGACCTTGACCATGACGGAGGAGGTCAAGGTCACCGAGGTACCTCTTATATAACGTCTTTTAGGCCCAAAGGGTCGAAAATAAGCTCAAAATCGCTCTATCTCTAACCGTTTTCGAGATAATGATCAACTTCCGGTTTTCGACCTTGACCATGACGGAGGAGGTCAAGGTCACCGAGGTACCTCTTATATAACGTCTTTTAGGCCCAAAGGGTCGAAAATAAGCTCAAACTCGCTCTATCTCTAACCGTTTTCGAGATAATGGTCAACTTCCGGTTTTTGACCTTGACCATGACGGAGGAGGTCAAGGTCACCGAGGTACCTCCTATATAACGTCTTTTAGGCCCAAAGGGTCGAAAATAAGCTCAAAATCGCTCTATCTCTAACCGTTTTCGAGATAATGGTCAACTTCCGGTTTTCGACCTTGACCATGACGGAGGAGGTCAAGGTCACCGAGGTACCTCTTATATAACGTCTTTTAGGCCCAAAGGGTCGAAAATAAGCTCAAAATCGCTCTATCTCTAACCATTTTCGAGATAATGGTCAACTTCCGGTTTTCGACCTTGACCATGGCGGAGGAGGTCAAGGTCACCGAGGTACCTCTTATATAACGTCTTTTAGGCCCAAAGGGTCGAAAATAAGCTCAAACTCGCTCTATCTCTAACCGTTTTCGAGATAATGGTCAACTTCCGGTTTTCGACCTTGACCATGACGGAGGAGGTCAAGGTCACCGAGGTACCTCTTATATATCGTCTTTTAGGCCCAAAGGGTCGAAAATAAGCTCAAAATCGCTCTATCTCTAACCGTTTTCGAGATAATGGTCAACTTCCGGTTTTCGACCTTGACCATGACGGAGGAGGTCAAGGTCACCGAGGTACCTCTTATATAACGTCTTTTAGGCCCAAAGGGTCGAAAATAAGCTCAAAATCGCTCTATCTCTAACCGTTTTCGAGATAATGGTCAACTTCCGGTTTTCGACCTTGACCATGACGGAGGAGGTCAAGGTCACCGAGGTACCTCTTATATAACGTCTTTTAGGCCCAAAGGGTCGAAAATAAGCTCAAAATCGCTCTATCTCTAACCGTTTTCGAGATAATGGTCAACTTCCGGTTTTCGACCTTGACCATGACGGAGGAGGTCAAGGTCACCGAGGTACCTCTTATATAACGTCTTTTAGGCCCAAAGGGTCGAAAATAAGCTCAAAATCGCTCTATCTCTAACCGTTTTCGAGATAATGGTCAACTTCCGGTTTTCGACCTTGACCATGACGGAGGAGGTCAAGGTCACCGAGGTACCTCTTATATAACGTCTTTTAGGCCCAAAGGGTCGAAAATAAGCTCAAAATCGCTCTATCTCTAACCGTTTTCGAGATAATGGTCAACTTCCGGTTTTCGACCTTGACCATGACGGAGGAGGTCAAGGTCACCGAGGTACCTCTTATATAACGTCTTTTAGGCTCAAAGGGTCGAAAATAAGCTCAAAATCGCTCTATCTCTAACCGTTTTCGAGATAATGGTCAACTTCCGGTTTTCGACCTTGACCATGGCGGAGGAGGTCAAGGTCACCGAGGTACCTCTTATATAACGTCTTTTAGGCCCAAAGGGTCGAAAATAAGCTCAAAATCGCTCTATCACTAACCGTTTTCGAGATAATGGTCAACTTCCGGTTTTTGACCTTGACCATGACGGAGGAGGTCAAGGTCACCGAGGTACCTCTTATATAACGTCTTTTAGGCCCAAAGGGTCGAAAATAAGCTCAAAATCGCTCTATCTCTAACCGTTTTCGAGATAATGGTCAACTTCCGGTTTTTGACCTTGACCATGACGGAGGAGGTCAAGGTCACCGAATTACCTCTTATATAATGTCTTTTAGGCCCAAAGGGTCGAAAATAAGCTCAAAATCGCTCTATCTCTAACCGTATTCGAGATAATGGACAATTTGTCTCTAAGGGATTTCAATATACAAAAGTCACATGACCTTGACCTTGACACTGAATGTCGAGATTCCATCAAAGATGTTACTGCCTACTGACACAGTACACGTGTTGAAACAAGGATTTGAGCGCTATTTCCAGCAAGTTTTCGTGATGGAATAGGTTTTTGAAAAAATATTTTGACCTCAATTTGACCTTGAAGGTCAAGGTCAAGGTCAAAAAATTTTGCGGATTTCACGACAGCTCATTACCCTCTATGTTTCTGCCAAATGCCGTCTTTCTACTACAAACCGTGTAGGAGGAGTTTTCTGGAAACCAATTTGAGGTAAAAAAACTTTGACCTCAATTTGACCTTGACCTTGAAGGTCAAGGTCAAAAAAATTTGCGGATTTCACGACATCTCATCACCCTCTATCTCTGTGCCAAATTTCATCGTCCTACGTCAAATAGCGTAGGAGGAGTTTTCTGGAAACCTCCGTGACGGAAAAAAAAAAAAAACAAAAAAACAAAAAAAAAGGAAGGAATAAACGCCGGAATTCTTTGCAAAGTATACCCATTTGCAAACTATGTTTGCAAGTGGGAAATATCAGTAGTAGAACTACTAATTCTATTTCTCTGAGTGACCTAGTGTTTGGTCTGTTTATTGTGGAGGTAGCACTGAAACAAAATAACGAAGTTTATCTTTCCGACAGACTGAAAATTACCACTGGAAAGAAGCGAAACCCTGCACTATTTTATGTATGTAATGTTTATTGTTGTAAATTAACTTCACATGTGATTCGGCATGCCCGCTGTGTATTGCATGTCTAACCGAGGGAAATATAGTTACAAAGAGAATTGCCAGAGTTTGCAGTTTATTGTGTTTACTGCTAACTATGTTAAACAAAATAAATTTTAACTCCATGATTGTTTATTAAATGAGGTAGCTTGGGAAAGTGCGATAAGGCTGAGCCTGCGAAAATCAAGTCCCCACCCCTCCCACAACCACTGAACGGAATGCTGTGGAAAAGACAGAAACTAAGACTGTTTTTAGAAATACACCTATCTCTTTTTTTGCTTGTTTCAAATCAGCGAAAGTGTATAACAGCTGAAACTCCAGTTTAGCTAAATATTACCGTAGATTATAAGCAAATAAATGTTCAGATCTAAATATTCAAACCAAATTACTATCAATACATTTGATTTTTAGGTTCAGATGAACTACTGCATTTCTCGGTAAACGATTTGACTACAGAAACGAAACATCCTTCATCTGTTTACATTTTGGCAACAGGGCTTTTCAGTATGCGACCTTTGAACTGTCCATTGCTCCAGTATACCTTAACATATCCTCAGCATGACCTTGTTCATTAGAGCCAATTTCGCGTTGGTGTCTACCGACCAGCCTCCGCGGTGGTCCAGGCCTGTTGTGTATTAGACCTTTTTGTTCCGCTGACCCACTGGAGACTGCGAAAATAGTGCTCTTATATCTTACAGAATGACCTTTTCAGAGGTCATCTGTTAAATAACAAGGCCATTTTCTTACGTTCACGCTATTATATCGACTTTACACGTGCGTTTTTGGTGCAAGGGCTTGCTCATGGCAGCAAGCTGTATCGTGTAAACACAAAGTTTTTATGATTTTTATGACCCATCCGTCATCACGCAGCAAGCTCGCGGAAATAGAGCCCGTCCTATTTTTTTTAATCGATAAGTGTCTCAACTGGATGCCAGGCCAGTTGCTTAAAGCCATTAAAGTGGGGGAAAAGGAGCTATTTTCAACTGAACCCCGAGGTAAGTGGGGCAGCTTGGCCATTAAAATGTCGTTATGTGGTAATCAAGGAATTCGGTGCTGCACTGTGTAAACTCCCTGAATTTCGAAGTACGCTTTGCTCGTGAGTTTTTAATTTCAGCATGCCCTGCCGTGTAAAGCGGCCTTAATTATCTATACTTGCCATCTATACAAGCCTAATCTTGGCGAGATTTTCTATTTCTTGTGCGATTATACACTCGAGATCAAAGTCTTTCTCCACCATCGTATTTTAACATGTCTTGCCTTGCCCAGCCTTTGAATTGTTTCTAAATCCAGAATCCGACAAGCCCCTGATTAAAATATTACATTCATAACACTCTAAGTCCCGACATTTATTCGATTGAAAACTGTGCTGTTCTAAAACTGTCTTATTTCAAGATCCTTATGTAATATTTTAATGCAGGGTGTATCCACTTACTTACTAACAACTGTTAGACTATTTCAATCACCACTGAAAACGCTGCAAGTTTTTATAGTTTTTAAGAGCGCCATTTACAGTTTCCTCTCTTTTGGTTGGCATGATGAGACTTTCGTGGGATCAGCTGAGCACGCGACGTTCTCATATTGACGTCACAACGGGATATTGATTTTACTTGATATTAAAAAATAAATTCATGCATATGTGTATGTATGGGTGTAGGCATTTGTGTAGCTTACTAACAACTGGTTCACAACTGTCCCTATCGTAGCCTTCTTGCGAGGAGCCCTAGTTTAACTACATTCTCTCCAGTGGATCCATGAAGGAACGAGAAGAAGAAACGGCGAGGCCCCGCCAACTTCCCGGTTAAACCGCCCTGGCATGGCGGGGCGGCGCTACTAGTGAAAAGCACTCAGTATCATCAGTACCACCGGCAGAATGGACGCATTAACGGGCAGCAGCACTTGATGTACATGACGGAACGAAATCCATGGTGTTACACTGCCAAGAAAGAACCTGCATCATCAACAGAAAATGAGCAGGAGTTGAAACTTTTTAGCGGCCTGTCTAGGAGAAGGAAATTCAATCTGTATCTGTATCTGGAGCATTCTGTCCAGTTCGTGGTCAATCTGACACTAGCGGAGTTTCAGGGATTTTAGACGAGGGAGTGGGATTGCTATGCACAAATAATTCTCGCTTATTTTAAGTGCAAGGCGTCGTGGCAACCAAAAGACCTGCGACGATGGTAGCCGAGGAACGTGAAAGATGTTCACTGGCAGCCTCTAGTCACAGCTCTGCACGCAGGCGATTCAAGGGTGATAGTCGATTGACCTAGACCAGGTGCAGATTGGCCGTTCGTATTCTCCTTGAACGACAATCAGGCCTTTTTGGGAACGGCGCTGCTTCCCCGTTTGAGAGAAGAGGCAAGAAAAAGAGCCCCAAACCTCGCCTGCACTCCACACACTTGAGCATCCAGACATGCGGTAGAAAGAAAACGAAAAGAAAGGACTGATTTTCGGATCTTATAACGTAATTTCATTGATATACAACGACAGCAGGATCGAAAGACGAACTGCAATCTTTGTTAAGTCACTGAAAGACTGTAACGTAGAATTTCAGCTCTGAGTGAGGCTCGTCTATCACAATTGGAGCTAGTTGGCATGTGATACACGTTCTTCTGGGAAAATAAACTCCAAGGTAAACCTAGAATTTCAGACGTGGTTTTTACAAATCGCTTGAGTATCGCGCCAATAGACTAGAATCACTAACAAGAGCATATCAGATAGATGTATGACTCTGCCACTCATACTCATGAAACAAACTGCGACTCGAGTCAGATTACGACTCCAGTCCATGCGTACACACCATCCATGCCCCATACAGATGAAGACATAGAGGGCTTCTATTGATGATCTAGAGAGTATGTAATTAACTCCACTCCCTACACGGATAAGTTGATAATCCTTGGAGATTTTGATGCCAGGGAATCCTCCGACATTCTGGTGTGGCAAAAAGTACTTTGTAGCCAAGGTATTGGTAAAGCTAATTTCAGTGGTCAGCTACTCCTTCCTAAATATCCAGAACATAAGCTAGCCATCACAAACACGCTATCACATACAGCGTAGAAGTACAAGACAACATGGATGCATGCAGAATCGAAACATTGACACTTGTTGGATTAAGTGATAGTAAGGCAGCAAACAGAAGTAATATCCAGATAACTCGTGCCATGCCTGGTTCCAGTTGTTGGTCTGATCATCGTCGTGTTAGAAGCAAATTGAAGCTCTCTAGTTCCACCACCGAGAAAACAACGCTAACCTCAGCCAAGAAGCTGATCACATAGAAAAGGCAGAAGAACTGAAAAACAATCTTTTAAAAAACAACAAATGAATCCCTAGCAGATGACTGGAGACAGAATGGAGAAAATTGTGCGTCGGTGCATAGCTGTCGAATTACTCGATTTCGTCAAGTAAAAGCATCGAGACTAGTTTGACGAGAACGGCACGGAAATATCAAAGATGATGGACGACAAGCACCTCGCACACCTGCGGTACGTGAATGACAAGAACTTTCACTCGAGGAAAAACTAACATTGCCAAAAAAGTACAAAAACGTCTACAAGCCTTAAAAACTAAGCAGTGGCATAACAAAGCCACCTCGAGGAAGTGACACATTGCCAGTCGTAAACGCTGACGGTACAAAGTTACTCACCTACAAAAGCGTCATGGAAAGTTACTCACCGACAAAAAACGTCAAGGAAAGGTGGGCTGAACACTTCTGTTTTCTACTCAGTCGTCCCCAGAACATATCCGAGGAAGTTACTGAAAACACACCACGGCTGCCCGTTCAGTTATACCTGGACTCATTTCCTGAATGTGACGAAGTAGCGAAAACGATGAAGTAGTTGTCCTGGGAGAAAGCATCCGGACCTGAAGGCATACCTTCTGAGATCTACAAGAATGAAGGCGCACATATGGTAAAAAACTGAAGAAGGGAGAGACATAATGCATAAGAGCTGCCTTCATAGTATATTTGCAGAAAAGGAAAAGAAATAGAGCCAACTGAGATAAACACCAAATCATTTCGCTATTATCAACACCTGGTAAAATACTAGCACGCGTCATCCTTAACTGGCTAGTCAAAGACATTGTAAATAATGTATATCCAGAATATGAATGCGGTTTTGTATCTTCGCTCCCACGCTTTTCGGAATTCTCTTCTCAGTGATGCTTAGATATGCATTCTGCGACTTGACAAAGATGTGCATATGCAAGTGCATTCTGACGGCAGTGTCTTCATCCTACGCAGATTTGCCGGGCGGACTTAAGTAATGATCCATGATCTGCTCTTTGCCGAAGGCTGTGCCTTGTCTGCTCACAGCCTTGAAGACATGCAGATCATTACAGACTTGCTGATACAGCAACGAAAATTGACCTTACCATCAGCTTGAAAAACTGAAATACTGTATTGGTTGAATGAGTGACATCCGAATTGAATTCAGTTGATATTAAATATCGTTGTCAATAGCAGTTATTTGGTTAATGATAGAACAGAAAGATAATGACATAAATCATAAAAATGTACCTGACACAGCTGGATAACAACCAATCACAGTCAACCAATTACAAGATACATCATGATGGAAATAACTACAGTGAGCATGTATGTTGAAAAAGAAGTATACATAATAACATAATTTCCTTTCAATCAAGGCTGCCAATGGTCAATCCTGACAGAAGAACAGAGATTGCTAATTAGTTCGTTGACTCCTTGGTGTTCTATCGTCATAGAGGCGGACAGATCCAGACTAACAAAAATTTTGGCTTGCGATATACCTGATAAATGTGGTTAATGTGAGAAGTCACAGTCAATGAGATGTGTTATTTTTACTCAGGGAGGAGTCCAACACTCATTTCTGCTATAAGATCAACATTTTCGACGAGATCAACAATCCGCCCAGAAAGTACGAGGATGACTGCTGGTGTCCTTTGGCCACCTTGGCCCTCCCCCACCCCGCCCTGCACTCTCCAATACGAGAATAAGCGAAAATCAGTTTGCTTGGCATATTTAACATTTGTATTAAAACTGTTGCTGATCGGGTGATAGACACAGTTTTTCTTCTTTTTTATTATTTTACAAAACAACGTTTGGCGCTTTTGAACATAGTAATAATTAGAATACCATTTGGTACCACAGGTAGTCTAGAATATCATTTCTTTTTTAAATCACTAATGGGGTATCACTGGAATTGCGGGGAAATTTGTTTTCTGTCAGTGGTTAACACTGCTGTTCATTCATTTGCAGAAGGGAGAGAAAACGCAAGAAGGATCAATAAAAGGAGGACTGCAGAGAGAAAACAGCTGAGCTTGTGAATACACAGCGGAGTGGAGCAGAATGGCAAAGAACAAATCCATAACTCCCGATAAAGGATGGTCATGGATAGTCTTAATTGCTGCGTTTTTCTGCAATGTAACTTTTGATGGGATAATCTATTCTTTCGGAGTATTCTATCTAGAACTTCTAGATGCGTTTGGTGAAGGACGGGGAAAGACGTCATGGATAGGATCCGTCATAAGTGGGGTTTACGCCGTTATTGGTGAGTCTATACTGTATGCATGTTATCAACAATTTTAGAATAGCGCTTTTTTCTGCTCACACCATTGCTGGGTATTGAGCAGCCCAATACACAGCCCACCAGGCGGCTAATTTTCGTGGATTATGAAGGCATACGTTCCGAATTACTTACGCTAGCATCAATACTGGTGCCTTTCTGTGGTAAGTGTTACCCAAAATAATATAGACAGTATATGGTCAGAAAACGATATGGAAATGTTATCAGTAACGAGATTTAGGACAGCAACAGAAACACAGAATTTTATCGACTGCTTTTATTCCATTTGAAATTAAAAAAAAGTAAAAGTTACTTTTCTTTAAAAGATTTGCTTATAAAGTCGAATGTAATTTCTGGTGCAACGTTTTATTGCAATAAATGCAGTTTTTTTTTTTTTTTTTTTTTTTTTTTTTTTTTTTTTTTTTTGTTTTATGGTTTTGTTTTTTTTCTTTGTTTACCAATATAGGACCTTGAGCCAAAGGTGGATTTAGCAAGAGTAATTTATTCGGAGAGCGATTTTTAGTTTGGAATACCTTATTATTGTTATAATTTTTTGAAGTTGGTGATCTTTCGACACCGGGAAAAGGGATTGGTTCCCACGTGCCAACTGGTTACATGCGTGTCTTTGAATTTTCCAAACAACATCTAAATGCGGAGTGCTAATTTAGAAATAAAACTGCCTTTTAACCAAACGCGGAGTGAAATTCTAGTACTGAATAAAAATTACTCCCACCCACCCACCGACCTCTTTTAACGAAATTGGTACTCCGACTGCGTCTGACCCCAAAATTACCTCTCCCTCCTTTCTCCACTTTTTTTGACACGTATGGTAAAACAGAATATATCAAACAGCCCCCCCCCCCCCCATGGGATTTCGACGGAGCGTTTGTAAAGAATGCGATAAAAATGGAGAAACAATAAACAAAGATTTACATGGATGCGAACAGAATCACTGTAGCCTACGCCTGAATTTATTTTATAAGTTGCCTTGTTTGTTGTTTTTTTTTTATTAATATACATCCTCATACCCCCAAAAGGAGTTCGTTTAGTAGAGCCAGTATTTAAATCTGAGGTATTCAGGGGAGGAGCGTTTGGGGATCCTGGTTGTTTCAATATGGTCTTAAAATTTGTTAACATTAACATTTTTTAAACCGCCTCTGTCTCAGTAAAGCTACTACAATTAAATAACTGGAATGCCGAAAATGTTTCCTGTGTCTCAGTTTGAAATCTGTTAGAACGCGCCACATCCAAACTAAAAATCTAAATCTGCCCTACAAATATTTACCGATGTAAAACATTTTTATATTTTGACAGCAATGCCATGTGTTGTTGCTCTTATTATTATAGGATAAACAGTTTATTGCAATAACCTTTTATACGGTATTCAAAAAGTGGCAACATCATCATTTTTGATGGTAATAAATATCCTTACCAAGACTGAAACATTCAAGGTTGCTGTAACAGCACACTCTATGATGTTACAGTGCGCCCCGTTTAACCCGATACCGGTTAACCCGAATGATCTCTTAACCCGAAGTAAAATGCCCGGTCCCGAGTTGTTCCTTCATTGCATCCTGTACAATTGCCCAGAATTACAATTAAGCCACAAGTCACATACAAAATAGTTGGGTTGGGGGTGGACACTTTGTCACATGACACATACATAAAAGATCGGATAACCCGATGATCGGTTAACCCGAAGTAATTTGCTCGGTCCCGATCACTTCGGGTTAAGCGGGGTCCACTGTATTTACACTGGAATCAGGGCAAGTGCAAATCTGTCCTTAAAAACTGTTAGAAACTGCGCCAAACCCACTCCAATTTTCAGATTGTTTTTTTTTTCATTATCATGCAGCATCATCGGTCCAATAGGAAAAATACATGAGGCAGGCGCCCTCCCTAACGCCACCCCTTCCCCGTCCCTGTTTTCTGGATAAAAAAGTTACACCAGCGAGAACAGGTAAAAGTAGTGGAAGAAGTGGTGGTGTTGATGGTGGTGGTGATGGTGTAATATGTATCAGAAGAAGTTTAAAGTAGTAGATGTGCATTGCTGTTTTTTTTTCAGGACCTCTGGCTAGTGTTTTAGCCAACAGATTCGGATGTCGCGCAATGACAATATGTGGAGCATTTATATCCAGTGCTGGTTTTATTTTGTCAACATTCTCACCAAATATATGGATAATGATAGTCACCTATGGTATAATGGGAGGTTTGTAGTTTTGCCTAGCCGTACCGCATTCTGTTATTTTTACACCACGACGCAAGATTTACCTCATATATATATATATATATATATATATATATATATATATATATATATATATATATATATATATATATATATATATATATATATATATATATCCATCTTTCTAGCTATCTTTCTTTCTTATCATCTCTCTCTTTCTGTTCCTCCCTGTCTGTCCCACTCCCTCTCGGTCTGTCTCACCCTCGCTCTCTCCCTTCCCCCCTCTCTCTCTCTCTCTCTCTCTCTCTCTCTCTCTCTCACTTTCTCTGTCTGGCTCTTTCTCTCTTTCTCTCTCCCTTCCTGCCTCCCTCTCTCCCCATTCTGTTGCGCGCGCTCTCTCTCTCTCTCTTTCTTTCTTTCTTTCTCTCTCGTTCTCTCCCTCTCTCTTTCGCTCTCGTTCTCTCTCACTCTCTCTCTCACTTACTCTTGCTCTCTCTCTCCCTCTCTCTCTCTCTCTCTCTCTCTCTCTCTCTCTCTCTCTCTCTCTCTCTCTCTCTCTCTCTCTCTCTCTCTCTTTAGCTACATTTTTTGGCATACGCATAAACAAAATCTAGCCCATATCACTGACCTTTTATTTCCGATGTGAAAACAGTTCGGGTATTAATCATCTTGTATCAGTTGATTTTACTCTAAATAATTACTCTGTTATTAATTGTAGTTTTTGTGGATATGTACATATTTTTAAATAATGGAAATTACCGAAAAATTTCACCCCATTTGATATCAAATGAAACGAAACCCAAAAGTTAATCAGTTTCTTTTTTTTTTTTGGCTTTTGTGATTTGCTTTGGTTAAGCAAATCTGCAGACACAAAAAGAGAACAACAACACGCCAAAATGACATAAATAAAACACTCTATAAATTAAATAAACGGTCACATTCTCTAACCGCATTCAGTATTAAATAACTGGTTTGGCCACAGGAGGGCTTTCGGTACAGGGAAATAGGATATGATTTCTATTATCAATTGTTATACCTGTAAAATAACTAGTTTAATGTGTACATATTTTTAGGTTCCTTGCCACCTCTCTGTAGCGCGGTAATTATTATCGTTTGACCAGGTTTTCTGTGATTCTTGTCATGGCATAGGTTCAGTGGCACAAAGCGCTGAAATCATACCAGTGTAGATACGAACACCATCGCTAAAATGCTACCCCGAAGCTGTATATAGAATTACTTTTAAATATCAAGTTTAAGCTCAACCTTATTAATTATTTTGTATGCCATTGTCATCTCAGATGAGGGTATCTCAACCTAGTCTCTAGCATAATTTCTGAGTGTGCGATTCTTAATATGAGTTAAATCAAGCTTGGTTTACTCAAAACTTGGCGTACGAAAAAGCACATATAAAATATTCGAGGTCAAACATGTACTGGGACATTTCGCCCAGCTGGTAAATACAGTACAATATAAAATACAAAATGTGCATAAGCGACACACGTGTTTCATATATGTTTGTTACGCCATACTTTTAAGAGTCACTTCCGCGTGCAAGGTTTCAAAAGACTATTATAGATCATTGGGCTAAACAAAATCGGCATTTATCAACTAGACCGAATTTCGCTACACGTAGTAAAATGGCACCCACTTGCAATGACCGAAGGCCAGACACACAATATATCTGGTTAAAAGTAAATTACTTATTAACTGTTTCGAGATAATTATAAGCGTCCAGATTTTTCATCTTGAACGAGAAGGTTATTCAAAGAAATATAACACAACTCTTTTAGGCACAAATGATAAAAAAAGTTCAAAATCGCGCTTAAACGTTTTCTTGATAATGGTCAACTTCCGGTTTCTGGCCTTATATACCTCTTATATACTGTCTTTTATTCTCAAAGGGTCGAAAATAAGCTCAGAATCGCTCTATCTGTGTTTTCGAGATAATGGCCAACTTCTGGTTTTTGACCTTGACAATGAACGAGGATGTGAAGGTCACTGAGACACCATTTACATAACGTCTTTTACGCCCTAAGGATTGCAAATAAGTTCAAAATGACTCTATCTCTAATCGTTTTCGAGATAATGGTCAACTTCTGGTTTTTGACCTCAACCATGACAAAGGAGGTTAAGGTCACCAACGTACCTCTTATATATCGTCCTTTAGGCCAAATAAGCTCAAAATTGCTCTATCTCTAATTGTTCTCGAGATAATGGTCAACTTCCAGTTTTCGACCTTGACCATGATTAAAAGGGGTCAAGGTCAACTTACATGACGTCTTTTAGACCCAAAGGTTCGAAAATATGCTCAGAATCGCCCCATCTAGAACCGTTTTTTTTCTTTTTTGAGATAATGGTCAATCTTTCTCTAACACATTTCGACATACAAAGGACACAGAACTTTGACCTTGATCCTGAATGTCGAGATTCAGACCGCGAGGTTACTCCCTAATGAAACTGTATACGGTTGAAAAAAAATTTGAGCCATTTTTCGTGACGAATAGGGATTTAAAAAATGTTTTGACCTCGCTTTGGCCTTAACTTTGGAGGTCTAGGTAAAAAAAAAAAACCGGATTTCACGACAACTGCCAAATGTCGTCTTCCTACGTCAAACCTTGTCGGAAAATTTTTCTGGAAACCACTTTGAGGTTGAAAATACTTTGACCTCAAATTGATCTTGAACTTGAAGGTCAAGGTCACAAAGTATTGCGGATTTCACAACATCTCATCATCCTGTTTGTCAAGTTTCATCATCCTGCGTCAAATAGCGTAGGAGTTTTCTGGAAATCTCCGAGACGAAAACAAAAAGCTTGTAAAAAAAGAAATGAACAGGCAGTATTTTTAGTAAAGCATTTAAAGTGGTGAGTCTGCAAATGTAAACACCTAAATTGCACTTAAACAGGTCCACAGGAAAAATCCGGTTATGTAATGTTAAGGATATGGGAGTTTCACGCATTCCATTCCAGTGTTTAAAACAATGCAAATGTTGCCGACTGTTTAATACTGTACTATAATCCTTCATATAAAAAGACCCCACTTCTAAAAGCGTTGGGCACTGATATAAAATAAGACTGCGAAAAGTATTTTTCACCTACTGTTTTGATATTTTTGTGTTCTTTTATTTTTACGTAATGCGGAAGCCCTCAAAATAGGTAACTGAAAGGGTATCGGTGGATCTATTTAATCAGAGAGGAAAGGTTTTTTAAACCAACCAAGTTCTGCCAATTTTCTATCAAATTCATAGATCTTTTTGGCAAGAAAGCCTTCTCGTGTTAGGGTTTCAGTTAAGACCGGGTCATGCAAATGATTTTGCGATGCGCTTTGTAGATTTTGCAAGATAACCGACACCAGTGTCACTACCGAAGTGAACAGTCGATAGACAAGGTTAAGAGACCGGCTCACCTCATCAGAGATAAAAGAGACACACACCTTTTGTATTATAACAGTCATTCCGAGGCAAGGCAGAAATTTAATCATGTTTCTTGATCTCAAGAAAATGGACCAGGTCAGCTTGCCATGGATTATTCTGTCTAAACAAACTAGACCCTTTTAAGCAACCGAGTGGGGAAAATTACATCAGGGGCAACAAAAAATACTATTCTCACCTCTTGAAATTCAGAACTGGAAGATTGGAAGAACAATGTCACCGACATGCCTCCTACATAACGCCTTTCAGGTCCAAAGGGTCGAAAATGAGCTGAAAATCACTCTATCTCTAACTGTTTTAGAGATAATGGCCATCTTTTCAACCTTACATCTTACGCACATATTAGGTAACGTTTTTTAAGCCGAAAACAAGCTCCAAATCGCTCTATCTCTGACTGTTTTCGAGATAATTCAACTTCTGGTTTTGACCTTGACCATAAACGAGGAGGTCAAGGTCATCGACGTACCTCTTATTTAACACCTTTTAGACCCAAAGAGTCGAAAATAAACTCAAAATTGCTCTATCTCTGACCGTCTTCGAGATAATGGTAAACTTCCGGTTTTTGCACTGACCATGAATCGTTTTTTTTTTTTTTGCCCAAAGTGCCATTTTCGCTACTTTGCAGCGAAAACGGTCTAGTTTGTAGCTGTTGCTTTTATTTAAAATAATTTTGCTCCTACAGTTTTGTTCGGGTTGCCTTCAAGTTATGGTCAGATTGCTTTCAAATTCCCCAGTTATTCCTCCCTTGAAAACTTATTTTTCGGCAAAAAATAGACCATTTGGCGAAATTTTTTGGGAACCAGTTTTCAAAATGCTTACTCTCCAGTAGCTTTGATAGGATTGCTTGGAATTTTGTATGAATGTTTTCTAGCTGAATCTTACTTGAACAATTAGTTTCCTAATTGGTGATCCTCAAAAAGATTACCAAATAGTGATCAAACTTCAAAATGATTCAGCAAACTTCAAAATGGTTCCTATACTGCGATTTTGATCGGATTCCTTTCAAATTTTGCATGAATCTTTCCCAAGTAGATCTTTTTTTTTTTTTTGAGTTTTTTTCTTATTGTCTGTTTTTGTTTTTTGTTAAAGAATTGGTTAAACTGCGACATTTTTTCACTATTGTTGGAGCTGTATTTAAAATAATTCCGCACCCCAGGGTTTTCAACGAAATGTTTTACAAGAACGCTTTTCAGGCTTTCAAATTTTATAGCAGTAGCCCACGGCTTCCATAAATAATAATGATAATGATAATGATAATGATAATGATAATAATAATAATAATAATAATAATAATAATAATAATAATAATAATAATAATAATAATAATAATAATAATAATAATAATTTTTTGGGACTTGTGCCAAAGAATGGCCCTATCGGCATTTGAAAAATTTTCTTCCCTGGTTCGATCCAATTCCTTTCAGATTTTCTAAAAAAAAAAGCTACCCCTGGTTGGTCCTATCTTTAAAAAATGCGATCCTTTAAGCCTTTTGATATTTGATTAACTAGATCTTGACTGGTCATATGTCCTTGGACATTCGTGTCAAGAAAATAACACACATGACCCCATTCCTAAAAAGAGAAAATTTAAACGAATCACTCTTCGTAAAGATTGGAATATCTGTGATTATGCGTAGTGGTAGACAACAAGAAAAAGCATTATCAAGAATATCAGTATTTATATTAGTTATCAATGTTGTTATTATTAATTTCATCTTTACAACGATTCGCCCAATTAATGAATGATTCAAGCAAAAAAATTAAACCCTTGCACTTCATCCTTAATATATTGCCTAGTTCATCAGCAATATTAATTATATCAAATTTAGCTCTAAAATTCTTTGAAATAATTAATTATTTGAGAAATCCAAATGGATATATTTATGTTATTTTTTATAAAAAAAAATACTATTTAAAAAACAGGTTTCGTAGATTCATTTATATATTTCTGTATTTTTGCAAGAGGAAAAGGGGGCAGTTTTATTTCGAAAACATCAATGTGTGTTCGTGTTCAGGGATTGGCTTCGGCCTTATGTACCTATGTGCCTATGTCATGATCGGTCACTTCTTTGAGACGAAACGTGCAGTGGCCACTGGAATAGCATCTTGTGGGAGCGGCGTCGGTACGTTCGTCTTTGCGCCACTCACTGTATTCCTCATACGGCAGTACACTTGGAAAGGTGCCATGTGGATATTAGCTGGCATTGTGCTCAACGGTGTTGTATGTGGGGCAGTATTTAGACCACTGCCCCGGCCTAGAAATGAAGATGGCAGCAAAAAGCACCGAGAGCTCATAGACTTCGGTCTGCTTAAAACACCAGCATTCATCATTCTGTGCACCTCCTCTTTTCTCTGTATGATAGGTAATTCTCTTTTTCTGTACTCAACGTGTAGCTAAAAGTAAGGAGGCTCTGAAATAAAGCAGTTTCCAGTTGAAGGAAATTTAGCAAATAGCTTCCTGGATTTAAAGAAAAATCCTTATGAACTATTTATGTATATTTGCCCATAAAATACGGAAGCCCTGAAAACAGCTGTTCATACTGTGGTATACTAGTCGTTACGAGACATTTCAAAGTAACCAGGAACCGAATAAATCAACCGAAAATATCGCGGGATAAATTATACTACAATCATTGTATCTAAAAAATCCGGGAGCAAAAATCAAAGAGATGATCCGGCTTTATGTTAACCGGGAAGGAAAAGACATTTTTCGATGGAATAATTCCAGTATTCTGATCTAACACTAGAGTCCTAATCCTGTCCCAGTTTGGCAAAGTGGCCCTGAACAAAACAGTGTCCGGCCAGAATAAAGGGTCCATGTAACAAAATCCACGGGGATGTCTTGTACTTTTTGCTCTTCTTGACTTCATAAAGTCTCCATTCTGCTTGAAGGTTTCTTCGTGCCTTTTATCTACCTTCCCGACTACGCTCGGGATGTTGGAATAACCCAGAAACAAGGTGCTTTTCTTCTCAGTATTATTGGAATAACCAACACAGCTGGTCGTATTGTCTGCGGTTACATATCCGACAAGACGTGGGCAGATCCACTTAAGATCTACAACTGGTCACTGATTATTGGTGGGGTGGCCACAATGGGCAGCGCTTGGCTCGGTTCCTTTCCGTTACTTGCTGTATATGCTGTGATATTTGGCCTCTGTGTGGGTGAGTTTGAGTCAAGACAGACATGAAAACGCAAAAGGAAGAGAAAGCTACGAATACTGTATTACAAGTTTTTCAACTCATTAAATTTCCAACTGAAACTTTCGATTCGTAATTGGGGTATTCGTTTCATCCCACAACCAATTATTTCTGGATAAAAAGTAGTTCAAACAGTAACACTGTCGTAAACTGAATGCTAAACTTAAAAATGCTGATTTAAATAAATTTTAAAAATTTAGATTGAAATATCGTCATTGATGAAAAAAATTATTTAGTGGAAACCCGTGATTTCGTATCTATTTTTCTTCTTTTTTTTATAGCCGCCTATGTCTCATTAACTGCCATAATATTGGTGGAATTCCTTGGATTAGACAAACTGTCCAATTCATTTGGATTTCTAAATATGTTCAGGGGTCTCGCAACATTTATTGGCGCTCCTTTAGCCGGTAAGTAACGAGCTGAGAGTGCAATAAGTAAAACACGCTGAAAGCAGTACATATTAAACAATGTGAAAGCAGTACATATTAATATTCGCGAGGTCAGCTTTCCAGATATACTGATAATTAATACAATAAGCAGTAGGTTCATGTTATATAACACTAATGATAACAAATGGCGACGAATCCCTCTTAATCAGGTGGTAATAGTGACATTGATAATTGTTACAGTTTGACCAGTCAAAGTGTGTAGATCTGAGTGCTTTATGTGCGATCCCTAAGCTGTAATGGTAGAGAAACGGTAGAGAAATACATGCGCAATCATGACGTCATGTCAAAACCCAAAGGCCTTCTCTCACCTGACCAGAACATCATTTTATGTTTACATATGTAATATTTCAGGCTTTCTGTTCGATGTTACCGGTGATTATACCCTAGCCTTTTGCACAGCTGGGGCAGGCATAGCATGCGCAGGGATCATATGCCTTCCACTACGATTTCTCCAACAGTGTGATAACGCTCGACAGAGTATAGAACAAGTCGAAAAATCGCTGGCGATGAAAGCCGAAGAGGAGGGAAAAGGTCAACCCCCGAAACCAAACTTTCAAAACAAAGCACTTTTAAAGGAAGCTAAGCTTTATTCATCCAGTTCGTTATTAGCGGGTAGTCACATTTCAATCGGCCTACCAAATCCATACATCAGTTATGATAAGCTCTCCAGCAGTACTAGCAATGTCAGCTCGTCTTATGGGAAATTAAATGTTAGATCTGTTGCTTTAAAGCAGGCATTATTACGTGATAGTGAGTTATCACATTCCGAATCTTATCTTACGGGTAAAGAAAAGAAAACTTTGTCCAGTATTGAGGTTCCAATATGAAAAAAGTGTGAAAAAATAGAAAGCATATTTGATCGGTTCCAGATTTTTATGAGGTATTTTTACGTTTATATTTTAGTGATTTGCTCTCATAAACCTTAATTATATAAAACCTTTGCCCAATCCAAATCAACTGCACCCAAATTATCAAGTGACCTTTAAAATGTGCGCAAATAATAAATATTTCCATTTTTAAACCCGCAGTGTGTTCCCGTAGATAGCATTCCAGGTTCTTCCGGAGAACAGCAAGTCAAGTATGCATGTTTTGTATTTTCATGGAATCGCTTTTTAGCCCAAGAGAGGGGAGGTGACAGATTTGAGTGTTGTCCATCGCCGACTGTTACTCCCATCCTAATAATCTAATTCCCATGGTATTTGATATGGAGTTGACCTACCATCGTGGGTAGGTGCACGTTATTTAATTGCAAGGGGTGGGGATGGGAGGCAGATACGTCTGCAAGCCATATTTATGAAGCATTTTCTAAACATTTTAAGTTGTTTTTACGTGACAAAAGCCAGGAACATTTTTCTGCACTCCTCGTTTTGCCTTTCTTATGATTGAAAAATCGAAACGTAAGAGGTCACAGTCAGTGACCACTTCAACATCTATAATTATGCACCAAGTATTAAGATCAGTTTTTAAGTTGCCTTGTTACATGACTTGGGTGAATGATGCGATCTAATTGGTCGATTCCCCGGTTTCAACGTTGATCGGAATGCAAAAGGTGACTGATATTGACGGTAGGTAGTTGTTTGAAATCAAACCACAAACTAGAAGCTCATTCCGCTAGCGAAATGTTAAACACTTGACAAAAATTAAAACGCAAAAATACTGGCTTCAATGGGTTATTTCTGGAATAATATATTGCAAACAACACAGCTTGAATACGTCTTATAAGCCGAGTAGTGTTTAGTTTCTGTTGACTTAAGGTTTTATTGACTGATCTAGCATACACAGTGAGAGCTCGAACAAAGCTCACTGAGCAACTGTGTGTGATGGCGATTAAATGCTACGCATTAACTTGCAAAAAAATACACTCTTTTCACATGGCGTTTTAACAAAGAAAACGAAATCAAAGACGAAAATAAAAAATGACATGCACATGTTCAGATCAAGCTCTTCATAAGTCCCAAGTTTCATGGTCGTAGGGCCCATAGTGTCAGAGAAGAAGAAGACACAAAAAATCGGAAAAAGTGTCAAGAAGAAAAAAAAAAGGACGACTTTTGCTCGCACAAATTCATATAACTCTTGCAAGCCAAAGGCTTGTCAAGTGTTAAATAAAGACGTGTGGCACATCACATATTGACTGAAATTGACAAATTACTTAGCAAGTTGCTTAGTTATTTGTTTTGTTTCCATCATAAACTATTTGAGCTGGATAAATAACCACAGTCTCACGTTTCTCCAGTGTTCAGGGGTTGAGCAATTTTGCAGACAAGATTTTTCACGTAATGACATCATACGCGTCAAAAGCTCACAGAACTACCTACCCAAATCATAACCAGACCAATTTCGAAGTCCATCCGATTTTCGTTCTCAAGATATCTTGCGCATATTTTTTGTTCACACACGTACAAAACCTGTGTCTCGCCTCGTAGATGGAAGATGACGTCTACATTAAGAGTCCTTATACCAAAGACGAGAATTACACATCACACACACACACACACACACACACACACACACACACATATACAGGTATGTCGGGAAACAAACGACGAATCGCGATTTCTTCTCCAACTCGCGAAATGTACGCCAAAAATCTAACTTCGTTATTAGGGACTTTTCAGACATAAGTTGTATATGAAAATCTCGGTAGATTTTTTTTACATTCAATTCCGAAAGCGAAAATATATAAAAGACAACAGATTAAGAGAAATTTAACAAAGCATGAACCCTGCGAAACAGAATATTTTGTTTACATAATTTGCATATTTTACACCATTTTTTGATATCTGCAACTATAAGTTTGATGTGAATCGAGACTGTGTAAAAAATGTAAACAAACCGATTTTGTTTATAAACAAAGGCCACGTGCTTTCTGTAAAAGAGTATTAGGGAAACACTAAATAAAAGCCAAACAAGCGTAGAGTTTGTTTTCTTTTATTTACACCTTTTATTTTATTTATTACATAATCCCAATGTAATATTTATTTTCTTTCATTTCTATACATAAACTATTTAACATTAATTGAAGATTTACAAAATATTGAAGAGCAGCACAAAAGATATTAAAACAGATGAATGTTTAAAAACATAGATTTATATTATACAGATGAATTGTTTAAAAACAAAATACAGATTTATACAGATGAATGTTTAAAACCAAAACTCTTTTAAAATATAACCAAAATACAGGAAAAATAATACAACAAAATCCTTCACTGATATAACCGTCTTGTGTAAATAACCAACTCTATCTGATTTTCAAGCTCAGTGTTATGTACACTACTTAAAATTTAATGATAGGCCGAAAAAAACGTGAGGCAATGAGATATAAACCACATAAAAGCTTCCTAAAGAAAACAAAATACACAGCAGAAACTTTCAAACTAACTTGCGAAATGTACGTACACAACCATGCACAAAATTTGCAAGTTTAGAGACCATGCAACACAACTTGGGTGTACTACCCCTCTCGTGACGTTCATAAAGTTAATGTCGGTGACTTCGTATGAGAAAAATTAACTGAAAATAACACAATTAAAACTTTCAAACTGACATGCGAAATGTACGTACAAAATCATGCGAAATGTGCGAACACCAAAATTTTTTAATCACGGAAACATCGGCAAATTTTCCAAGTTTTGAGACAATGTCACGTTTGCGCGTACGCCCTTCTCGCGACGTTCATAAATTTAAAGTCGGTCACTTCGTATAAGAACAGTGAACTGCAAATAACAGGTAAAACTGACAAGCGAAATGCACGTTTATACACAATCATGCGAAATGAACGTATAACAACCATGCATGTGACACGGTCTCAAACTTTTGACAATTTTGCCGATGTTTCTGTAAATAAGCACATTTTGGTGTTCGCACATTTTGCATGGTTGTGTACGTACTAAAGTAGGTGACTTAGTATGAGAAAAGTGAACTGCAAATAACACAATTAAAACTTTCAAACTGACATGCGAAATGTACGCACACAACCATGCGAAATGTGCGAACACCGAAATTTTCTTAATCACGGCAATATCGGCAAAATTTCCAAGTTTTGAGGCTCTGTCACATACCTTTTGCTCGTACTACCCAATCTCGTAACGTTCATAAACTTTGAAATTGGTCACTCCGAACAGAGAACTTTCGAACTGACAAACGAAATGTACGCTCATACACAACCATGCGAAATGTAATGCAACCACGCGAAATCTGCGACGCAAGTATTTATTTTTTTTAAATACATAGGCAAACTTGGCAGCTTTTGTCACCTGTCACATGAAACTTATCCGTACTACCCATCACCGCCACTTTCATAAATTTACAGACTGTCACTTTATACAAGAAAAATCAAATGCAAATAACACACTGAAACTTGATACGCGAACGCACATAACCATGCGAAATGTACGAAACAAAAACACTTCTTAATACCTCGGCAAATTTGGCAGGTTTTGAGACCCCGTTACATGAAAATTGCCCGTACTACCCAGAACCGTGACGTTCATAAATTAAAAGTCGGTCACTTCGTATAAGAACAGTGAACTGCATGGAAAAAATGATACAAAAAAAAAAAAAATTCCCCACACTTGTGTAAACCAAAACAGAATCCCACGAACATGACATCACCGCGAAATGTCCCCAAAACAGTTTATTTTTTTAACGGATTTGAAGCTTCATCCGCCTTTTTATTTTTCTTGTGAAAATTTGAAAGATATGCCCGCAACTGAACTTTGTCCCTGTGTCCTAAAATATCACATGCTAAATGTACGTCCAAAACCATGTATGTAACAGGGTTTCAAACTTCAAAAATTTTGCCGATGCTTCTATGAATTAGAACATTTTGGTGTTCGCACATTTCGCATGGTTTTGTACGTACTTAATTCGGCCACTTGGTGTGAGAAAAATGGACTGCAAATAATGCAGCTAAAGCTTTCGAATTGACAAGCGAAATTTACGTACACAATTATGCGAAATGTGCGAACACCAAAATGTTCTTACTCACAGAAACATCAGCAAAATGTGCAAGTTCTGAGACCCTGCCACATATCATTTTCTCGTACTACATCGTCTCGCAACGCTCATAAATTTAAAGTCGGCCACTTCTTATAGGAGCAGTGAAATGCAAATAACACAGCTAATACTTTCGAACTGACAAGCGAAATGCACGCACACATCTACAACCATGCGAAATGTAGTGCAACCACGCGAAATCTACGACGCAAGTATTTATTTTTTAAATACATCGGCAAAATTGGCAGCTTTTGTGACCCTGTCACATGAAACTTATCCGTACTATCCATCACCGCCACTTTCACAAATTTACAGTCTGTCACTTTATACAAGAAAAATCAAATGCAAATAACACACTGAAACCTGATACGCGAACGCACATAACCATGCGAAATGTACGAACCAAAACACTTCTTAATACCTCGGCAAATTTGGCAGGTTTTGAGACCCCGTTACATGAAAATTGCCCGTACTACCCAGACCCGTGACGTTCATAAATTAGAAGTCGGTCACTTCGATTAAGAACAGTGAACTGCATGGAAAAAAAACTGATACAAAAAAAAAAACTCCTCCCACTTGTGTAAACCAAAACAGAATCCCACAAAAATGACATCACAGCGAAATGTCCCCAAAACAGTTTATTTTTTTTTAAATGGATCTGAAGCTTCATCCGCCTTTTTATTTTTCTTGTAAAATTTTGAAAGGTATGCCCGCAACTGAACTTTGTTCCTGTGTCCTAAAATATCACATGCGAAATGTACGTCCACAACCATGTATGTAACAGGGTCTCAAACTTCGAAAATTTTGCCGATGTTTCTGTGAATTAGAACATTTTGGTGTTCGCACATTTCGCATGGTTTTGTACGTATCAAAGTCACACTTGGTGTGAGAAAAGTTGCCTGCAATTAACACAGTTAAAGCTTTCGAATTGACATGCCAAATGTACGTACACAACCATGCGAAATGTGCGAACACCAAAATGTTCTTACTCACAGAAACATCAGCAAAATTTGTAAAGTTTTGAGACCCTGCCACATATCATTTTCTCGTACTACATCATCTCGCAACGCTCATAAATTTAAAGTCGGCCACTTCTTATAGGAGCAGTGAACTGCAAATAACACAGCTAATGCTTTCGAACTGACAAGCGAAATGTACGCACACATCTACAACCATGCGAAATGCAGTGCAACCACGCGAAATCTACGACGCAAGTATTTCTTTTTTAAATACATCGGCAAACTTTGCACCTTTTGTGACCCTGTCACATGAAACTTATCCGTACTATCCATCAACGCCACTTTCATAAATTTACAGTTTGTCACTGTAAACGAGAAAAATCAAATACAAATAACACTCTGAAACCTGATACGCGACCGCACATAACCATGCGAAATGTACGAACCAAAACACTTCTTAATACCTCGGCAAATTTGGCAGGTTTTGAGACCCCGTTATATGAAAATTGCCCGTACTACTCAGACCCGTGACGTTCATAAATATGAAGTCGGTCACTTCGTATAAGAACAGTGAACTGCATGGAAAAACTGATACAAAAAAAACTCCCCCCACTTGTGTAAACCAAAACGGAATACCACAAACATGACATCACAGCGAAATGGTCCCGAAATAGCGTCTTTTTTTTAAACGGATCTGAAGCTTCATGTTACCATGAAAACACTGACATTACTAACACCATGGAAGACATCACGTTTCACCGCCAGAAAATGCAACGACAGAAACATAAGCATAAAAAACATGTTATACAATGAATAGCAACGAAGGAAGTGTATATTTATCCTTTCTACTTCGCTACCGTGCGCTTTGCGTCTTCAACATTTTTCCCTTCCCACTCGAGTTACACAGTTAGTCCCACACACGAACCCCGTGCCAAGGTAAGACTTGAACGTCACCGCACAGCCCCCCTCCCTTACTTTCATTTCTAACAAGTACGCTTTCTGACAGCGAAACTAAAAACAAATTAAAACAAATACTCGCTGGGTCAAACAGCATGATTTCATAAAGACAGGTGTCCTGACTTAATACTGGAAAACGAAAAAACCTGCCCCGTAATTTTTGAAAGCTCTTGATAAATCGACAATCCCCTACCACCAATCCCACCCACCCACCCCCAATATTAAATGAGTATGTTTGTCAATACACCTTTTCCTGTCTACCTAGCAAGTGCTTTGTTTAAACCAACCGCACGAGTTTAAGTAATAACGCCACAACCGATGGCCCCCGATGCCGACTTACAACACTACGTCCAGTGTTACCATGAAAACACTGACATTACTAACACCATGGAAGACATCACGTTTCACCGCCAGAAAATGCAACGACAGAAACATAAGCATAAAAAACATGTTATACAATGAATAGCAACGAAGGAAGTGTATATTTATCCTTTCTACTCCGCTACCGTGCGCTTTGCGTCTTCAACATTTTTCCCTTCCCACTCGAGTTACACAGTTAGTCCCACACACGAACCCCGTGCCAAGGTAAGACTTGAACGTCACAGCACAGCCCCCCTCCCTTACAAATTAAAATAAATTTTGCCGATGTTTGTGAATTAGAACATTTTGGTGTTCGCACATTTCGCATGGTTTTGTACGTATCAAAGTCACACTTGGTGTGAGAAAAGTTGCCTGCAATTAACACAGTTAAAGCTTTCGAATTGACATGCCAAATGTACGTACACAACCATGCGAAATGTGCGAACACCAAAATGTTCTTACTCACAGAAACATCAGCAAAATTTGCAAGTTTTGAGACTCTGTCACATATTATTTACTCGTACTACCCAATCTCACAACGTTCATAAACTTTGAAATTGGTCACTCCGAACAGAGAACTTTCGAACTGACAGTTAAAAAGAAAACTCCCCGCACTTGTGTAAACCAAAACAGAATACCACAAACATGATATCACAGCGAAATGTCCCCAAAATATTTTCTTATTTTTTAAACGGATCTGAAGCTTCTTCCGCCTTTCTATTTCTCTTGTACAAATTTGAAAGGTATGCCCGCAACTGAACTTTGTTCCTGTGTCCTAAAATATCACTTTCCTCTGAAAGGCAGGACTTGATTTCTTTCATCGTTGGCGGCTTGTATCGGTCAATGTGGCCTTGGAAATGTTTATGCACCGCCTCTTTTTCCTCTGTTGTCCACGGCCTACTCGAACCTGTAAAATAATTTGCACAAGTGTAAAACATGTGTATCTAGCAAAATAAATTTGTGAGTTTACATTAAGTGTCGAGCATTGCAAAAGATAAGGCGAGATTATAAAATGTAAGTGCAATGAACTGTCAATTCTTGCGAAAGCACACGTTACATTCAATATAGTTTTCGCAACGCTATTAACAGAACCACGCGAAATGTACCACCTAAAATTTATGTGAACCGAATGCTTTCTGTTAAATCCTACCTTTAGTTTTCTTGGGACTCTCTGACCTGCGGCTGTGACCGGATTTCTTCCGTTTCTTTTTCATAAGTGATGATACTGAGGTGACAGGCAAAGGAATTTCATATTCCACCTCGTCTGAAAGAAAAACATAAATGAACACGTCTAAATGCAATGTTTTTGCTTATATGCAAGAGAAATTAATTATACATAGTGAAGGGTCAACAACATACAATTAAAAACAATGTTAAATATTCATCTACACTAAAATTTTCTTAGTCTCTCACTCCATGCGAAATGTGAAGTACATCTTTCTTTAATATTTTTGCTTGTATGCTTGTACCTGAACTATCGTCTGAAGCATCAGCGGTCGGTGGAGCAGGAGCGGAAGGAGCTGCTGTTTGTTGTTTTTTTGCTTTGGTACTTTTTTTCTTCTGCGCTTTCAGGAAATTGAAGATTTCTCTCACAGAACGACCCAGTAACATTTCCTCGTCTCGAACTCGATCCTCCACTTCATCTAACGTTGGAAGACTACCTCTGTGGTGTAATTCTTTCTTGAATATGGTCTTCATGAGAGCCACTTCAACTTCACTGAAGTGGGGACGAGTTGCTTGATCGCCTGTAAAAACATAAAAAAATGCCACTTTGTTATAAATAACATTGGCGGAGTTGCAGCAGTACCAAAAACCTGCGAAATTCAAAGGTCACACATTTTATTACTACTGTCTCATGTTTTGTACAGCCTTGTAAATGATAATTACATTCTGAACAATGTTTAAAAAAAAATAATAAAAAAAAAACGTTTAATGAAATAGTCATTACAAATATCACCCCTTTATCATCTTACACAACTTTACTCCTGACTGTTTACGCACAATTCAAGCGAAATCCGATTAATAGGTTTCTTACCCAGCAGTCGTTGCTCCGTCTCTCTTATGACGTCCACTTCTCCCTCTCCGTCTGATTCTTCAACATCACCTGCGAACAGCATAGACGGGTATCAAATTAACTCCCAATTACATATACACGTCATTTTCGCGCCAAACTGAACTGTGTGTTACTTCAAATCTTCTCAGCTGTAAAACATACATGGGAACGGGGTCGAAAAAAGTAGGAAAATAAACGTACTGAAACACACACATCTTAAAACATTTTTTGGGTTTTTTAACATCTCCCTGTTACAAAGTCAGCTAACTATACTTTTCAAATTTTCTTACAAATTTTGAAGTACATTTTGCACGTAAAGTGCAACATAAACCTACTTTCCGTTGGTCCACCCTGTGCAGTCACCTCGCCAATTTCCACATCCGGCAACGCTTCGTAGCCCGTTTGTTGGTATGGTTCCCTTGGCTTCCCACTGTTTATGGCAATGAGGACCTGTGCCACTTTACTCTTTTCGACAATGTCGACCGGTAATCTGTAGTAATCCCTATGAACCCTTATGTCGTGACCCATGAAATTTGCCAAAAAGTCCTGCTCTACGTGCGGCAAGTTTAACACTTGCGACATCGTTGCAAGGTGTTTTCGCATGTTTGTTGAATTAAAAATGTTCAAGTCGGTAAGGCCTGCTTCCACTGCTACCTTTTTTACCGCGACGTGCCCCTCCATCGGTGTGTTATAATTTCCGGGACGTGCAAAGACATAAACCGAGTTCTTGTGGACGTACTTTTCGCGTAGCTTCAGCAGCAGCTTGATGTTTTCGTGCATATCGTTTGTTAACAGCACCGATATTCGTCTAGAGCATTTCCCCAAGAACTCAATCCTGATCAATTTGCTTGCCAACTGCTTTTCGAATTCCTGCATTCCCGCTAGATATTCGGGATCTGGCTCTGATGAAATTTTCAGACCGTCAGTTAAATCCTTCAATAGCAACCTTTCGACCTCACCACTGCGTTTTCTGTTGAACATTATCACCTGTGCGAGGGTATACACCACGACTTCCCTATAGATGTCTTCTTTCGCCGGTTTCGTATGAAGTACCTTCATTCTGTTCGATATGTGTTGGAAAAACTTGTCAATGTCTTGAAACATTGGCAGAATTTTTCTCTTGTTAAATTTTCGTCGCTTTAGCAGGAAGTTAGCTCGTCTGGACAAACATGTGTAATAACGATCGAGCACAGAATGGAACACAGAGGCAATCTTGTTTTTCGAGTAGTCTCCATTTCGTAGGCAATGCATCTCGTATTCGGTTGCAAGGGTTCTTAGAGTTCCTCCTAATCTCATAACCGCCGATGGATGGCTGAATTCTTCTTGTGATGCTGGTCCTTCGTCCTGGGACATTTTAATAACGCTCTCCATTAGCCTGTAGTGGCCAGGGTGGACTAGGTCTTCACTGCTTACGAAAACATCGGGATATTTCTCGCGACACAGCTTAAGTAACTTTGCCAAAGCTATGACGGGTTGTGTTATCATACTTTGCGCCTTCGACATATGACCATGTTTATCGGATAAAAATTCCATCAGCTCTAGCAGCAACTTGTCGTTCTTTATGATCTCCGTCGTATGACACGGGTGCATGCGTGCCAAAGCCTTTTTAACAGATTCAGACTTGGTGTCCACTTGCATCATTTTAGCTCTTGCCTCAGGAACAAGTCGTTTTCGCGTAGTTTTTTCAGGCGTATCAATTTTCTCTCCTTTTTCCCGTCGATCTGCATTTTGCTTACATTCCCTCCTTTGATGACGTGCGAAGTTTTCTTTCGTTATCATTGCCTTGCAGTATGGACACAACAGGTACTCTTTTTCTTCAGTCGCTTTCTCCCTCTTCCTCATGGTGTTTCGGTATTTGACAATTAAGTCTTTCAACCCTTTCTTTTTGGCCTGTTTGTTGTACCAATAATCTCCCAATTTTCGAATTCTATCCCATTCCAATGCACGACAACGCTTGTCTTTGATTTCTTTTATAACTTTTATTTCGTCTTCGTTTCGATGGACGCCTGTGCAATGTTCGGCTACACGTGCAATCAATTTGTGACAGAAGAAACAACAATGCTTTTTTTTACTGGCTGGGTCCAGTCTTGGTAGATCGAAATCACTATCCGCAGTTGCTACCGTTGAAGATTCAATTGCAGTAGCTGGTTCTGTATCCGAGGTTTCGCTTCTTAAAGCTGATGGTGTTGAAACCGTTCGTTTCGCTGACTTGCGACGTGATTTCATTGGGGTCGATGTGACGGGCGTAGATTCGGATCTGTCGGTACTTGAACTAAACATCGGTCCCTCTGTTGTGTCTTTTTCTCCAACAGGCACCGATGGGTCCTCCATCTGACCGTGTTCGTCGCCTGAGATCTCGCTACTTTTCACTGATCTGCGAACCGTTGCTTTCGCCGCTTTTCCTGGAGTTGTGACAGGGGTTTCATTAGACTCACTGCTACTTGTAGTAAATGTATGTTTTTTTCCTGGTAACCTTTTCTTTTTCGCAGTGGGTACGGAGTCTGAATCACCATCATGAGCGTGGCCAGAGCTTCTGACGGACTTGGGCTGTAACTCCGACTTTGTAAGATATTTCTGTCTCCCTCTTTTGTCTTTCTCTGGCGCCGATGAGGCTTTCAATTGACTGTGTTTGCCACCTGATCTCTGGCTACTTTTCACTGCTGGTCTGCGAACTATTGCTTTTGCACCTGATCTCTGGCTACTTTTCACTGCTGGTCTGCGAACCGTTGCTTTCGCTGCCTTTCGTGGAGTTGATGTGATAGGGGCTTCATCAGACTCCTCATCACTGCTACTTGAACTAAATTTATGTTTTTTTCCTGAGAGCCTTTTCTTTTTTGGAGTGGGTACGTAGTCTGAATCATGGTCACGATCGACGGAAGAGCTTTCATCGGACTGGGGCTGTAGCCTTTTCTGTTTAGGGCGAATTCGCAGTGAGAAACTCTTTGGCTTTTCTATCTGGGCCACTGATACGGGAGAACTGTTTTCTATCTGAGCCATTGGTACGGGAGAACTTAATACCGATGAATCTGAGACGTGTTGTTCAACATTCAGTTCTAACGGAATGACCTCTCTTAGGGACACCTCGAACACCTCAGGATCACAATCTTTTCCCGCCTCTGCAATAAATATATTAACCTAAAATAGCACTGAAATTCAGACAAAGAAATCATGGCAAATGCAAAGCAAGTCATTTTTACACAAGTAGGACAAAATACTACCATACCACAGCGAATGTAACCCCCTCTCATATGTTTGCATCATGAGCTGGTTACTTCAATTTGTTAATAACATTAACTGCAAATGCTAAACCTCATATCGCACTTTTTGGTTAAAAAATAAACATTGTTGTGTATCAACATGTCGCAGTGAAACGAACCGAATTTAAAAAAAAAAAACCACAGCAGACTCCAGATTTAGGGCACCAAGTGGCGAGTGCTGAAACTGAGTTCAATCTATCTTTTTTTTTCTTTGAGAAAGGGGCGGGGTGAGGGGGGGGGGAGAAGGTTGCAACCCACCATAGCCCCCTAATTACACCAAGTACACATTTTTGATTCTGGTGTATCAACATATTGCAGTGAAACGAACTGAATTTTGAAAAAAAAAACCACAGCAGACTCCAGATTAAGGGTACCAAGAGGTGAGCGCTGAAACTGAGTTCAATCTATTTTTTTTTCTTTGAGAAAGGGGCGGGGTGAGCGGGGGGGGGAAGGGAAAGTTGCAACCCATCGTAGCCCCCTAATTACACCAAGTACACATTTTTGATTCCGGTGTATCAACATATTGCAGTGAAACGAACTGAATTTTGAAAAAAAAAACCACAGCAGACTCCAGATTAAGGGTACCAAGAGGTGAGCGCTGAAACTGAGTTCAATCTATTTTTTTTTCTTTGAGAAAGGGGCGGGGTGAGGGGGGGGAGAGGGAAGGTTGCAACCCATCGTAGCCCCCTAATTACACCAAGTACACATTTTTGATTCTGGTGTATCAACATATTGCAGTGAAACGAACTGAATTTTGAAAAAAAAAACCACAGCAGACTCCAGATTAAGGGTACCAAGAGGTGAGCGCTGAAACTGAGTTCAATCTATTTTTTTTTCTTTGAGAAAGGGGCGGGGTGAGGGGGGGGGGGAGAGGGAAGGTTGCAACCCATCGTAGCCCCCTAATTACACCAAGTACACATTTTTGATTCTGGTGTATCAACATATTGCAGTGAAACGAACTGAATTTTGAAAAAAAAACCACAGCAGACTCCAGATTAAGGGTACCAAGAGGTGAGCGCTGAAACTGAGTTCAATCTATTTTTTTTTCTTTGAGAAAGGGGCGGGGTGAGGGGAGGAGAGGGAAGGTTGCAACCCATCATAGCTCCCTAATTACACCAAGTACACTTTCTTCATTCTGGTGTATCGACATGTTGCAGTGAAACGAACTGAATTTTGAATAATAATAAACATAGGCATCGGAGATGCAGAGCCTTCAGCCAATAACAGCTACATCACTGTGGTCCAGTTACTCTTTTGAAATACCGCCCGGATAAAAACAACATACAAGGTGCAACGGATGAAGCGGCGGACGGGTGTTTGCACATTTACACTATATATACTTTCTTCCTGTAAAGTTTCGTGAAGCTCCGATAAATAGTTTTTGAGATATCGCCCAGACAAAAAAATTTACGGACAGACGAACGGACAGACCGATAGCAATAGCTCCCTACTAACACCAATATTACGTCCTGCGATTTTGTGAAACAAGCCGTTTGGGTGTGGGGGCGGTCTCGCCAGCAATAATGTCTTCGTTTAACGGTATTAATATTTTTCTGACCACTACACTTTACCACTGCACAAATGCTCAATACCAGCGAAATGGACATCGCATAAAAACTATTTTACTTACCACCTTTTGTTTCTTCTGTCAGCGCGCAAAACCTTTCCAAGACATGGTGCTGTTGCTCTTGCATAAGGTCCTCCTCCCTTACAGCTGTTGATGGAATAGGCCGCTGCCGAGATTTTACGGGTGCACTACAGGTCGTCAAGTGCTCTAGAAATTCAGGATCAGGTTCGGCGTCATCACGCAACATCTCAGAAAATGATAAATTTGGAAAAAAGTTTTGCTCTTGTGCTGTTGTAGCTTGTGGCTGACAAAGTTCATGGCTAGTTTGCTCCTGCCCCTCCCCCTCATCACTTGCTTTGGCCAAGACATCTGCTGAAACAAAAGAAATAAAAACAAAATGCATTTCTAAATATCTTTTCCATATAAAACACACTCAACATGCGAAACGCGATATTGCTATGTTTTAGACTTGCACTTAACCTGGATGGTTTCGCTTGCTTGACGTCCTCATCAGTTTACAACCATACCGTAAAATGTATTATATTGTATTAAAGCATACAGCTAAAAAAAAAATGAAATACGTAAAACCTACCCAAAATAGCACTTGTATCTACTGTTTGCAGTGAAGACCTGGGTTCAATGTGGGAAAAAGTTATGCCTTCAGGTTTCAGTCCTTCTACCACATCCCTCACAACACATGTCGCAATTTCCTGTCCCGCAAATACCTCCGCATCTACCCCTCCAGGCCTCTGTACCATCCTGCAAACAAGTCCGGCAGCTTCTACAACAAAACAAAATGACAGACATGAGAGTTACACAAGCAAATGGTAAATGCATTTATGTGATATACGCGAAACCAGATGCACTGCACACTTTTTTTATGTTCAACTTACTTGATAACACATCTAAAATGAGAAAGAAACAAAGCCAATAAATAACTCTGAGTTACCTTGTTGATTAAAGTGCAAGGCGAAAAGCGCTGTATTTTAATTGATAACAAAGCTAAATACGACTTACCCATTGCATTTGCAAGGTAGGTATTCCCTGGTTGGACCGTGTAAGTACCTTCCGTCTTGTGGGACAACTCAAAGATCTTGACTGGTTGAGGTACAGGTTTCACCACTCCTAAAAAAGTTAAAAGGATTTTGAATTTAAGTCATATTTTAGTTTCTTTCCGAGCATTTTTCGTGGGCGCAAACACAAAATTATTTGGAACAGCGAAATGGGCTGCAGTTGCAAACCCTAAAAACAAAAATAAGCAACACACGAGGTGACCACTTTAAACACAGCTGGGCAACAGAACATCTTATGCTTCAATAGTTAAAAAAAAATACACTTACCAAGTAATTTGCCCTCAAACGACTCTGTAGCACCCAATTTCGCATCTTCAGCCGGTTTTGTGTTACTAAAATGTGTAGCTGCCCCCTCTTTCTTCGACTTGCTAGCAAACTTTTGTAAAAGGGCACCAACGCCCGTAATAACGGTATCGCTTCCCGGACTACATTCAAAAGTGTCCCTGTCTTCTGTCTCACGCCTTCCCCTTGCTGCTACGGGAACATTTTCTGAAAATGTATCACATTCTAACTACATAAGCGAAATGAGCAGCACATCAAAGCTGGACACCCTGGATTGCATTTGTTTTGCAAACTCTAAACCACTGCGGATTCGCACGACAGAGACTGACAACTTCACGTGAAATCAAAATGCCAACTACGCTTAAAGAGACCATGTAGCGGCCAGGAATAACCTTTACATTCAATCTTCAATTCAAAGCTGTACTCACAAAACTCTTTCAATCACATTCGGAAGACCTGGAGGGCCACTACTGCTGTTGCCCTACTTGAATTTTGCACGTGACATCCTGCTAAGGCAGTGCTTAAGCAATGCCTAAGCAGGATTTCACATGCAAAATCCAAATAGGATAGCAGCAGTAATTGCCCCCCCCCCAGGTCTTCCGTAATCACAGCAGTGATAAGCAGTCCTTTTCGCCGACAACCATAATGCAAGAAAAAAGTTTTGAATTCTTTAAAATGCCAGCACCCGATTCCCTTGACCAAATCTGCACTACTGCTACATATGTCAGGATACTCCTTCCGACACACCTCAGCAACAATTCTTACCCTTTATAAATGCAAAAGCATCACTTACCCAGCGACTTCTCATAAGACGCCCCTTGAACAGCCGATTCCGCATTCGCTGTGTCTTTTTCGCCCTGCGATGAATGTGTGTGTGCCCCCTCTTCACTTTTCACCGATCTCTCACAAAGCTCCTTTGACATGATATCAACGCCCGTAATGACGCAATCGCTGTCCGAACTACGTTCTTCGGATTGCGCCACCCCCTCCCCAACGGTGACCGTAACGTCTGTGTCACGGCTTCCGATTGCAGCAACGGGGACATTTTCTGAAAAAGTATAACACTGGTATTACAAACGCTAAATCACTGAATTCGTACGACAGAGACACTGACAACTTCACATCAAGTCAAAACAGCAACTAAATTTGAAAAGACCATGAAGCGCCCAGGAATAACCTTCACATTTCATCTTCAATTCAAAGCTGAACTGTACAAAACTCTTACAATCTTAGCAGTGGGCACCGATAAGCAGTCCGTTTCGCCGACAACCACAACGCACGAAAAATGTTTTGAATTCTTTGAAACGTCAGCACCTGGTTGGCTTGACCAAATCTGCACTAGTGCTACATATATCCCGATACACCTTCCGACACATCTCAGCAACAATTCTTACCCTTTATAAATGCAAAAGCATCACTTACCCAGCGACTTCTCAGACGACGCCCCTTCAACAGCCGATTCCGCATTCGCTGAGAGTTTTGTGTCTTTCTCGCCCTGCGATGAATGTGTGTTAGCCGACTCTACCCTTTTCACTGGTCTCTCACAAAGCTCTTTTGACATGGTTTTAACGCCTTGAATGACGCAATCGCTGCCCGAACTACGTTCTTCGGATTGCGCCACCCCCTCCCCAACGGTGGCCGTAACTTCTGTCTCATGGCTTTCGATCGCTGCAACGGGGATATTGTATGAAAATTCTGTGCAAGCGAAATGAACACATGTTTTAAAATTAATTTGAACTCTGTGATTTCTTCCAATGCCAATGTTTCATTCTAATGTAACAGCCGAGTCATAAACTATGACGTCCTTATTTAATCCTTGAACAATTTAAAGCTTAGCCGCACAGGACATGCATGTTCAAAATTCTGACAACAGTCCGTTTCGCTCCAGTCTTACAAGTTCCGGTTCAGGAAAATAACGAAACTGCCCTTCGGATCACACCCACAGACACACAAAAAAAAAGATGTCGAATGAAACGAGAAATACGCGTCAAGCAAAATATATGTTGTATATTCGTCCATCTGTTATTACCTGAAATCGACGCAGGGATATTTTCCGCTGCTTTCTTAATCTGGCTACAGGCTTGGTTAACATCCGAACTGTCATCACTATCTTTAACCGGTCCCCCAACAATTTCACCCACAAAATGGGTCAAGTGGCTCTGATCCCTGCGGCATAACCTCTTTGCGGCTTCTGCCCAGGCCTTGATATATCCCTTCCCGGGGTTTTTACACACCTCTTCTGCAGAAAAAAATGACGGAATACTTAATCATTCCACATTTCATTCCATACAAGTTTAGACGCACATAAATCATTCCCAAAAACCATGCGAAAACACACTGTGCGTAAAGGAAAACGATACTTTTTTATCATTCCAAGGCGTGAGCACAAAAATGACACGGACACAATGGTAATTTAAGTTTGTGTTCCACGCAAGTTACAGAGAGAACAGATACCGAAGAGAAAATTTAAAAATAGGTGTTATACGAATAAGTACAATCTCGCATATACAGTCCGTTTAGCAATGAGAACGTGCAACTGGCAATACAGGGATTCGGCACTTCATCTAAAATACTGAAAAATACAAGTCCTTTTGGGTCTGATGCTTCCAGTTAGATAATCGAACCTGCAAACTAATGAAGCATTAGCATGCAAAACTCAACGGAAACGGGGATTTGCAAACCATAAAACGACAAAACAGACATTTAACCCAATCACCGGGAAGGAAAAAAATCGAACAAGTATAATCTCGCATATACAGTTCGTTTAGCAATGAGAACGTGCAACTGGCAATACAGGGATTCAGCATTTCATCTAAGATACTGAAAAATACAAGTCCTTTTGAGTCTGATGCTTCCGGCTAGATAATCGAACCTGCAAACTTATGAAGCACTATCATGCAAAACGGAGATTTGCAAACCGACATTTAACCCAATCACAGGGAAGGAAAAAATCTGTCATTTCTTAATAACATATTACCAATTCCCACAGCCATAGGAAACGGTTTGAGCTTCCTGGGATCGGAAACTTTCTCCGGACTAAAAATGAAAGAATGTTTTGAAATCATGGATCACTCTCAGCTGGTGTAAGGACGTCACTTCTGTCCTTGTCAAGTTTTTTTTTCAGTTATTACAGGAGCAAAAAAAAAAATGTTACGATACACTGGTCTTTCAACTCTACAAAAGTATAATTTCTGCGAATAGGACGTCATCATTCCACAAGAACACGCAAAAACAAAAGGGAATCTAAATCAAACTGGTTGTACAGGACGTCCACGACCTGGAAAGGAAAGCAATAGAAAAAAAGTTTAAGAACTTACGCAAAGTCAAAACCGCAAAACGAGACTTCTATACTTCCGTCAGGGTCCCGGCCTTCCACATGTGCAGGCCACCACTTCCTTCTATAGATGTGAAGCACAACGTCACCTGTTCTGTAGCGCTGCAGATCAACGAACTGTTCTTGGACCTTGGTCTTTTTAATCCACCCTTTTTTCCGCGGCATCTGTGAAAGCAATAAGAGAATGATCATTAGCTGAATATATTGGGAATTTGAAATAACGACAACACAATCCATAAATCTTAGCGAAACTAACCGACAAGTGACCGGATACATTTGGTGTAGCATTGTGATTTTCTTTTTCTTTCTTTTTTTTTTTTTTACTGCTATGGCCATATCGGGGCCCCCTGCCACATTATTCTGATATGGGGCATTCAAAATCTCTCTAACCGTGGAGTCCCTCACGGAGTAGCAAGAAGGAATCTCAATCTTAGGTATGACCCGACAGCATGAGCTATAACTGCGCGAAATTGACCTATTTTTTTTTACATTCTAAGAGATCATCCATGCCGTTTTTTCTTCTATCATTACATCCTAATCCCACCTGAATTCAGCCGAAACGCAAAAGTTTTTCCGAAAAAGTCTAAGTGCGTATTGGCTTATTCTTTTAAGCGTTCAAGGTGGAGGGGGAGACAAAGCATCCGGACTGCGTTCAGGGTAGGGGGTTTAAAATTGGCAAAAGTCTGTGTACGTATTAACAGGGCTGGAAATTGACGGGGATCAGAGACCCTCCTTTTTGGCTACCCAGAGTCCGACTCAGCCGCAAAAAATCAGGTCTTCTTGCGCCCTATGTTATCTTAACACGGTTCGGATCCTCCCTAAATAGCTTTGGACCCTTTTTCAAAGTCCTAGGTCCCAAGGACCCGGACCAAAAGAAGCTAGTTTCCAGCAGTGGCCACTTACAAAAAATTGTAAACCAAGAAATCCAAGAAAAGACAACATCGACAGCATTTTCAAGCGAAACTGAGCAACAATTTTCTGAGCGAACATTTCTAGACACATAAATCCGTAAAATAAAAAGATATGTTAGCTCAGAATGTGCCGTCCTCACAATCAAGCCTGTATTTTTACAGCAGTATCTTACACAAAAAAGTGCCACAAAACACACCAAACACGCTAAAACAACATTTTCTCGTGATTCACAAAATCACCGCGCTTTTAACATTTGTGTATTTACCTTTCAGGTGTATCCTTATTAACTTTGTATCCACTTTTAATTTTTCAAAAATTACCCACATGTAACCTGGAAGCTTTCTGCATTGAAAGTGACGCCACCAAGAACAAAGCCGCGCGCATACACCTCGTGACAGGTTAATTTGCATACTGAGTAAAAAAAAACATTCAACTTCATGTACACAGTGTAGTGTTTCGCAGATAATTTCATTCCAAACCTTACAATATTTTTTATAAACTAACACAAACTAAAAAATATCACCAAACAAGCATTTTAATGGCAGAAAAACCTTGACAAAATAACGGATTATTTCGCGCGCAAACAGTAACAAGGCAAGTCAATCATAAAAGTAGTGCACACACAATTAAAACAGCGCTCAATAATATACAGTCAGCCTGTCATGAGCGTGGGAACCTCGAGCTTTTAGCCCGTTCAAAGATCAAAGCAAATCTACTGCGAAATAGAGCTTCTGATACGTGTTTGAATTGGCAATTCCGAAGGAGGACGGGGGCCTGGATGGAGAGGGGGGGGGGATCTGAGAAGCATATATGGAAGATAAATATGACATTTTTCGCGTGTAAATAGTAAAAAGGCAAGCCAATCTTAAAAGTAGTGCTCAAACAAATAAAACAGCGCACAATAATACACAATCAGCCTTTCACATGTGCGTGAGAATCTCTCGCTTTAGCCCGCTGACAGATGCAAGCAAATCAACTACGAATAGTCGTTTCGGTGTGTTTATCAACTGTCAATTTCGCAGTTGGCGTGTACAAGAGAGGCGGAGGAAGGGTGAGGGGGATCTGGCCGTCAAAATTTTTTTTCACTTCTAGACTTTACCAGTGCATTTCGCTTTTTTGGGGAAAGGGTGGGGTTTTCCCCAAATGCAACCAACCCCGTTGTTGCACCAATTTAACAGTACAAATACTACAATTGTTGGCTAAAAAAAAAAAGCCGTTTTGATCTGCCAAAACGTAAAGTCAACGTGAAACGAATCGATTTCTCTCTCTCTCTCTCTCTCTCTCTCTCTCTCTCTCTCTCTCTTTTTTTTAAATAAAGCAACTCAAGATTAAGGACAGTGAGATAGTGAAACTCAGTTAAAGCGATATTTTTTTGGATAAAGGGACGGGGAGGTTTGCACGTCATTGTCTCCCACTAGCTACACTAATTGAGCATTAGCTACACTAATGGAGGGAGGAGTGGGGGAGTCGCGCACCCTCTCTATTTGCGTTAATACAAAAATGCACTTTTGAAGTATTAGTTTCAGTCCAAGTGAAATAAGTCGAATTTGAAAAAAAAAAAGACAGCACAAGATTAAGGTCACCAAGCAGTGAGAAACGAAACTCAGTTTAAGTGATATTGACGGAAAGACTGAGTGTATATTAGACTTCTACGCACATTACACACGCTTGTACACCCCAGAAAAATATCAAATGGCATCACTCAAGAACCTGCCTCTACACGGCGTAACCAAGCGAATTTGGGAGAATTTAGTGGCCACAGCACACTCAAGTTTAAGGGCATCAAATAATGAGAAACAAGTAATATTTGTGAAACACAAGCAGGCCCCAACCGTCTCCCAAATTCATAGGGGTATTAAGCGATGACGGACGGACGGACAGCCCAAACCTGTAGGCCCCAATCCGAAGGGTTGGGACATAATGAAAGCCAATTTCAGCGATATCCACAGAAAGAGTGGGTGTAAATAAGACATATGCGGACATAAAACACGCTTGCACACGCCAAGAAAAAAAAGTTTAAAATGAATGGTACTGAGAGTTTACAGTTACTGCATCTCACACGCGACACGCATACATGTCGCTTGCTAAACTAACATGAACAGATATGAAACTCAGATAATGCAATATTTTTTTTTTCCGAAAAAAACGGACGAGGGGGGGGGGGGGGATTTGCCCGTCATTGTATTCTCCTAGCTACACCAATGGAGCAAAACATTTTTGAAGGATTGCGTCCTGCAGTCAATAAAGCAGGCCGTTTTTAGTACGTTTATCAACTACCAATTTCGCAGTTGGCGTGTGCAAGAGAGCAGGGAGGAGGGGGGAGGAGGATCTGGCGAGAAAAATGTCTAGGTTTAACGGTGTTAATATATATTTTTTTCACTTCTAGACTTTACCAGTGCATTTCGCTTTTTGGGGAAAGGGTGGAGGGGTTTACCCCGAATGCACCCCCCTCCCACCCAGTTGTTGCGCCAATTTAACAGTACAAATACTACAATTTTTGTCTCGAAAAAACAAGCCGTTTTGGTGTGTCAAAACGTAAAGTCAATGTGAAACGAATCGATTTCTCTCTCTCTCTCTCTCTGCTTTTTTTTAATAAAGCACACTCGAGATTAAGGACAGTGAGATAGTTAAACTAAGTTAAAGCGATATTAACAGATAGACTGGGGTGAATTTGACTTGAAACACATAAAACACGTTTGCAACCCCCCCCCCCCCCCCACAGAAAGATACAAATGGCACAGAGTAATAACTGCATCTACTGGGCGAATCAAGTCGAAATTTGAGAAAATGTTGCGAATACAGCACACTCAAGTTAAGGCCAACAAGTAGTGAGATATGAAACTCAGTTAATGCGATATTTTTTGATAAAGGGAGGGGGAGGGGTTGCACGTCATTGTCTCCCACTAGCTACACTAATGGAGCAATATATTTTTGAAGGACTGCGTCCTGCAATGAGAAAAATAAACCGATTTCAATGCGTTTATCAGCTACCAATTTCGCAGTGGTTGTGTATTAGAGGGGAGGGGAGGGGTTCTCGCCTACAAAAATCTTAAGTTTAACGGTTTTAACATTTTTTCCAACTAACAGGCTGTACCATTGCATTTTGCTTTTGTTACAGGAGGGGTGGGAGTGGGGGCGGTGCACCCCTCTACTTGCGCTAAAGCGACAATGCACTTTTGAAGTATTATATTCAGTCAAAGTGAAATAAGAAGAATTTGAAAAAGAAGACAGCACAGTTAAGATTACGGTCACCAAGCAGTGAGAAACAAAACTCAGTTCTTCAAGTGATATTGACGGAAAGACTGAGTGTATATTAGACTTGTACGCACATGACACACGCTTGTACACCCCAAAAATATAAATGGCATCACACAAGAATCTGCCTCTACACAGCGAAAGCAGGCGAACTTGGAAGAATTTGGAGAACACAGCACTCAAGTTTAATGGCATCAAGTAATGAGACATTAAGTCAATTTCAGCGCTGGCCACAGAAAGATTGAGTGTAAATAAGACATGTACGGACACGAAACACGCCTGTTCGCACAACAAAAAGTTATAAATTGCACTGAGAGTTTACAGTGACTGCAATTCACACACAACACGCGTACATGAGGCTTGCGAAACAGACCGGCTTACATAAAGAAACCGAAAATAATATGTCAAACAAATGACTTGGTTAAAAAAAAAACAAGAATCTACGAAGAATAACAAACTCTAACGATTGCTTAATAAAATATGTGACACTTTGCTTCAGTTAAACAAAAATATGTACTTAAAAAAATGAAGTGGAAACTTTCTGGTATTATCGTCCACTACCAAAAGGGGTGTTGCCTTGCTTACCCTCAACTTTAACTTTGATTTTTGAGATTTATAGGCTACAAACAAAACAATAAATAACTTTAAAACGTATTTGCGATATTATTCTTCCTGTTTTAAATTCAATTATACGGATATGCCACCCCAGAATCTACTAAAATGTAGGCCAAAAAGTAGACAACCACCTGGGGCCGGGTCCATTCCAACACGTGGTCGCGCTCCCCTGACACATGTGCTAGCACCTGATTGGTTGAAATGTGATATAAAAATAGATTTCACACAGATCGAAAGATGTGTACGTCTTCTGATTGGCTCTCGTTCCACGTGCTTTTCTCACACAGAGTTCATGGTAGGTAGCCACCTATATGTTGGTGTGAGAACTATTTTACACAGAAATTTTGAAGGTCTCTGTAAATTTCTGCGAAATAGGCATGTGGTCTCAGGTGAAAGAGCACGTCCTGTTTCGCAAAATGAGCCCCTTACACAGATTTGCGAAACGGACGACCCGACCAAAATGCGAAACGGACCGAAATTCGGTCCGTTTCACTTTAACATTGCAACGTGATACACACCAATTCGTCTTGTTTCCCGACGAAGCCGCATCCACACACACACACACACACACACACACACACACACATCACGTTTTTTACATGCACATCAAAACAAAAACTAGATGCTGTCAGAGAGCAGCAATATCCCCCGTGAAACCCTAAATATTACCCCTATGCAATATCTAAGCTGGACACCCTTCCTTGAAGTCCACTCCGTTTGCATATATGTCGATTTATGACGATTTTTAAAAGCCTGTCATTTTGTCAATTTTGCTTCGATCAAACTGAAACCTTGACGTTGCACATCTTTATACCCTATATGTTGCCTATATGAAATATGAAAGCTGAATTATGCTTCGTTGATATAGAAGTGGTGTCCACAAAGTCCTATACATGTGCACATATGTCTATTTTCAACGATTTTCAAAAGCCTGTCAATTTGTCAATTTTGCTTCGATCAAACTGAAACCTTAACGTTGCACATCTTTATACCCTATATTTTGCCTATATGAAATATGAAAGCTGAATTATGCTTCGTTGATATAGAAGTGGTGTCCACAAAGTCCTATACATGTGCACATATGTCTATTTTTGACGATTTTCAAAAGCCTGTCAATTTGTCAATTTTGCTTCCATCAAACTGAAACCTTGACGTTGCACATCTTTATACCCTATATTTTGCCTGTATGAAATATGAAAGCTGAATTATGCTTCGTTGATATAGAAGTGGTGTCCACAAAGTCCTATACATGTGCACATATGTCTATTTTCGACGATTTTCAAAAGCCTGTCAATTTGTCAATTTTGCTTCGATCAAACTGAAACCTTGACGTTGCACATCTTTATACCCTATATTTTGCCTGTATGAAATATGAAAGCTGAATTATGCTTCGTTGATATAGAAGTGGTGTCCACAAAGTCCTATACATGTGCACATATGTCTATTTTCGACGATTTTCAAAAGCCTGTCAATTTGTCAATTTTGCTTCGATCAAACTGAAACCTTGACGTTGCACATCTTTATACCCTATATTTTGCCTGTATGAAATATGAAAGCTGAATTATGCTTCGTTGATATAGAAGTGGTGTCCACAAAGTCCTTAGCTTGAAGAGGGGACGGACGGACGGACGGACGGACGGACAGACGGACGGACAATCTCAAACCTATATCCCTCCGTTTCACGGGGGATAATCACACGTGATAGTCGTTATTAATACGATAGCACCCGAAACAAAAACCCAAGTTAACAAAACAATAACACTATCGAAGGTCAACTTTGTCAAAGTCTAGGATTAAGTGTTCATTGTGCACCACCCTTTCAAAGGTTTGTGTTGGAGATGCTTTTTTTTTTCATGAAACCATTGCACCAGCTGAGTCCCGACTCTATCGATGGAGTACATGCAACTTATTTGCCTTTTTATCTGGCTTGCATGTTTAACGGAGCCAGTTTTACGACTGAAGAATCGATAAATTTTCGAGGCTGTTGTTAAATTGGGCCAGATTCGCCTTTTGAAGGCATTGGTTGTATCCCAAAAAGTCACACAGAATGGCCAGCATTGAGAAATTAAAGAACAAAGGAGTGCTCATGCATCATGTTTTATTTGAGACAAAATAGGTATATGGTCTACCATTTATACATAACACAAAAACAGTCATTCCATATAGTTTGATTTACTGTACATTAAGTTAAGATTCATGACACAACCACAGAGCATTGTCTTAGATCAGTCCAAGGAACATGGTGCTGAGCTGACAGCAAAGTACGCATAGACCCAACTTCGTTGTCAACAAACTAAGTGGTTTCCAGCATTGTGAACAGCAAAATCTTATAAAAAAAACACTGATGAAAAATCTGGGCTCTGATCCAACTAGGACTACTCGACCGTCCGGCTTATTTGAAATTCATTGTGATGTTATCGCGGGTGTGAACAACGCATTCAAGCATGTAAGCTAAGCTGCTGTTTGCCATGTATGTTTGATTCGTTTGGTTCGGTTTGGCCATTTTTCTGATTATCAAGAACCAAAAGCTAGATATCTTTTTAATAACATGCCAAAGTAATGTGTAAGAGACCTGCCTCAATCAAAAACTTGTCACAGAAATCTATTGGGGGAAAAATACACCTCCAATTCATATTTAATTTTATGCTGTTCTTCTTTTTTTTGCAATCAATCCGGAACAGTATCTTAACAGAAAATGAGATTTTGACACAAAAAGACAAGCAAAAAGCCAATGGGAGCACCACGGTCCTGGGAAAGCTGCCCATGTATGTCAGAGATGTGGTGCTGCATAACGTCAATAGCGTAGCCTGTCGTTATCTGGCATTTGCAGTACAACATCGCAATGCATAATTCATGTACAACGAACACAAAGCATGACCTGAATAAAACGTTCGGTCTTTATTGACTAAGTGCAAAAACAAAAAGGACAATCAAAATACTTGATACATGTACAAGGCCAAGTAACGACTGCATCATGCTTGACAAAAAATGTAAATAAAAAATAAAGAAAAACGAGGCCACAACACTCGTAAAACAATAGTTTGTTCTTTTGACAAAAAGTCAGCCCACACATCCAGATCTCTGGACACGTAAAGCACGTGCGCAAATATGGGGCGACTTTTGGCGCCCCCCCCCTCCTGCACCAGTCCGCAAAGTTTGCACGTTGCTGCTGATCCCCTCTCCATTACTACGAAGAGTCCCCGACTCCACCCCCCCCCCCCACCTTGTGAACAGTCCCTTAGAGAACCATGCGCCTAGGTACCTTTTAATTTTAATTTTTCATAGACGAAATTGCGGAAGAAATTTTTTCAGTTGCCCAAAATGCCAGTTATACCAAATCTACACTACACCGTACAGACCAAAATAGAATACAACATGCTATGTATAAATCCGAGTGCAGCACAAGACGGCATATCGGATATCAGTACTCCACTTCTCAATGCTCCATGGAAATGTGCTTGTGTGTGTGTGGGTGGGGGGAAGGAGGGGGCGGGGGGGTAGTGGGGGATGGGGCGGTCGGTCACCCACACAATGTGCATTGAGAAAGAGATTAACACACTGCGGCGCGCACCACGATATGCCAACCAAGGTGGTGTACATTACAATATCAGCCTAATTTGGTGCGTCCACAAACCTGCTTTTTTTTCTTACAACTGCCTTCAAATAAAGGTCCATTTTTTTTGGCATTGTCTATGTTTCTGTTTAACGGGGCTCTAGTGATTATACGGTAGCATCTAAGAAGGAAGATTATTTACATCCAGTGAACACGAGCTACACCAATAAAATGCCGAGGATTAGGTCACGTGTCTATTGGATCCGCCAAGTCCAATCGTCTGAATTTATCCAGATTATAAAAGCAAACAGCAACGAGTCTTCCACCAAAGTAGCGTCCATTTAAGTCAATTACCGCTGAAAAAAAAAGAGAGAAACAAAGCCAAGGTCACACCGTGCGAACAGAGACAGGATGTGTATTACGTACAAGGCATAACACTAGTCTAGAATAATAAAAATAAAGGAAAAAAATCCATCTGTTTTTGTATTCACTAAAGCTGTTTTTACTATGGGGATAAAAAATATCAGTGTTTAAATGTCATCATTCCAACATTTCAAATTCGAGCAATATCTAAGGAAAAAAATTCGTAATAATAATGATTTTATAACTTATCAAACCTTTGATGGCAGAATCTACTTTTTCAAATTCTAAAAATATTCTAACTGCTTCTTCTTCTACAACGCCTTTCATCTATTCAAACAAAGATAACACAACATATGACGTGAGCAGTCAAGGGCCGGTAATTAACTACAACCAACACGGAACACAAACTTACGAGATGAAAACTGTAGTGTCGGATCACTTCTTTATTTGTAAAGTGATACTTTTTTTCAAACAAGTATGCGTTTTCAATTTGTAATCACAGAAATTTTCACTAGCAATGAGCTATCGAGACCAATCTATTACGTACCTCGAATATCATACACTTTAAGATTTTGCCGTATTTTGTGCACTCTTCTGTTATTTCACCTTCCAGTTCCTCATCCACTTCGCCGGGACCAACCATGTTCTGTTTTTTTTTTAAATAAAAAGCAAGTTGTGCAGGGTGAAATGCTTATATTTATACCACATGGAAATATTTGCGAAAAGATCATTTCTAAAAGCAGAGTCGTTGATATCAGTGGAGAACTGGGGCTTTTAAGTGCGCCTTTTAAAAGCGACGGCAAAGAAAATCGTGAAACTACAAAACATCTCCAAAAAATAATACACGGCTATGTTGATGCCTGAATTAGAAGAAAGTCTGACGCCTGATTTTCAAAATATTTGTACATACAAGTATTACCCGTAGAAGTACTTACCCGTAGAAGTACAACTTTTGATGGATTTTTTAGTAAATTTGTCGTTGGCGCAGGAGCTGGCATAGGAGGCGGAGCCATGGGTTCCACTGTAACCAATCAAAACCAGTAATATAAAAACCATAAATATATATACTAAACAAACCTTGGCAAAATACAGCATTTTTGAAAAGTTTCGTTCACAAAGCGAATTTTCAAGACACATATTTTAACAGCGCTTGAAATAAACATTGCACGAAACAGCTAAAATTCAGCGAAATATATATAGAGGCGTTTACTTTTCTGTATGTCACGCTCGTGTATGATTTTGCCACCGCGTTTACTGGTTTTCTCCACCATCAAGGCCATGCTCATGCCCTGGTTATCTCGTCCCAGCCCTTCGCCTTCCTTGTAGCCCATCTTGGCCATGATTTTAGAGGCCACCGAATTCCTGAAAGGGCAAGCAACATATGCTAGTTCAGTGGCAAAAAAAAAAATAGCTAGAACGTCCAGTGCATACATAACATCAGTATACAGGGATATATCCTATACTTTCTATTGTGACCTTTTAATTTCTTGTTTTTTTTTCTGTTTTTTTTTTTTTTTTTTTTTTTTGCAAACAAAAACACATTTATCCCGACCAGATCCATGGTTCTACTTGGTCCCACTTTTCCTTTCATAGAAAAAAAATCATTTTCTACAAATATTATCACAATTCATAATGAAAAATTCAAAGGAAACACAATTATTCTCAGGAATGACTGTTTAAATATAAAAAAAAATAGAACATGTAATTATAAGCAACCTTTTTCAATTACGATATACCTCCCCAACCCACTCCCTTACAAGTCTAAAAAACACGTTTCCCTCCCGTATCTCTTCACAATGACTCTACTTCCTTATTCAACCCATTGTACGTCATAAGCCCTGCACAACTCCTTAAATACAACTGCACACCACACTTCAACTGATTAATTGTTTGCGTGACGAAATATATGCGTTGTACTTTTAGTGAACTTTCGAGAATGTTATTCTCTTAACAAATTTACTCACACCTCCCCCCCCCCTATTCACCAACCCCCCCCCCCCCCCCCCATACTCATTCTGCCGCAACCGCAAAGGAAAGTGAAACACAAACTTACATCTGCCCAAAGCTCTTCGGTGCCTGGTCGTCATCGTTGGAGTTATCTTCCAGCAGTGAGGGCGGGGGTGCGATAGCCGCTCCACCTGCAAAAATACACATACAGGCATAACCAAGAAGCTCACATTACAAGCAACACCAAGAATTCACCTTTCACGTATTTTTCACTAGGTCAGAGCACACATGGCGTTTTTCAATGGACAAAAATCCATCGCCGAAGTAGAAATCGCTTTACATTCCGTTTAAATTAGCTACCCGATCGGGTTTTTTTTTTTTTTTTTGGGGGGGGGGGGGGTAAACCAAAACTCCAACTCCACAGCCCCTTGATTTACAGCACAGTTGTTCAACTCTAGAAGACACACACCCAATCTATTTTTGTGAAAGGTGACGTCACCAGGACAGGCCACACACATAATAAAGGCAAGTACGGGTGAAAATGTGACAGCGGTAAAGGAAAAGCGTAAGAACGGGTGAGAGCGAGACGAGAGGAAAACAAATTGACGCAGGCAGGAAGAAGTAGAACAATCACGCAAGCTCGAGAAAAAGTGATGCAGGCAGGAAAAAGCGTCACGCAAGCAGGGGAACAGGCTGCACGAGGGTTAGAACGTTACGGGAGCAGGAGAAAACGGAAAGAAAATCCATGCGCGCATGGCCTAAAACAACGCCAGTAGGGGAAAAAAGTGGCTCAAGCACGGGAAAAGGTGACGCCGGATGGGGAAAAGTGACACGAGTAAGGGAAGAAAGTGACCTAAACAGGGCAAAAAGTAATCCAAAGCGGAATATCGTGACGCGAGCAGGAAAGAAACTGAGGTAAGCAGAGAAGAAATTCAAGCAATCAGGGGGGAAAATGCATTGGCAGAGGAGACGCGAGCGCTAAAAAAAAAAAAAGAGAGAGAGAGAGAGACGAGAAACAAGAGTGTGAGTCTGCTGTAAAATGTATGGCAATCAAGTATGGCTGACCTCGCCTCTGATCGCGCTCGTCGTCCTGCCTGCGTCGGGGCGAGCGCTCCCGCTCTTCGCCGCTGCTGTCCGTGTCGCTATAGCCCTGCTCCTTGTGTCGCTCCTTCCGCCTCCTGCAACAACAACGCGGGCCCACGGACACGTCAAGGCCGAGTGCGCAGGCCTGCTACAGTCGTCTGTGTGCCATGGACATAACTCGACATTCACAGCCAAAAAGTTTGTTTTTTTTTTAGGTTCTTTGTACGGCATAAAACGTTCTTTTTTATTACTAAGAAAATACTGAGAATATGATTCCATCCGAATACTTTTTGCAGATCATACTGATCATACCGCTGATTTTTAATAGTATTCTTTTTTAACTGAGGAGATAGTCTTACCTTTCTCGCTCCTCCATTTCCTTCTTTCGCTGTTCGTCCCTCTCTCTGGCGCGCCTTTCACGAACCTCCTTCATGTAGGTCTCAAACTCGTTCGGGAACATGGGATCGTATTCATCGGCCACTCCCAGGAAGGACGATCCCCCGTCCGAGGCAATAAAGGGGCTCGACTTCAGGGGCGGCAGTGGTGAATTCTTGCCCCCTCCTCCCCCGCTGTTACCCCCTCCTACCTTCTCCATCTACACGGAGCACATTTGATTAACATTAGCGCATACATTTTACAAGCCACGGCTGCTCATATTTATACACTCTCTACATTTATATATATCTACACACTCTGTATGTTAATACATGTTAATGTAGGTACGTAGGAAGCAATCGCTGGGCCCTCACGTGAAGCTGTAACTCTCTTCGTACAAACTGAAAATGTAAAGTGGCCAGCCCCACTTTCCTGTGCCAATAAAGCGGTGTGGTTGAATCATAACACTTGGCGGTGAGGTGCTCAATTTACAAAACTTACCTTGCGGGGAAGGGGAGAGGAGGGTTTACATCACAAAACTTTCCATCAGGGTGAGATAATTAAATTACAACAGTTGCCATGTCAATGAGGGGTATAATCACAACACTTACTTTCCTGTGGGAGGGGGTAAATTACATATCTTACCTTGCCGATGAAAGGTGAGGTGGTTAAATCACAAAACTTTTTGCCGAAGACTCGGTGGGCGTTAATTTTGAATTCCGTGACAGGTGATCAAACCTACTGCACTCGCTAAGGCCATTGGAGCGAGTGTCAATCCCCGCTTACCACCCTGAGCCGGATCCGGGCTGTTGTGTTACCAGACCAATGGGTCTAACCGAAATGAGCTATCCATCCCCCCTAAGCCAGCCGCCACTTACCTTGCCGGTGAGATGGTTGAACCGCACCTCGGACGGGTCGCCGCGGTTTCCTCTGCCTCGCAAATCCACTACAGGAGCTACACTGGTTGTGTTTCTTTTCTACAAGAAAGTTAATGGACCTCTGAATTATTTACTCTTGATGTTGACAGTTCATGCACATTACACAAGACAACCGTTGTAAACTGTGTGTCAGCAAGAAAAACAAGTATCGAAGAATACAATAAGCATGACCTGCTGTAAATTATTCCTACTGTTGTGCTTTCGTATAAACGAAGCAAAATACTTCCAATCTATATCAGACATTCTTTCAAATGCCTGCTATATGTCTTAATGCTATGGAATGATATTTTAACGTTTATTACGTAATTATTAATATCAAGAATTAATTTTTGCTATCTGTAATTATGTTTTTGGTATGTCTAAAAGTAAATGCATTCTTGATATCAAAAAATAATTCTTGATTTCAAAAATATTTATTGATATCAAAAATTATTTAATGATATCTAAAATTGATTTTTAGAGATCAAAACTACAATTCTTGATAGCAAAAATTAAACATTTGACAGCAAAATTTCAATTTTGTGATCATTAATTTATGTTCTTTTTATTTATATCAAGAATTTATTTTAGATAACATTATGTCAGAATGAGTCTTTCTTAATTTATATTTCGAAATCTTTTATTTTCATATCCAAAACTCAAGAAGCAAACATCTGTGAAAAAAATAATAACTGGTCCCTCTACACAAACTCTTCTTTTAATTTTTGACAGCACAAAAAGAAACAATTCTAGAACTCACAAACTGTGTGTTTTTACACTACACTGAGTTACTGATATCTTTAATTATATTTTGATATGAAAATTGGCATTAAATTTTAAAATGGCATTCCATATAACTTACAACCACGAACTATCTCTTATTTCTGCCACTTACTACTGAAATTTTCTCCCTATTTTCTTAACTTTTACAATCAAAAACAAAAATGATTAGTGACAGATAACCTTTTTACCTTGATATTAAGCAGTGACGCTTTCTTTGCCTGAAGTTCTTTATGTGTCTGTAGAAGCTTCATGTTTGAGCCCCAGCCACCTGAATTTCAGTGCAGGTGATATCACAGTTAATGACATAGCAATGAGTTTCTTTTTCAACGCATGGGTAGCTATTATTGGAAAACTGGTCAATCGATTAAGTCCAGACTGCACTAGTTAAGCCACTTTGCATAAAGTCGAAACAACAAACTCTCTCGCCTGCCCAGTCCCGTCATGCCACATTCTCAAAAATATATATATATATATATTTCCATTTGTTGACGTTTTATCCAGGTACAGCAGGGTTCGCTCTGGGTCCTCAGGAAAGTGAGTCAAAAAAGGAAAGTGTGACTCAGTTGGGTCCAGAAAAACTCGGTGGGTTCCCTAAAAGTGAGTCATTTCGTAAAAAATGCCCAAAAAAGTGGACAAAAACCCCGCCAACGCGAACCCTGAGGTACAATGTAAGACAATACTGAAAAAAATGAAAATTTGGCAAGTGTTTTCTTACTTAGATTTGATTTGGATTCCTTTCCACCAACTTCCTTGGTGTCCAGTCCTAAGCCGTCGTACAAAGACATTCTGCTTGCTGAATGCAATATATTGCAGCTCAATCTAAAAATTAATTATTTAAAAAAAAAGATAAGCATATCAACACGTGAGTCAGCTGTCAGCAACACCAAGATCAACTTAAGCACAGCATTGTAAACTGCGCCATTGTTGGTGATTGGTTGACTACCGTTTGGCTTCTAAAATTCGTGTATCTTTACTTAACGACGCATCAGTTCGATGCATTTTAAATTCACATGCACTCAATGAGAGTTTTTTTTTTTAAAAAAAGTGGTTCTCTTGCAAAATTCAGTGAATTGTTGCACAATACAAACATCTTTAAGCATGTTGACATAAGTTTCACCGTTCAAACAAACAACGTTAATAAGGTTTAACCAAACATTTCGAGGCTATAAAATTTCCTGTCGTTTTCGCTCTTCGACACATTTTTGCGAGATTTTCCAACGCGGGCAGTGTTGTGGAAACTGAATTTACAAATTTTTTCACTAAAAGAAATGTTCATTAAGGTGTGTGGTGAAAGTTTCGTTTTTTCGGGGTATGGTGCGGAGGGGCTGGGCGAGAGAAAAATATTTCAAAATGCCCCCCCCCCCCCCCGATTCATTGACTGTTACAGGTCAGTAGGAAAATCAGTATCTTCTCTCACGCCAAAATCTTAGTAGTCTCCAACACCAACAGCAGCAGGAGCGGATACTCCTGTGCGCCGTTGCAACGGGCCACACGTTCGCCTCCGAACTGAAGAACACTAGTATTGTGACATAAAATGTTTATATTCTGGCTGACTTAACTCCAAAAAGCGGCTCGCTGGGGAGGGACTTGATTCCCGCTCCAATTCCTCCCATAAAAATGCCCAAACAAGTCAATTCACTCGCTTTTAATGAAAAGCCCTCAAAATACGTAATAACTGGCATGTATTTAGATAAAGGGAGCATGGTTTGTTACATGGAAAAGCAACAATAATCATTCCACCAAAAACATTTGAACTGATATTTCAAAAATCATGAAAAAATTAAAAGTTAAATACGGTGGGTGTACAGAATAAATTTATATTTAATTCTGCATCTATCGATTATTTGAGTATATATTTTACATGTAAGCTATACAAGGGGGAGGAGAACGAATGGCTACAGTAGATCCAAATTGGTGAAATTGAAAAGACCATCTTCCGTGGCTGAAAACCAGGAATAAGGAATATTTGAGTATAAAAGGTCGCCAAATTTGCATCTGGCTAATTAAGTTTAGTCAGAATTGAACATTTTGTTGTCACCAATTACGATCTACTGTAACCATTTTTATCTCCGATCCCTCGTAGCCCATCCATTTCAATTTTTTGATCACATGACATTTAAAGCCCGGAACGTCGATATGCATTTGAAAGGTGAATGCGGAAGTTCTGTATTTTAACGAAGAAATAAAAGACATGCAACCCATTAAACATTACGCTTACTTTGCAAAAAGGTCTTACTGTACTTTCAGTTAGTCTAAGTACGAATCCGCTTACTGGCTTATTATAATTCTTTCTAACAAGAGCACTATATCTATTTCAAAGTGATGTTGACGTATCTTCCCATCGTCTGCTAAGCTTCTTCGTTTCTCTGCTTCTATGTTTTTTCGTAAATCTCGCAGACGAAACTGTGAATTCGCTTATTAGGGACATGCAGAATTCGTGTCTCAGACCACATGAAGTGGACCCCTATTAGCAGAATAATGGAAAGCTTCGTAGATCTGACTGAGAGATATACGAAGTAATTCAAGGAACAGTTGACTCGGGGCTTAGCATAAGACAAATCATACTTTGGGTGTTCCGAATAACATGCGCAAAAATTCTGCGTTTCGAATACAAATTAACCGGGTAAAAAAATGAGAGAAATGATAGAGATGTCAAATTTCTCTTGCAGCAAAGAGCAATCATGTTTTTAAAAAACTGTATGTCATTTTATTAAATTTTTTAAAATTTATTAAAGGTTTTAACAACTAATCAAATGTAATAAAAGCAAATCAAGTTTCCAGTTTTCAATTTCTTTTATTTTCCGAGTATGACCTGTTTTTGTTGTATGTCTTCGATATTTGTTCTCTGATTTCCTTCACTTTTACCCGGTTCCCTTGCAGTTGAAATTCAAAATTCTTTCGCATTTTTTTTTTGCAAAACACCCAGAGTGTGATTAGGCTCGAAAAGTGGCCGTTTATTGGCACGTCGTTTTCTCTATTGTCGCCCACGTAACACATTCATTTATACAAAGATGCTTCCAAAGTACACACAATACTTTGCGTTGAGATTTAGCAATTATAATGTAATATTGAGTTATCGCACCATATACCTACTTTATGCCAAGAATGATGAAAATACAGAACTAACAACACAGAACAGCCTCAAAGAGGTTATAATATGAAGACAACAACAAAATTAAAAATATACCCGAAAACAATTAATTGCTAAAAAAAACCGGTATAACTGAATCGAACCCGTACCCAAATGATTTTTAATGTATTAAATTTAGCAGAGTCGCTTTTCACATAAACACATTTAGATTTTAGTAGGATCAATGTCAGAACAAGTTAAAATTTGATATGATGATGATGATTAAGTCATTTTCAAAGGATCGAGGTGTTTAAAATAAAACGAGTATACTGCTGATTGTTTCATTGATTGATTCAGTGAGTGACAGAGCAAATCATAACGTCTATGATCAAATCTCATAAATTACCAAATGTAATTATCATAGGCTTTCTTGATGGTATGACAACGATAAGTAAGGACATAGGCTATGATTCACGCCTCCCGTCTCTCTACCACCCGAATAATGTAACTATTGGGTAATTTCAGAGTTAACTACTTCAAAAGCCCCGAACAATTATCTCTCACACACAATATATATATATATCAGTTTCCCTCAGTATCATTGATTTCAGGGAAACTGGAAATCAATCTTTCACTGTAACACATATGTTACAGTGAAAGATTGATTTTAGGGAAACTGGGAAACTGTGGGAAACTATAGTTTCCCTGATTGAGTCAGGGAAATTATAAGTTCCCTTAAACTTTTTAGAGAAACTATAGTTTCCCTAACATTTAGCACGTTAAAAATTTCCCTGAAATGAAAACTAATCGAAATCTTTGTTGATTCAAAGGCACTTTATCGGTATAGATGAAACATACAATTGCAAATGAATCGATTTGTTTCTAATCGCTTACACCGTGTCAAGTGCAATTATTTTAAAAGGAAATTAGGAGATATGTATAACTGGTTGAACTGGGGTTCCATTAGAAATAAATTGCAAATATACATAAAAGGCGCTTTTTCGAAAGACAAATTAAGTGATTGCAATTATACATGAAAGGTTTTTTGTAACAATAGCAAGTGTAATTCTGTCTTAGTCGTTTTACTTTGTTCCGGTCTTTGATGGATCGAGCAATTCCATATATAAGGGGCTGTAAAATTGTCAAAAAAACTTATCAACAAAATCGTTTACAAGAATACTGGAAAAATGGATGACGCTGAAAGTCGTTTTACGGCGGAACTACGGTGTGTGTGTGTTTTGATAATAGTTCTTACAGCTTTTATCGCTGCCGAAGTATCTAATAATCCGCTCATTATTATTGTGTATGGCGGTTGCCTTTTTTAAAGATCTGTTAGTACATGCTATATAGCTCTGCCTGAAATGGAAATGGAAGGTTTTTTATTTTATATCTTCGGCCAATAGGCAAATTCATTTTGGTCTATGCCACATTTGTTTTAAAGAATTTTTAAAAATTATAAAAGAAATAAATTAATAAGACTAGCCATTCAATACACAACGAATTTATGTAAATACAACTTAGAAAGAGGTGTTATTTTACTAGTAACGCTTTCGTAGCAACTGGTTCAAGGTGAATGAGAGGGCGTGTTCTTTTTGGTGATGGCGATCGATCGCAATCATGATCTAGTGTTTTCTTTGTTTGATTGTTGTCACGATCAGGCCAAAACATGTGCTTACCATGTGCATCCGCTTTCAATGTTTTGATTGTGCCTGATCGTGGATTTGAGTGTGATCAGTTGAATGACCTTGACACACAACATGTGAACAAACATGGCGGAACCCTACAGCGAAGAAAAAATTAACAAAATCTTTCACTTACGCCACAATCTGCATATTGATCACAAGAGCGCGCTTTTTTGTACTTACTTATCTTCATATTTTTCAGTTTCACACAAAGCATCTAAGACATTCGCCGTAAGGGCATTCGTCGCCATTTTCTGATTGTGATCACTATCTTACTTCGTTCTTTTCGACTGATTGTTCTCCAAAATACAACCTCTATTTGACCCGACATACATCAACTGCGCATGACTAAACTTTGTTTGTTTTGATTGTGCGATCACCCAAAAAGAACACACCCAGATATCGTCCACCGGTGTAGACCTTTCACAGCATTCCATATCAGTTGTCGTAACCTACATTCATAATACAGTCACAGGACGCATTTGCCAATTGTAGGCAACGCCATTATAAATAAATATAAGCTTTTAAACTAAAGGGTTGGAGGTACAGGGTGAGCGTGCAGTCCGCCGCAAGCTTTTGAACTAGAGCCACCAGTGCACACACAAGATAGGAGTACAGCTGTTTGTTAAACAAAAACAAATGTGTCCCAAACTAAACCCATAATTCCCCAATAACAACTTCCATTTTTTCTTATACGAGTAAACCCTATCACGTTTGGGGCGTCCCAAATCAAAATGCGCAATAATTCTGCGTTTCGAATTAAAACAATCCGATGGGTTGGGGCCTAATAACCGGGCAACAATAAAGAAATGATAGAGAGATTTCGCCTAACTATCCATTTTCTTTTGAACCAAAGAGCAGTCGGGGGTTTTTTAACAACCCGTATTCTATTTTAAAAATTTATTAGAAGTTTTAACAAATAGTTTTAATTTTGTTATGTTCCGAGTATGAGCTGTTTCTGTGATATTTATTCCATATTTTTCTATCAATTTTTTCATTTTTTACCCGGTTCCCTCGCAGTCGAAATTCAGTATTCTTGCGCATTTTATTCGAAACACCCAAAGTGTTATTTGACTTATTACTGAAATAAAAGATTCATTTCTGCTAGCTCCGAGTCAGCTCTGATTTAAATAAGTTCGTATATATTTCTGGCAGAGCTACGAAGCCTTACATTGTTCCGCTAATAGGGGTCAATTTCACATGGTCTGAGGCACGACTCCTGCATAATAGTCCCTATTCTGTACAATGTATTTGTACGAATGTGTGTTTTTGCAAACGACCTGAGGCATTGCGAAAGTTGAAGTTGGGCGTGAGATCTATGAGTTACTGTGCAGACGACATGGGGAACACGTGGTTTTTAGGCAGTTTTAATCTCCTAGGTGAATTTTGATACATTACGGTATGTCATAATGTGCCTCAGGTCGTTATGTTGCTCAGGTCGGTTGCTGAAAATATCTTCGCCTTTTGTACTCCGAGGGCCCTTATCAAATGCCAGGAAAGACTTGTAGGTCGTTGAATTTTGCACATCATCACCACAGAGGTGCCTGAAACCGAGCGTAGTTGACTTGCATGTCGTTATATAGCGAGGATTTCAAGCGTGTACGCCGAACCTCACTAGGCGGCCGCTTCTTGGAGCTACAGATTTTACTGTAAGTCTAAAAGGTGGTCGTTAAAATAGGTTCTACCGCAGTCGTTTTTCTCCGAGTACAGAAAGTGCTTTTTTTTTTTTTTTTGCCGACCATCCCCCACCCTGTCCCCCGATTACGGTCAGTACCTTTAGTGTAGTTATAGCCAGGTCCTGGCTGCCAGGATATATTACCTTGTCTTCGTACATTCCCATTGGCCAAACAGCACCAGAAAGCCGTCTTCATTACTGCGCAACAGATGAGTCACCTCAGTGGGAGGGGACGGGATAACGACTTCATGATGCACCACAACTGAGTGAGTGGCATGTTACATAATAGCTGTGGGTGAGTGACGCACAAAGCGGTCAATTACAGATAATGTAAGAAGTGGATCGTATCAATGTTGCAACTGTTTTCAAGCAGTCTAAAGAATGCTCGAACACTCGAGAATCTTCTGGGAAACGCTGAAATCCCCAGTGTAGTTAATAATTATGCTCAGCTCAGAAAAGAACCGACAGAACGGGGATGGGAGGGGGTTCTTAATATTCTATACGAATTTAATGTTTAAGAAAAACTGTGCGACTTATCCGAGGAATAAGTACGCCAACTTTGAAGTTAATCCAACTTTCCACTATGGAGATATTTTATATTAACAACAACAGGCTAGTACTTCCTTCGGTGTTCAGCGGCTGAGAAATCTCACAAACAAGATTTTAAAGTAATGACCTCATACGCCTTTCATACTTTTACCACATACGTCAAAGATTGATACAGCCGTACGACTGAGCCAAGGAATATCCACATAACATTTGAAGTCGGTACTACTTTCCGTTAACGAGATATTTTGCACGCATGATCTTGTTCAATATATATATATGTGTATATATATATATATATATATATATATATATATATATATATATATATGCCGCAGTCGTTCGTTCTACATCAAAAATTGGGAGAATCTTTCGGAGCTGCCGACCACCAATTCCGCCAAGTTTTAACTTTCTTGGATGTTCAGCGGCGGAGAAATTTTACACGCAAGATTTTAACGTAATGACGTCATACGCTTTTCTTAATTTCGCTGCATTCATCAAAAGTGGGCAGAATCGTCCGACTGACCAAAGGAATACGAAGATAAAATTTGAATTCGGTACGACTTTCTGTTATCGAGATATTTTGCACACAAGATCTAGCTCAAAATATATACATATTTTACGCAATGTCATACGCCGCACATCGTTCGTCCTACCCCCTACAAAATTTAAAAGAATCTACCAAGCAGCAGTCCCACCAATTTGCAACTTTCTCTGGTGTTCAGCGGCTGAGAAATTTTCGCACACAAGATTTTAACGTAATGACGTTTTAAAAATTCAAATTATCGGTAGTCTATTCCGGAATAGCCTACCAGAAAATATCTGGTTTCTTATTTGCTTCAGAATTCTTACTTTAAATAGTACGATGTTTAAAGTATAGCCTGTAACAATCATTAGAGTTTTGTCGTAACTTTCAGTTTCAGTATATCACGTAGCAGTCATTCAGGTTTGTTCTAACTTAAGAACATGTACAGAGTTTCTTAATTATAACGCCATAAACAAAAATGCCTTTACACATAAGAAGCTTTAAATCTTGAATTATACTTAGGAAACATAATGGTAATGTTGCTGAGGGAACAGTTCACATTAAAATGTCGAGTGATAAGTTCTCAAAATTTACATATTTTTCTTTAAAAAGCGCAGCAATACTTTATTTTATAGCTTCTGCTATCAGTGAAGAAATTAAACTGCAAGAAAACCCCGAAAATACAGCGGTTTTTCTCTTTCGGTTTTTTTTTACCGAACCGAAACGCAGAACCGCGGTCGGTTTTCGGTTACGGTATGAACCATAACACCCCTAATTTACAATATACCTTTTGCAAAGCAGGCAAAATTTGAATGGACTACATATCTTTTACTTCTTCGTTTTAATGCAGAAAAGTTAGTTTCGGCACTAGGCTGAGCACATGACCTTTATGCTTGACTGGTGGAACCGCAAATTTGTGCACATGGGGAGAGATGTTAAATCGGAAAGTTACGCGCGTATACTTGGTGTTAAACCTTGTTTATTGGATTAAGTAGTTGGGACTGCTACTGGGGACCACTTCCGTTAATTTTTGTGCCATTTAACGAAGAAATAAAAGATATGCAGTCCATCAAAAATTGTGCCCACTTTGCAAAAAGGGTGTATTGCCAGTGAAAGCGCTTAAGGGAAAAAAAACCCAATAAACTTGTCCGTCCAACGGAAAGCGGGCGCCAAAAGTTGTGATGGTGTCATTTATGTGATGCACCCTTTCTGAAATAGCGCCATTTGTCCTGCGCCGAAGTCGGTAAAATTGACATGTGGCAAGCTCTATTACTGGAACTCTGACTCTTGCTGTCATAGAAAGACCGCAAGAGTCATATGGAACTAATAAACATTAATGAAAAAAAAAATAATGATAACAACACCAACTAAATAGCAAATTAAGAACTAAACTAATGCAAAAACAGTAAGAGTAAGTGAATTCCTTAGAAGACTGCTGCAAAATCTAAATCTATAGTATGCATATCTCTGTTGCAAGCATTTCAACCGAAAGGTTGCCAGATGGAATCAATAAAGCTAGCTGGCTAGCTAGATATAGATCTGTCTATCCATCTCTCCCTTAGTCTCTCTTTTTCTTTCACCCTCTGTCTCTCTAAGATATCTATCCATCTGTTTGTGTGTCTGTCGGTCTGTCTGTCTGTCCATCTATCACTTTTAAGCGTTATTAATTCAAGAAATTATTTAAATGCCTTTTTAGTAGTCTGTAATCTGTTTACACGGTCTAAGCAGCAGGCGCCAAGAATATACAAAATAAAGATTTAATGCATGAGAACGGCAATGAGTTCAGGTCTCTTTACGTTCAATTACGAACACCACCATAGATTTCTGAACAGTTCTTTTTACGTTCAGTTACACACACACGACTGAACAAAATCCATCATAGATTTCTGAACACTTTTACTTGCACGTTTCACACCAAACCAAGTTATAGGCCAATTGATTTTGTCTAAAGCCTCGTCAGTCTGTTCGTGAGTGCTGGCATCGAAGTACAGCTGATCCAAACTTTCCAGAACCGAATCTGTTGATCTGGGTTGTTGGAACTTCGATTCCGGTTCATTGTAGATTACGGGTTCACACTAGGGTACTCGAATTCTGTTCACAATGTTTCTTTAAAGTTCAAAGGTTTGAGATATCCGGGAAAGTAACTTCGACATAACGAGTGATTTTATAAGACTTTTAGAAGGGGAAAAGATGGGACTTTTCCGCTTAGGTTCGGGATAACCGGGGCATCGAGATAACCGAGTTCGAGATAACGAAGGAGGACTGTACTAAGTTTTAAAAGTTCTCATATGCGGGTCCAAAGACACGATCCCGAGCAAGGTTCGCACTTACACTTATTTTTGTGTAAAGTGTTGATTGACAATATATAGTCACTGTGGGCTAGCTTTTCTAAGTGCATAAACGCAGGTTGGGCGTCAAATTAAATTTTTGGTAAAAATTGCACTATTTGAAAACAATCACGAAAAGGGGAAGTTCGAACCCCTGCGCCCCCCCCCCCCTCCGCCAGATTTGCGCATGTGAAGTAGAATGAAGAGTATTTTATTTCTGTACTTTTGCAGTTGTTCCTATTTGAATAACATAACTAAGCAGCTGTCGAAAAAGATACAGCCTGCGCGAGAGGAGCCATGGCGAAAATAATGAAACTGAAGGTCAGTGATTTCAGTCTAACTGTTCACAAAGCTTGTTGAAGAAGGTGTGTGAAGCTAGAGCTCAAATCGAAAAATAAATCGTCAACACTATATTTAAGATGGCGAATTTCTTTTTAACCAAGTCCTGAGAATATTTGTTTGTAGATGATAAAACCTTTCAAAGTGCTACTCCTAGGGCTTTGGTAAGATCGCTTTGGTGTTACATATGAATGTTCCATGGATCATTTTTTTCTCTATAAATCAAATCACTTTTTAAGCGTAAAACTGAAAGAAATAATGGTTTTAAATTTGATACCAGTGTTTTTAAAGTGGCTCTCTACCACACTATTATATTTTTGGTGGAAGGAGAACTAGCTGTTTCAAACGCTTCGTTATAACTTTGATGCGAGTCTTTTCTATGACTTCTACGCCTTCTAAAATCAATTTGCATTTTTTTGTACAAATATGTTTTCAAAGCTGTAACACCTTTGGTTGACTCACTTCCGATTTAGGCCCATTAACTGATAGTGACATGTTACTTCTTTTTGTAAATTTGGGGTTGAACATTATTAAAGCGCTTTTAAGAATTTGGAAAAGTAAAAACACAGTAACATTAACGACATTTAATGTCCAGTGCTAAATTTCTGAACATGTGTATAGGTTTAGTCATCGACGGCTATGGTTAATTTTGTAATAAGTATAGTTGTTTTTATTTTAAAAAAGGTGATTAAAAGGCATTTATCTGTAAAAAAATGTTTAAACTCAATTTAAACTAAATATGGAACATGCTTTGGATTGGCTTAAGTAAAGTCTTATATTGTTGCAACTCTTGCAGGGAATGGTTGGTCTGGTCACAGGTGGCGCCTCTGGGCTAGGGAAAGCCACAGCAGAACGGTTTGTAAGGGAAGGGGCCAAAGTAGTTATCTGTGACTTACCAAGTTCATCAGGTCAGGAGGTGGCCGATAAACTTGGAGCTAGTGCAGCCTTTTCGCCAACGGATGTGAGTGTTTTTAACCTTGCCGACTTTGTTGGACTGGGTTAGTCCTATCACTAAAGGGGGCTTAAATGTATGTGTGTATGTTAACTTTTTCTTTAAAATGCTACTCCTCCTACAGTTTTGCTCCAATCGTTTTGATATTATGCAGGAATGTTCCCTGGGTGGTCCCCCACCTGGCTATTACTTTTTTTTTTTGACGATCGACGAAAACCTGACAAAATGGTGGCACTTTTTGTGCCCGTTTTGACACATTTTTCAAATGCTACTCCTCCTAAAGTTTTACTCCAATCGTTTAGATGTTACGCAGGGATGTTCTCCAGGAGTTCGCCTACCAGGCTATTATTTTTTTTCGCGGTTCGCCAAAAATTGCCGAAATGGCGGAACTCCAAAATTTGGCAAAAACTGGAATAAATGGTAGTAAATAACTGAATTGTTAAACCATTCATTTCTCTCAGTCTTTTTCAAGTTATAAAATTTTAATCGAAAGTTTCTTAGGTGTTTCTCCACCTGGACTTTGTTTTTTTTTCGCAAATGACAAAAAATGCCGAAATGGTGGAATTTTAAAAATTTTGTAAAATTGTGTAAATGTCGGTAAATACGTGAATCGTCAAAACCTTACGTCTCCAACATCCCTTTCTGGGCAGCTTCCACCCGGGAAAACTCGTTTTTGTGTATTAAAATTATGAAAAAGTTACGTTCAGAAACAAAGTTCTTTATTTTTTAGCCTAACAGTATTCGTTTCAGAGTTTTTCTCTCTTTCCTTGTTTGGAAATTTGGCTGAGTCATGTCCTTGGACGTGCTTTTTTTTTTCTTTTTTTTTTTAGCTTACACTGGTATGTTTTGCCCGTTCTTGCCTTCTCAGTCTGCCCGTGTGTTATGCAAACTGAGTTTGTTATAAAGCTTCCAGGCTTGCTGAAAAGCTCGACAGATACCAACATGTTTTTAACACTTGACAAGCCTTTAGCTTGCAAGGTGTTTCTGAATTTGTGCGAGCAGCCGTTGGTATCTTTTTTTTTCGTGACAGTGAACGGGATTTTTTGTGTCATCTACTCAGCTGACACTACGGGGCCTGGGACCACGAAACTTGCGACTTAGATAGAACTTGATATAAACGTGTGCGTGACACTTTTTATTTTCTTCTTCGATTTTGTTTTCTTGTTTAAAACGCCATGTGAAAAGATGTAGTTTTTGCAAGTAAATGTGGAGCATTTATCGCATAGCACAACACACAGTTGCTTAGCTTTGTGCGAGCTCTCACTGCGTAAATAGATAACACGGCGTATGCTTGATCAGCCAATAAAACCTTAAGTCAACAAAAACCAAACACTCCTCGGCTTATCAGACGTATTCAAGCTGTGTTGTTTGCAATATATTATTCAACCAAAAAAAAACCCTTTGAAGGAAGTATTTTTGTGTTTTAGTTTTTGTCAAGTGTTTAACATTTCGCTAGCGAAATGATGTTCTAGTTTTAAATTGAAGGGGTCCATGCATAAACTTGATAACTCCACTTATCAGGAAAACGCACTATTACCACCACGGTATTTCTTGGCCTGTGTTCTATCACACATGTAAATCTTACACCTCAAAACCGATTAGAAGTGGGCATTTTTGAGAAAAATGCGATGGGAAAAACCTATGTTTGTTACTAAAATTTCAAACTTTAACGGCGTTTTTCTCCACTGCTGATAACTGCAGTTATCAAGTTTATGCATGGACCCCTTCAATTATTTCTCGAGGCAAGAAGCACTTTCGCAAACTGATTTCTAAGCTTACTGCACGCAGTATTTTGCAGGTGTGAGGTTTTTAATAAATACACATGGTCGAGTCGTTGACCGCAGAGAACTGACTTTCTGGTCAGCTGACTTAGACTCTGTATTCCAGCCTGATAAGAAATATACAGGCTCAGAAATTTTTGTTGGGCATAAAATAAATTAAATTGTGAAAATCAAATCCGATATTACGATAAAAACGTTGAAAAGACTGTTTATGGCATATTAAATATGCACGCTTATGTGCTATTTGCAGACGTTTAAGGCGCCAAAGTAAACTTAGTGATTTACCAGATTTGCTAATAATACTAATGCATAAGAGCAGTATAAAGTAATTTCTTTTTAAATGTCGTTTACATTCTTATTTGAACAGGTTACTTCAGAAGAGGACGTGAAAAAAGCCCTTAGTGTGGCAAAAGAAAAATACGGCGGCCTGGACGTTGCCGTGAACTGTGCTGGCATAGGAGTGGCCATAGCTACCTTTACAAGGGATCGAAATAACATTCATCCAATTGCGGAGTTTGAAAGAGTACTTAGAGTTAGTATTGGAGTATTGTATAGCTTATTTTTAAAACGTTCAAATAGCTTTGACTCTTAGTCAGCCGAGTTGTACTAATTTTGTTATTGTCTTTGGTATTTATTGCAACTTGCTGTTGTTTTAGGCTGGTGGAAGTCTCTGAGTATCCTCGTTACTGGAAAATTTATCACAATTCTATTGTAGGTGAATGCTTGCGGTACGTTTAATGTTATTCGGCTTGCTGCTGAACTGATGAATCACAATGGACCAAATGCCGATGGGCAACGGGGCATCATCATCAATACTGCCAGCGTGGCGGCATACGATGGCCAGAGGGGCCAGGCTGCGTACGCGGCCAGTAAGGGAGCCATAGTGGCTATGACCTTGCCGATAGCACGTGACTTGGGCAGAGTAGGCGTTCGTGTCAACACAATCGCACCAGGTAGTTATGTTTCCCCTAGAGGGGAAACATTTTGTTATCCCCCGCCGTTCTGCTGGAGGCGGGGGATATAGAAACGCACTGTGTCCGTCCGTCCGTCAGTCGCCAGTTTTGTTTCCAGACGATATCTCCGAAACTGGTGGGCGGATCTAGTTCATATTTGGCATGCCTAACAACCAAGATATCTAGATGTGCCTTTTGGCGGTTTTGGTCGGATCAAAGTCCATCTGGATCTGTATCCGGAATCCCAAAATCCGGATCTCAACGTGTACTTTGGTTTTAAGACGATATCTCCGAACCTAGTGAGCGAGTCCGGTTCATATTTGATATGCGTAACAACCAAGATATCGAGATGTGCCTTTTGGGGGTTTTGATCGGATCGAAGCCCATCTGAATATGTATTTGGACTTAGAATCCCAAAATTCGGATGTCAACGTGTACTTTGGTTTCAAGACGATATCTCCGAAACTAGTCAACGGATCCGGTTCATATTTGATATGCGTAACTACCAAGATATCTAGATGTGCCTTTCGGGGTTTTTGATCGGATCGAAGCCCATCTGGATCTGTATTTGGACTTTGAATCCCAAAATCCGGATCTCAGTGTGTACTTTGTTTTCTAGAAGATGACTCTAAAATATTTGCCGGATTCGGTTCTCATTTCGTATGCATAGCAAAACACCGGAAACTGCATTTCCTACAACGACACTTGGTTCAGGTAATTTTTGAATTTCTCCTCTTTAGCACATCCTACGCAGTGTAGTTGTTTTATCTACTTAGTTTAAGTGCGAGGTACAGCACCCGCCTTACTAATTACACCCACGTGGAGGGATATGGCATTAAGTGATTGCTCTTGTTTTTATACTTTCTGTGTGTGTGTAAGTGTGTGTATGTCTGTTAACACGATAACTCTAGGAAGAAACATCGGGTCAGCTCTTAACTTGGTGGGATTATGCCATGTGCTGGTGCGCCGGTTGGAATTGCAATTGAGAAATAGTGGGCAATGCAGGCCTGTACCTTAGGGAAAAAAGCTGGGCGCGCGCGCCTAGCTTCAAAAAGTTAGGCGCGTGGGCGAAATCTAAAGCGCATGGGTCGTATTCTTCATAAGGGTTTTGAGTAACAAGAACACTTGAAAGAGGATCCCTTAACAAGGCGCTATTCCTGTCATGGATTGAATTATGTAATATCTAATAGGCACACATAAGCATAATGATGTGTAAAATGCAGAAAAACCTGTGGCTGTTTCGCAGCTCTTGAAATTCACAAGAAACATTTTTTTGATGATGTTTTTCCAAAAAATGTATCATAATATTATTATAATCATATTAAATGGGCCAAAAAGTTGGGCGCGCAGCGCGCGCCTAACTTTTTTTCGTAGGCGCATGGCCAAAATCTTAGGCGCGTACGCGCCCGCGCGCCCCTTAAGGTACAGCCCTGGCAATGCGTGACGCTATAGGGCCTGAAAATGTAACAGTTGCGTCATTTTTGAAACTGCAGATCGAAATATCGGATTAGCTTCAATTTGGTAGAATGATGCCTTGGGTTGGTCCGGCTTTTAGTAATGTATGTGGTGTATATAGCGTAACGTATGACGTCAAATGACGTCATTACTTGTTTTGGACACCAGACTTTGTTAACACGATAACTCTTGAACGACAAGTCGGATTAGCTTCATACGTGGTGGGGTAAAGCCTTCGGTGGGACTGTCGGTTTCTGTTGTATTTGACACATTTTGGACAACGCGTGACGTTTTATGACGTCAAAACGTGAAAATGCGCCATCACTATAACTTCAGAATGAAGCGTCGGATCAGCTTCAAAACTGGAAGTAATATGCCTTGCCGACAGTTCGCATTGTATTTGGCCCATAGAGCACAAGGTATGACGTCAGAGAGCGTCATTGCGAGTTGTAGACAGTAGACTTTGTTGACACGATAACGCTCGAACGAAAGTTTTTGGGATAATGTCTTGGGGTGGGTCTGACGGTTCATATTTATTTTTCGTTTCATAGCACAATGCATGACGTCAAACGACGTCAAAATGTGGTTTGAACACTTGGATTTGTTAGCGAGACAATTTGAGAACGACCAATCTTATTAGCTTGCAGTATGGCGAGATTACGGATCCCTATCCAGATCATCTGTAGGTCATCTACTATGTTATGTTGCGACAAGGAGCACCATTTTGGCACCAAAATGCCCCCCCCCCTACCTCCACCCCAACAGAGATGAGTCATCTGTTGTACAGTTATAAAGGATGCCCAGTGCGAGTGTATGTATATGTATATATCATGGATATAACTACACTTTCTGTACAGAGCCATATTGTGAAATAGTTAAAAGGGTTAGGATCAGAGTCGTACTTAACTAGATGGTAGTGGTGGTGGTGGGAGGGGGGGGGGGGGGTGAGGAAAAAAAAATCACCAATGAAGTAGGAAGCTTCTGATATGGTGACCACCTTCCTGATCCGAGTAAAAATACGTGAGGTGAAACCTGTTTCTAGTGATCACCTCCTAGACCGTATGAAAAAGAGCCACAGTAGAACTTGTTTGTAGTGCCCACCTTCCAGACCCGGATAAAAGATATCAAGTAAAACCTGTCTTAGTGACCACTTTCCTGAATCGGAATGAAAAATGGTACAGTAAAACCTGTCTGGTGACTACCTTCGAGTCCTGGATAAAAAGACGTTCAGAAAAACATGTTGTAACGACCACCTTCCAGTGCCGGATAAAAAGAGACAGCAAAACCTGTTTGTATTGAATATATTTTAGACCCAGATAAAAAAAGACGTAGAGTATGCGCAGTTTATAGTGACCACATTCCATGTTGCCAGACCTGTACCAAGATATAGAAATTTAGGATTAAGATACCACCAGTTGATATACGTACCCCCCCCCCTTCCGGTCAAATGTATTTATTCAAATATAGGTGAAAAATCTTACAATTCTGAAAAAAAATTGTCAAAATACCTTGTAAATCGAAGGGGGGTCAAATGGTGGAATGGGGGTTAGAATAGTTGGGGGAAACATTGGTTTTTGTTTACAAATACAAAGGCAATGGCTGGCTAATAAAGATGATTGACATGTTCGAGTATACTCTTGTTAGTATGCACTGGCCGCTCTAGTTAAGACCGTGTTTGTGTCAACACATTCGCGCTAAATGATTAAGATCCCGTTCGTGTCAACAGTTCCGCCAGATGGTTAAAACCACGTTTGTGTCAACACAGATCGGATAATTAAAACTACGTTCGTGTCAACACAATCGCGTACGGGACTACCCGTGATAGCTTTGCTATGAAAAACAAACTAAAAAATGCTGGTTTATTGCACATTTTTTTTATTTTACAGGTTTATTTGAAACGCCGCTACTCAGCAGTTTACCCGAGAAGGTCATCAATTTTCTGGAACAATTGGTGCCATTTCCGGGGCGTTTTGGAAAACCCGAAGAATTTGCTCATTTAGTCCAAAGCATTGTGGAAAATCCAATGCTAAATGGCGAAGTTATACGATTAGACGGAGGGCTGAGGATGCCCCCCTAAGATTAAGCTCAAATCGTGGGAGTTTTATGTTATGTTGAAAAATGAGTTAGAGCATTTTCATGTGGCGTACTTGAGAAGCAATTGAAAACTGTCGCATTTGAATGAGGAGAACTGATTTCACACAATAGTACATGGTATATTAGGTTCCTCAGCAGGCTGCTGACGAGATATCCGAGTAGAAGCTGGCTTGTATGATTGTGAGTGTCTTGAGTGTCACGTTTCTGTTGAGTGCCTCCAGTCAAATGTGTCATATAGTGAACAAGGTCTGAAATAACACTCAGATTGTGATTTGCAAACACAGTTTTTCTTTCAAAGTATGTTTTCGCCGAGATGTTTCTGACTTGTGTCATTTGGGTGAGATAAACTCCCTTTTTATGTGACTTTCAAAATAAAAGTGCTTCCAGTTGGTTTTGTGTCTTCATTCACGTATAGTATAGTCCCTCAGTGCGTGGCACATCTGAGCCTGCATCCACTTGCCTTTTTGCTGCCTTGGGTACGCGTGCAGTATTTTGATGCCCTGGATTCACTGCAGTGTAACCTAACAATGCGTGGATTTTTTGTTAGACATGTAGGTTTTCTTTAATGGCTGAAAGTGAAACTAAGAGGAACTCTTGATTTAGTATATAAATTTGCTCTCGATTTTGAAATTCTGATTTTCTGAGAAATTTAAGAACACTCTTTCAAGATTCCACAGACGCCGTCATTCGCGGCGGAGTACATGAATAATGTAGAACCAGTAGAGACCTTCGATCTGGTTTAGTACGATAAGAGTGGCCTTTCTGCCCGATTCTCCATGTACATTACACGAGTCTTTCAAACTTGACTACCATTTGAGGGAGGGCACAGTTATTTGGAATCATTTGAATATCCCCTTGTTCCATATATTTTCCTCTTGGCGATTTGAATAATATGCGGGAACCAGGTAAATTTAAGACTGGTTTTCAATCGCCAACGAAGGAAATCCGCAAAACAGGGTATCGCTGTGCGCCTTAAGACTTGATTTGATGAACAGGAACCTGTTGAGAACGTTTTTTTTGTAATTAAACGTGTGAACTTTTAAACATTTGAACAAAGACTAATTTTTCTTTTATGCAAAGGATTTAAATTACAACTAAGTAGACTTCAAAATACAAGTTGGGCGAAAAATTCACGCCTCGGAATGACGTCCACCAAACAGACTGCTACCCCGGGTGTAGCATCGATGGAAGGAAGGGGGAGGGGAGGGTGGCGGTTGCATACAAAGCCCCACCTAAGTTGAACAGCAAGGAAAAGGGGCTGGTTAAATCAAAGGCAGTGTAATAGGGGTGAAGGCTGTGAACAGGGGCGTTTTTTTTTTTTCCAAAAATACTTTATGCCAATCAAATGTGGAAAGAAATGAGAAAAAAAGGACCCGCCGTTCTACTGTTTCTCACTTTATCCACATCACTCTGTTTAACAGGGTTTATTTGTTGGTCATTTTATATGAATTTTGTCGTTCTAAGGTATCATCGCAGTTTGCCTTATGAGCAGCTCGTCACTTTTCATTTCATTTCATTTTGGGTGACCAAGCACTGCGTGTAAATCTTACAATTGTGCGTCCCAACAAGCCGTTCACGGAACAATGTGCATCCGAGTCCACGCATCAGTGTCTTGGCAGTCATTCAGTTCCCCGATCAGTTTTCGTTGGTCAGTTAATTAGTGCTTAATAGATGCAAGCACTTTTATTTGGTAAAATATGCTTAGCTTGTCTTGAATACCACCAATGTGTCCAAATATTGCTTCAATTGCCAACATGTTAATCAATAGCCGAGGATGTGTTTGTATGCTGAGTCACCATGGCAATTTCGCTATATTTACTTAAAGATAAAATTACAAAGTTAACAATCAATATTTCAGGTATATTTCTGTACTTTCCATTTCTGCCACTTTTTTAATCCACTTTCACAGTTTCTTTTCAGTTTTTTCCCAATATGTTCGAAAAAGGGTTTTTCCTAGCCGGGGAATACGTCTCTGTGCAGGCTACAATCAGGATGTGCTAACGGCCTTATAAGTAAACAGTGACTAACCACATTGTTTCATAATTAAATTTTATTTTTAACACAATAACATATTATTATAACGAATTATAACCTTAAAAAATCAAACCAAAATCTTCAATTACACTAAGAGTACATGTGCAAACCATTTAACCATTAAAATAAGTGTACCAACTATGCAGCAATTACATAATAATAGTTCTGAATCTTTTTAAATTTTGTGGTATTCAATGCTAAAATCCCAATTTTGAAAGAAAAGGAAAAAATCTCAAGTCTGACAAAAATTTGTCTCTAGTATTTTTGTTACGTAAATTAAAAACAATTCATTACCCATACCCGAAAAAATTTAAATTCATCGACAATAAATATCAAAATTTGTTGTAGTCGACATAACAGCAATTACGGTTTTAGACAGCACGATCGATATTTAATGTAATTCATGGGTTTTTATAGCAGTCAATCAGGAAGTTTGAACAGCGTACCCGCCCAAAGAACAGCTAATGGCAATTTTTCCCTGAAGACTTCATTGATTCCTTGATTGAAATATGCATATAACAAAAAAATTAAATAAATAAATGTTGCTATTTTCTTTAAAATCATAATGATTTTTGTAACTGTGAAATCCACATCTTAAACTGACCACAGATAGCTAAATGTTATTGTAATTGTGAACAAGTCATTTCAGCATTTCTAACAAATTCGGCACATTTTCTATCTTGAAATCAAGCAGCATCTGGCCATATGCTTTACCCTGGGGGTCGATTCTCACCGAGGCTATTCCGCCACCCCCAAGTGAATTCCGCAGCACAAAATTAAACCCGTTGACCCCTGGAACCTCGTATCTTATTACTTTACCAGGGGTAGCCCTTTCTTCCTTTTCGAAGACGTGGCCCATGTATTTCTCCACTGCTTCCGGTGTGAGGGCGGCTCTTAGATACGGCACAAAGGACGGGTGTCTGGCTATAACTCCTATATTGCAGTTGTTTCCTTTGTCACCACTGCGGGTGTATGCCAACTCCCCCAGTCGGAAAGTATGGCTGCCATGTTGAATTGCCTCGCTTTCACCGCCGTCAGATTCTTCAGCGCGGGTTTCTACGTACGACGAATCAGAACCTGTCTCGGGTTTGTAGCTTTTATTCTCACCGTCCACATTGACCTCGATGTCAAACTGATATTTCGGATACGAAAACGAGAACAATTTCAGTACGGGTGAAACCTTCGGTCGACCGCCCACGATTCCAGTAAGACCCGGGGCCATACCCGTTCCGGCTGGCGCGATCTCCATCGATAGCAGCTGCAGCGCTTTTTTATCTTGGTGCTGTGCCGCTAACCAAATCACAGCCTCCCTTGGCCCATCACCAACGCGGGCGTTTTCGCCATACATTTCTTCGGGCCCAATCGCCTGAACATTCAGATTAGTGAAATCATCCATCTTCAGCATCTTATATATTCCGCGGACTCGTTTGAGGATAGCCTCTGCCGTCTTTTTGCCCTTTAATGCTGCTTTAGGGCCAGCAACAGGGAAAACACCAGTCAGTCGGTAGCCATCGGCGTACGTACCAGATATCTTGTAATCAGGCGTTGGAGGATAGCCTACGGCACCTTCGGCCATTACTGCTTCGTTTACTTGCCCCGGAATACTTGAAAATACCACGTTGGAAAAATCGCAAACGACGTCGGGCAGAACATATGCCTTGGGGTTATCGATTTCGTAGAGCATTTGTTCGGCACATGTAGCTGGGGTGACAAGACCGCCGGTTTTCGGAGGTTTTGTGACAACAAATCTTCCATCCCTAGCACATTCCACGATGGGAAATCCTATATTATGCCAATCAGGCACCGTGTGCCAATCGGTGAAGTTGCCCCCGGTCACTTGGGCACCACACTCGATCAAATGACCCGCAAGGCTTCCCGCCGCCAACAAGTCATAATCAGTGGGGGACCACTTGAAATGATGTATGAGAGGTCCCAAAACCAGAGCGCTGTCTGTACAGCGACCAGTTACTACGACATCCGCTCCCATATTCAATGCCTCTGCAATCGCACCGGCGCCCAGATAGGCGGTCATACTGGTCATGGATCTGGGAAACGGGGCGCCGGAAAACATGTCCACAATGCCCGCATTCATCATTTCCTCTCTTTTGAACATGATGTCATCGCCCGTCACAGAGGCGACCTTTAATTCGACACCACTTTTCTTCGCGGCGGTTTGCAGTGCTGCGGCACAGGCCTTGGGGTTGATCCCTCCGGCATTACTCACCACTCGAACGCCCTTATTTTTCACGTCTTTTAAATGCGGCCCTATGGCCATTTGGACAAAATCCGGTGCGTAACCCATTTCCGGCATCTTTTGTTTCGCAGCTGTGAGCAAGGACATGGTGATTTCAGACAAATAATCAGCAACAAGAAAATCAACATTGCCACTCCTTATCAGCTGAGGTGCAGATACGGCGGTATCGCCCCAAAATCCCGACGAACACCCTATTCTCACTGTTTCTCCAGCCAAAACCTGAAAGCAGAGAAAGTACGCATTTTAAAATTAAGTGGAAACTTTGAAATGACTACATTCAATTTCACAGCATGCACAAGGAAACATTGTCTTTTACCAAAAACAAAGATATTAATCCGTGCTTTCATTGTGTATATACACTGGTACAGCCAACACTCATAATTTCCCGTAGATGTTGTAAAGGGCAGATGCATGCGAGTCAAGTTTACCAATAGGACATAGCGTAAATAAGTAGTTTTCTGACTGACACTGATACAGTAGGTCTTTTTGTCAAGGTAAATATTTTTTTCTAACTGCTATGTTCAGTGTTGCCACGCCCTTTTAAGCTAAAAGTAGGACGCTGTCCTGCCAAAAGCAGCACGATTTTTTAAAAAAAATCAGACCAAAAGCAGGACGCAACATTTTAGTTTGAAAAGTGACTTAACTCGATATAACCACGTATGGGCAGCGCCAGAACATGAAGGAAAACTGCATTTAATTGTGGAGTTCAAAAATTAAACGACGGGAATGCAAAGGTCAAAAATAGTGAAAATCGCCAACCATAAAAATTTCTTTGGTTTTTCGCCAAACAATTCGCCGATTTTTTGCCAATCACTAAACATTAATAGCCAGTTAGGTAATATTGATTACTACCGTTACTTAAAATTTCAAGACAGTAATACTATTTTACTTGCGTTAGTTCAGAATTTATGGAATTTAGTTTTTTAGATTTTAGCCAAAAGTTTCGCCAATTTTTGGCTAATCACCAAAAATTGTACCAGCACAGGTAGGTAGGAAGGTCTGCAAATTTTACGTAAAATTTCAAGACCTAGACTATTATCCTGGAGACCGTCAAGATTGTACCGAAATTTTGTTGGGTTTTCGCCAATTTTTGGCGAATCACCAAAATAAGTAATAGCCAAATAGGTAGTAACGCCTCCTACTTTCATCTAAAATTTCAAGACAGTATGATTATTTTCCAGCAGTTAGTTAAGATTTTACTGATTTTTTTTTTTTTTTGCCAGAACTTTCGCCAATTTTTGACCAAAAAAAGAGTAACAGCCAGATAGGTAGAAACGCTTACTATTCTCACCTAAAATTTCAAGACAGTAAACTTACTTTCCTAGAAGTTAAGATTTTAAGACAAAATTTCGTTTTTCGCCAATATTTTTGCCAATTTTTGACAAATCGCCAAAAAAGGTACAGCCAGGTAGGTGGTGACTCCTGCGACTTCACTTAAAATCTGAAGACAGTAAGAGTGTTTTCCAGCCGTTAGTTAAGATTTTACTTATACTTGTACTGCCCAAGGAAGGAGTAAATTTTTGTTGCTTTTTGCCACAAGCTTCGCCAATGTTTGGTCAATCACAAAGAAAGTAATAGCTAGGTAGGCAGTACCTCCGGCTACCTTCACTTTAAATGTCAACACAGTAAGACTATTTTCCAGCAGTTAGTTAAGATTTTACTGTGTTTTTTGTTTTTCGCCTAAATCTGCACCAATTTTTGGCCACTCACCAAAAAATTAATAACCAGGTAGGTAGTCACGCCTGGTATCTTCACTTAAAATTTCAAGACAGTAAGATTACTTTCCTGGAAATGGTTAAGACGGTACGAAAATATTCGCCAATATTTTCGACAAATTTCGCGAATCGCAAAAAAAGTTACAGCCAGGTAGGTGGTAACTCCTGCTACCTTCACTTAAATTCCAACACGGCAAGACTATTTTTCAGCAGTTAGTGAAGATTTTACATACAATTTTCGCCAGTTATTGGCCAATAACCAAAAAAAGTAATAGCTAGGTAGTAGTAAAGCCTGCTAACTTATCCGGAACTTTCAAAACAGTAAGATTAATTTCCTAAAAGTAGTTAAGACTTTACGAAAGAAAATGGGTTTTTCGCTAATATTTTCGCCAATTTTTGGCGAATCGCCAAAAAAGTAATAGCCATGTGGATACTTATGCGCCCTACCTTCCACCAAAATTTCAAGACATTCAGGCTAGAATCCTGGGAGAATATTCGATTTTTTTCAACTTAAAAGCATTCATTCGCACATACTTTCAACAACTGTTATAGCCCCTGCTTCTGAAAAAAGCTGGGGCTAAAAAAAGAACAATAAAGAACGCTTGTAGAAAAAAGTGCGTTTTGAGGCAAAAAAAGAGAACGATGCGAAAACAAAGACTAAATCTTAAAAAAAAAAGAACGATCCGACAACCCTGCTAGTAGTCACGTTCTGTACAAACACCGAAAAACATAGGTAGAGGTGCCAAAAAATCTGATCTTGAACTAAATAATGAATTATTCGGTTATAAAAGCAGGACAAAAGCTGGACGAGATTTCACAATTTTGCTAAAAGCAGGACAAAAGCAGGACACTTGCCCTTTTTACCTCAAAAGCAGGACAAAAGCAGGACGTTTTCCGAAAATGCGAAAAAAGTAGGACATCTGCAAAAAGCAGGACGGTGTGGCAACAGTGTATGTTATTTTAGTAAGCAATTTTCCTGTGTCCGACAGAAACAGCTCGTTTTCCTTTCTAAGCAATGTCACTGCTTGCGTTGTCCGCCGTGATTGCCAGAAAGGTTTAGTTTCACAGGAAGTGAGATCAAGAGAAAAAAGATTGAACTGAACAATGTTGAGTAAAATAATAACAATTCGTCAATGGCCGTCTGATGTTTAAAATGCGTCTCTGAAGGGGTTCTGCCTTTTGAAGGAGTGCAACTGTTATGTGAGAATTCCAAAAAAGAATGTAACCAGAGTCATAACGTAAGGATCAGCTGCTTACAGCTAGACTAGTACTCCCGGAAACGTACAGCTATAGCTCCAAGAAGAGGCTCCGACTCGCTACTGAGTGGTCGGCTTACCGCCTCGATTCCCAGCTCTGAAACGCCCATACAAGTCAACTTCACTCGCTCTAAAGCCCCTCTGTGGCGAAATTGTGCGAGGTTTAACGGCCGATATGTTCTAAAGATCTCAATGTACTAAAACAATGATGTACAATTTCTGTGTTTCGCCTTGATTTAAAGAAAGCACGCGGACATAACCACAAATCTCCTACAATAATCAACATTTGTTGCAAAACTTTAGAAATCACTTTCGCGCGTGTTCCCTGAAAACCCGGGAATTAATGGCACAAAAAGCATGTCAACAATAACAAGTTCTGAATTTATGCAGAATAAATAAAATTATTCCTATTTCTGCACCTGGCATTCAACTGAACATGGTTTTTACAAACAATGCATAACCACTTTAATTTTGCAGTCACCTGATTCCGGTCACGTAATATTTAAACCCGAAATATAAACAACTAGAGCAGCCAGTGCAAACAAAACAGAGAGTACAGGCTTATATTACATACTTTCAGTCGAACCTATCTAGTTTCTTGTTTTTGCAAACAAAAAAAGATGTCTCCCAGACTAAAGCCATAATTCCCAATAACCACTTTCCCTTTTTCTTATTACTAAAATTCATTTCAGCAAACATAGTTATGATTCAGCTTCAAAAATTAAAAAAGAAACAGATTTTCCGCGAACCTATAGATTCGCTGGTTTTACAGATTCGCTGTAACATATATATATGTTGGGCACAATTTTTAAATCTGCACAATTTATAAATTGTGCTGCACAGTTTTTAAATTTATAAACGGGCCGACCATTTAAAAATCCGTTGGTTGTAAATTGAATTACGGTACGCATATCCAATCAGTGTTAATTTTCGATGCTCCGCATATATCCCCCCCACCCCCCATCTGTGGGGAATAAATAAAATTACGTTCGCACTGATGATAATGGGGGGGGGGGATATTTGACAAGAGGGGTTAATATTTGATAATCAAATCTTCACCGGGGGGGGGGGGTGAATATTCTATGGGGAGGGGTGAAGATTTGATCTCACACCGGTTATCTTGTGTGAATAGAAGTGATTTTTAGTTTTCCAACCCAGGAAACGGTGTGTAAATTTTCGATCGTATCAAACCGACGTTTTGTTTAAATTTTCCTGTCGTTACTTAATTTACTGTCACCTGTCCGATTTTAATATATATTTCCTTCATACAAACCAAGACAAGCATGTCCAAAGACATGACCCAGCCGAGTTACCAGACAAGGAAAGAGAGAGAAAACTCTGGAACGAATACTGTTAGGCCAAACAATGAAGAACTTCGTTTCTGAGCGTAACTTTTTCATAATTTTAATACACCAAAACGAGTTTTCCCGTTCTAATTGCAATTGCATAATTAACAGTTACAACATAAAACTTGCAATTATAAATCCGGCCAATCAATCAAAAGCCGGAGAAAATCTTCGAAAAGCAATTACAGCACAGAACAATAGAAGAACACATAGAATTAGAACAATAGATAATCAAACTTGTGAACCACAGCACAAAAACAAAATCACGGAACAAAAATTGCAATTATAAAGTACTCTAATCCATCAAATGCGGGAGCAGTTTTTGTGAAATGCAATTGCAACAATAGATGAATATACCTGTGAACCGAGATAAAAGACATAAAAGCAGTACAATGTTGACAAAATATAAAACAAAAAACCCAAAGAAAAAAAGCTAAAAAATCGAAAAAATTTAAAAATTGTGCGGGACAATTTAAAAATTGTCCGCAATTGGATTTAAAAACGGGCCGACCATTTAAAATTTTTTAAATGGTCGGCCCGTTTATACATTTAAAAACTGTGCAGATTTAAAAATTGTGCCCAACATACATATATATATATACATATATATATATATATATATATATATATATATATATATATATATATATATATATATATATAAAACTTTTCAGAGAAACTATAGTTTCACTGACATTTCGCACGTTAAAAATTTCCTGAAATGAAAGCTACTCGAAATCTTTGTTGATTCAAAGGCACTTTATCGGTGTAGATGAAACATACAATTGCACATGAATCGATTTGTTTCTAATCACTAACACCGTGTCCAGTGCAATTAGTTTAAAAGGAAATTAGGCGAGATGGATTACTGAACTGGGGTTCCATTAGAAATAAATTGCAGTTATACATAAAAGGAGCTTTTTCGAAAGACAAATTAAGTGATTGCAATTATACATGAAAGGTTTTTTGTAATAATAACAAGTGTAATTCGGTCTTAGTCCGGAGGCGAACATGTCGTCATCGTTTTACTTTGCTCCGGTCTTTGATGGATCAAGCAATTCCATATATAAGGGCGCTGTAAAATTGTCAAAAGACTTATCAACAAAATCGTTTACAAGGATACTGGGAAAAAATGGATGACGCTGAAAGTCGTTTTACGGCGGAACTACGGAGCACTTTCTCTACAAAGAAGTACCAGAAAAAAGTACCTTGCTGATGAAGGATGACGTTCTAAATGAAGTTCTTGAGGCAAAATCAGCCAGCTTAAAGAACAATCGGCAGAGACATGTGTTGTGAAAATACGATGTACTCGTATGTGGCGATGTCCAGAAAAACATCAAAAAAGAAAATTCGGAAAACGATGAAACCAAATATTTCGTTCCTCTCGAAAGCATGTACGATTTGATCAGAAAGGCCCACACTGCCACTGGTCACGGGGGCAGAGATAAAATGGTTAAGGAAATAAAAAATAAATACGCAAACATTACCGAGGATGCCATTGTTCTTTTCAAATCCTTTTGCACTGAATGCGAACGAAAAAAAAACGACCAACTACAAAGAGAACTGTCGTACGGCCCTTCTCACCAGAAAAAAATTTGTTCAAGAGGTCAGGTGGATCTCATTGACATGGACACCATGTCGCATGGAGAACAAAAATTTATTATAGTTTATTAGGATAAAATTCTATGTGCTTCGTCTTTTGCCGAGTAAACGGGATATGTGGTTTTTCACCTTTTGGACGTATTTTTGAACTTTGGCGCGCCAGCAATTCTCCAATCTGACAACGGAACAGAGTTCACGGCGAACGTTGTGTCGGAATTAAAAGTTCTTTGGCCAGACCTGAAAACCCCGTCACCCACAGAGCCAGGGGTCTATAGAAAGAGCCAATTGTGATATTAAAGATATGCTGATTGCATGGCTCGGCGACAACAACACTACAAATTGGGCATTAGGGCTGAAGTTCGTGCAGCTCCAAAAAAAATTGCAGTTTTCACAGTGGTACACGATGTTGGCCGTTTGCTGCCCTGTTTTGCTCTGACTCAAAGGTGATTGGTTTTACCTCTGCGAATTTGCCTTCTGAAATTCTCGAAAGATAGAAAGCGAAGATGATCTTCTAGCTATTGTGAAGAATAGCGGCGGTGGTCCCGGCGCAAGCAGTAATCATCCGAGTGGCAGTGGTGATGTTCCGAGCAGTAGCGGAGGTGTTCCGGGTGGCAGCACAGGTGTTCCGAGTGGCAGCGGCGATGTTCCGATTGGCAGCGGAGGTGTTCCGGGTGGCAGCACAGGTGTTCCGGGTGGCAGCGGCGATGTTCCGATTGGCAGCGGAGGTGTTCCGGGTGACATGGTGATGTTACGAGTGGCAGCGGATTTGTTCCGAGTGACAGCAATGATGTTCCGAGTGGCAGCAGCGCTAGTACAAGCTGCAAGGATGATGGATCGGTACGGATCGATTCGGTAGTGCAGAGACATCACCGCATTTCTACGAAGAGAACCAAGCCTAACACATGGTGAAGCGCAGTCGCGTAGTTATGACCGTTGGGGAACCTGGTGATAATGTTACAATCCAAATACCTCTCGTAGATCGGGTCGATGTAATCCACGCAAAGTCTCAATGAAAACGACATAAACGTTTTGGCGGTTACGGGTGGGGTTCTGAAAGCGAAGTTTTCTAGGAATCAGTTTGATATTTGCAAACACAAGTTGCTGGTGGAACGTTATGTGTATTTAAATTGCCAAGTTTCCCTGCACGAAGCAGTCAAATTGGAATCTAAATGTGGAGGACAAGATTTTGTGAAATGTAACTGTGCCGGTAGTAAGAGGTGTGAGACAAATCGATGCAAATGCTTCAAGGCCCGAGTGTAATTTTCGATGCCATGCTAGTTTGTGCTGCAGAAACAAAAAGGAGTAGAAATTTTGACTGGGAAAAATTAATGATAAGTGAAAAGTACTGAAGATTTTTGACAAGGATTTTATTTATTAAGTGGTTCTTATATTAAGTAATAATAATAATAATAATAATAATAATAATAATAATAATAATAATAATTAGAGTTAAGAGTTAAAATTACATGGTATATTTGTCATTTGTTCTTATATTAAGTGAGTTAAAATTACATGGTATATTTGTTACTGAAAACTATATTTTTAAGTGGCTCGGTGTGTCAGTTGGTTGAAGAAGAAAATACTATGAATAAAAGTAGCAATAGTCTATTAGACGAACGTATTTTATTTATGTTTACTTTATCTACAACTACACTATAATTTTATATGTTCAGGGAAACTTTAATTTTTAACGTGCTAAATTTCAGGGAAACTATGGTTGCTCTGAAAAAATTTAGGGAAACTATAGTTTCCCTGGCTCAATCACGGAAAATTAATAAATCCCTGAAATTAATATTTGCGGGATAACTGGTGTACTGGTAACAAAAGCACCGCAAATCAGCTCCCGCGAACCACACGCTCATCAATCCCCACTCGCTCACATCGAAATGGATTCGCATCGGTGTCTCTCCCCACACCCCCCCCCCTCCCCCAAACCCCCGTTTTACTTCCCCAAACTTCAGAGCAGAAGTGGGAGAGGCGCGCATTAACAATCCCTTTTGACGTTATATGTTGCCATGCATTGTGAAATATCTGTCAGATACAAGAGCTACCGGAAGTCCCAACAATGGCGTAATCTCCATGGCGTAAGTTTGAAGTCGATCCGACATGCCATTCTTGAGTTATAGTGTTAACAAGTGTAAGAGTCCACAACAAGTTTTGACGTCATATGAAGTCATCCGTTGTGCTATATACGCCAAGTGCAATAAGAACCGTCGGACCCACCCGTGGCATTTTCCTAACTAGTTTGAAGCTGGTCCAACCAAGGCATAATCTCACCAAATTACAAAATGATCGGACTTGTCGTTCGAGAGTAATCCTGTCAGCAAAGTTTAGTGTCTGCAACACATAATGACGTCATATGACGTCACGCGTTGCGCTATATACGAAAAATACAATGTCAACCGTTGGGCCCAGAAAGGCATTACCCTGCCAAGGTAGTCCAACTTTTCGTTCTGTAATACAGTGATGACGCATTTTCCACGCTTTGACGTTATATGACGTCATGCGTTACCCAATATGCGTCAAACACAATAGCAATAGGTCGACCCATTTAGGACATAATTCAAACAAGTTTTAAGCTGATTCAATCTGCCGTTCGAGAGTTATGCTGTTGACAAAGTCCAGTGCCCAAAACACACAGTGACGCGTCGTACGTTGTGTTGTATACAACAAATACATCAAGGACAGTCTGACTCACCAAAGGCATTATCCTACCAAGTTTAAAGCTGATCCGACGTTTCGCTCAAGAGTTCAACAAAACCAGGTGTCTACGAACACACACACAAACACAGAGCGCACAAAAACAAAATGTTTCCCCTTGACGGGGGGAAACATAATTACACCAAAATGCTCAGGGCATGATTCCGAGCAACTTTTGTATTTAAATCTATTAAAGTGTCTGAAGTGCTGCCTAACTATATGGTCAATTACTGTGGTAAGGTGAAAGAGGTAAAATCTGTCAAAATGTAAAATTGAACTTTTGGATGATAACATACTATGGATACAGCAAGGACTGTGTTATGAAACATATCGTGTGTAACAGACAAGTATATAAGACTTCCTGTTTATTATCTATTGTTAAAACAACAGAATTCTTCTGTTTCATTGTAATGTAACATGCATAAAGAAAAGCGTAATCAGTTGATTGATCGTTCCAGCTTGAATGCGAGTACTCATTTAACGGGTGGCAGCAATATGTTCTCTCAATCACTATATCATTATGGGAAAAACATGAAAAGGTCTGTTTGTAAGCCTGACATCAATGTAAACAAACACAAAAGCGTATGTAAAAAAAAAAAACAATAAATTTCCGCCCAGTCTACTTCTCCCACCTCGTATAGCCCCCAGTGATTGACTGTAGTCAATCAACACTTCAGATACTAAAACCGTGCGAAAGTTGCTAAGAATCATGCCCTGAGTGTTTCGTATCTGAGAATTTTTAACTTGCCAGTTTCTTAGTGCCTGCTGTACAGTCCGTACGGTATATATGGGTTATAAACTAACCTCGCACGGATATGCGTACTTGCTCCAAGAAGCGGCTAGCTACTGGGGTTCGGCGTACCGCTTCCATTCCTTGCTATATTGCGATATACAAGTCAAGGCACCTCTGAGGTGATTTTGTGAGAGATTCAACGATCCACAAGTATTCACTGACATTTGTTGAAGGCGATCAAAGTACAACAGCAATGATATACAACTCCTGTGTTACGCTTTCTTTAAAAGACAAGAATACGGAATAACCACAAATCTCCCGCAATAATCACTGCCATTTATTTGCATACCGGAAGCAAGGTTTATTATGTGAAAAAGTGACAGTAAATTTTTGTAACACACATCAAAAAACCTTTAAACTGATATTTCAAAAAGTACGGAAGAAACTAAAATTTAAATATTGTGGTGTACAGAATGAATTTATGCCTAATTATGCATCTTTCAATTGTTTTAGTATATGTTTACAGCTAATCCCTAACCCCTTTTATAATTTGGCCACTTAACTTTCGTCACATGACATCCAAAACCCGGATCGTAAACAAGCGGAAGCCTACTTATCTGCACTTTAACGAAGAAATAAAAGATAAACAACCCGTTAAAGTTTGTGCCTGCAAAAGGGGTGTAATGTGCATGAACTTTAAGTAAATGTTTGAATAATGGGAACCAGTGTATAAAATTCGTTCATCAGGGCATGTTGACAAACTATTAGCAGAACAATGGAACAGAGCATCGTAACTCTGACAGGTAGATACGAGGCAAAGAACATTCAAATTAAACAGCACATCGTAATCGGTTAAATTACAAATTGGTCTGTTAGCTACAGAAGATTATCATGACTTATAATAAGAATCACATGGTGAGTTACGGGACGCCTAGTTCGTAAATAAGGCTGAAATAAGCGGCGAAAATCCTGCTTTCACATTAAAAGAACATATTTTCAGTTTTGCCAATTACGATGTGCTGTTCAATCTTATGTTTCACTCCTTGTACACGAAGTAACTTAAGGAAGAACGAATCGGAGCTAAACCAGTACCCACCTTTGAACTCAATTTTGCACCTTTTGCATTATGGTTCAAGATTGACAGTGACTTCTTTGAGAAAATGTGTCTTATTTGTTTTGAGCAAGCAACAGTTTTCAGCATGACAGCCATTTTTTTCTTTCAAACAGAAAAGTTTTTATTGTTGTTTTTCTCTTGTTGAAACGTTAGGTTATCGCCCAAAAAAAGGCTACTTGCAGAAGCAGCTGTAGAATTTGGTAAATTTTTTAGACAAATGGACACAGACCACAAGTAATTTACCATTGACTTTCTGTATAACTTCCGGTATTCTGGCTCCTTCCATGCATCTCGTTGATGCATACCAACACTTGTTTCTTAGAGTTTGACCCTTGGGACGACAAAAAGTAAGGACTGAAATAAGGGTTGACCAATTAATATTTTACCACAACTTCACAAAGATGGTAGTCCTTAGTCCGACCTCTCCAAACACTAAAAGAGCAATGATTTTCAACCAGAAGTCAAAACTTATATTTCAAAAACTAGAAACATGCCGCGAATAAGACTAATTCGAGGTCATAATCTAATACATGTATTTTCACCATTCATTTGCACATTTTTAAGTCTCTCATGTCATAGAAACTTACCTACACAGGACAATTCCGATAGCCCTCTGTTTCCAAATACACTTCCTCTTTATGGGCAACCAGGAAATAATTTAATACACGCATAAAGACTTCCGCGGCCATATTGGAAAAATCATCTTTCGACGGTAAACAAAGATTTCTTGTCCAAAAAAAATGGAGCTTCCATATGACATCATTAAATGCAATTTTTGACTTTTTCAAGCAGAACCAAATGAGACCGACCATACAACTAGAACAAAAAGCACCAAAAGCTTAATTTATGATAAAAAGTACCAGCTGACAGCCTCTATCCACGTTTCCACAATGCATAAATTGAAGGCGATAATATAAGATCCTGGAGTTTTGCCACACAAATTTTTGACATTTACTAAAAACTTCGAGGCAACCAGTCAAAATATTTTTTCAGAAATTAAACCCTAGCAAAGTTAAACCTAACCGCGTCATTTAAACACCTTTGCTTGACAATAGTTTCACTAATTGATTTATGGTCGAATTTTGAAGTTCTGTACCTTTGGCCCAATGACAAAAATCTACATAAACACCAGTAAAACTAAGGTTGGGAATTACTTCAAAAATATTGTTCAGTTGACACCAACATCGATTTTTGGAGATTTTACGGGTTAAAGGTAATATTAACTATCATTATTTTTATTTTTTTTTGAAAAATTTAGTATGTCACTCTTTTGCTACAGGCTGTTATATCAAATAGAAATTCGCCCATTTTAAAATCGCGCTACACAACAAGTTCAGTGTGCTCTGAAACGTATTAGATGCGATCGATTCATTTTTCACTGAACTTTTCCCTATAAATTTGATTGAATAAACAGGCCACTGGCTGTAATTTAAATTCTTCCTTTTATACAAGTCATACTAGGACGTTTTTAAATTCTCGGCAGAAACTTTTCGCGAAAATTGGGTACTTGCGCGAAATCTTCTAATGTCGATTTCTTTATCTCAGGGCTTTGTCATGCCCAAAGTAGAATAAAATATACTTTGCATGGTATTGAAAAACACATGTCCTATTTTGGCAAGAAACATTCAGGTTGTTTTTTTACATAAATTCTGGCGTCTTCTAACGCGAACGAGGACATGCATTTCTGCTATGTGTACCTTCTAAGCATTGCGGAGAAAATTTAAACAGCACTCTGATTGGCTGATGATCGAAACTCTTTATTCGTGTATTATGGTCCGGCTTCAAATAAAGGTTATTTAGGTCTTCCATGTGTACGTTAAAGATCAGTGGTTATGTGGTCCCAAGTTTTATGCCGACGCTTTAACGACAATTCAATGAATTGAACAGAAAACTGAGGATGACTAGAAACAGACAAAATGTATTAATAGTGCAATTACAATACATACAATACTAAACAAGAACAACTTTTAAAAGCACACCAAAATATCTTTTAAATGTAATAAACAAAAATGTGCAGAAGCAGCTCCCGCATTAAATAAGTACAGACTCCTTTTTACTGGGGGACCAAAGTCCATATCTTTCATTTGACAAATATTTTTAAAAATATATGCGCGATGTCCAAGCTTTTGGCAACATAATCGTCATAAAAGTAGACAAAGGCTTTCAACTTGGCAAATTAAATGTATTTAAACGTAATGTGACATATATAGAAACAAGGGTCTTATTGGCTATTATAGTGGAAAAATTTTCAATCTCTAAAAAAGGTTGTTCTTCCCAACATGTTTATGTCGGTATAACCATATTAACTAACTTGTTTTCATTCGCTTTCATTTCCGGTATGTAAAAGGCATTCTGATTGGACTAGTGAATTCACCAGCTGATTGACCCAAACAAAGAGGCCTGGGAAATGAGAATAGGAAAGAGAAAGTGATATGAATGCAGTCTGTTACATCTATAAAGCGACAACTTTGTGACAGAACAATAAGCCAGAGCTCAACAATGTGGGAATGTTTGGTTAAGCTGCCCGATGCCTCACTTATCGAGATAAATTTGGACTCGGAATCTGTTTTGGGAACAGAATTGCTTTCACAGGTTTGTTCTCGTACTTGCAAGAAGAGAAACATGAAATAAGCCAAATCACATTTCGGGTGTTTCGAATAAAATGCGCAAGAATTTTGAATTTCGACTGCGAGCGAACCGGGTAAAAAATGAAAGAATTGATAGAAAAATATGGAAGAAATATAGCCAAAACAGCTCATATTCGGATTGCTCTTTGTAGTCCCAGTGGACCCTTTCTGTCTTCCTAAGTCAGAAAGGGTCACAGTTCCTGTAATAGAAATCACCATTGATCTCAATTTTCGCGGCTCTAGATCTTTCGGCGCATGTTCCAGGACACCGAGGTTCGGAGTGGCATGCCTTTTCTTAAAAAGCACACTGAGAAGTATCCTGGCGCACTATTTTCGACATCGTCAAAACTACCAAAGTGGAGTAAAGAGTGGTTTTACAACTGCAGATTAATTGTTGTTGTGGGCGATAATGGGAGATTCTTTATTTTGATCTGAAGAAAACATCTATTTTTCTCATTACAAAATTGTTATTTGACCCTACAAATAGTGCGCCTTAGTTTATAATTGGGTTATTTATGTGATGCACCCTTTCTAAAATAACGCCATTAGCCCCAGTCGTGCGCCGAGATTGAAAAATTGAGATCAATGACAAGTTATATTGTAGGAACTATGACTCTTGCTGGGAAGCAAGAGTCATCTAGGACTATGCTCTTTGGTGCAAGAGAAATTTGACATTTAGGCGAAAACTCCTTATAATTTCTTTCATTTTTTACCCAGTTATTTTTATTCGAAACACAGAATTTTTGCACATTTTATTGGGAACGCCCAAAGTGTGATTTGGCTTATTCAATAGGGCATCGAAATAAGCAAAACTGAAAGTGTGTTCTTTTAATGTGAAAACAGCGTTATGGCCTGTTATTCCAGGTTTATTTGCATACTAAAAGCTACACAATTGGCTGTGACATTGTTATTATAGGTCATTGTAGCTAATAAGCGGATTCATACTTAGTCTTAAGCCGAAACGTTATAGCATCTCGACCGAATTCGGTATGGATAAAGATCTAAAGAAATTATGAAACAAACTGGCAAAAATAACAAAATTCTATTTTGTTAGAAGCATATTAAAAATTAAGCTCATTATTGATATCAGTGACTGAATAAAAGAATATAAGAATTTTAGCTATACAATTAAAACAAATTTTAACTCCAAAAATCAGTAATCGAAAGTAGTAAAAAGCTTGTAACTCGCAATATCGTTCATGGATTCATCAAAATTTTTGAAATGGCGGCATTTGAAATTTTTGGCGCTGATTCATTGTGAATTGCAATTGATTTTTTTTTGTTGGCATCTGAGCTACTCGCGTCACGTATTGCTTACAAATCTAACAATACTCTAGCGTCTCCAGAGTTATTCATCGCTTGCCAACAAAGTACCCAGAGGAACTCCTGCCTTCGCGTTGCAGTTCAAAACTGGCTGGTATAAATGGCGATGAGAATTTCAATCATTATCACGTGGTCAAAATTCTGCAATGCGAGTATTCTGTGGACATCAAGTACCAAGCAATTTAAGTTGCTGAGGGAAATGTTAAATATTAATAGAATGTTGTGATTTATTTTTAAAATTTGTTTTATTTATTTATTTCGACAAAATTCTGTGCTTTATAAGTAGTAAATTCCAGCCAAATAGCCACAAAACACGCCAAAAGCGTAGTCCATACATGAATGACTGCACTGAAAAAAATACCAGATAACCATGAAAATCTTTAAAAAATCGTTGATACGAATATCGGTTAATACGAACACTTTTGCAAGGTTGCCCAGTCTTCGTATTATCCAGGTTCCACTGTATTAACGCAAAGGAGGTTGGGTACAATATCCATGTTTCATATTTTATTCCTTTGCAGGTTTGCAGGCGACTTGGCACCGTAGAAAGCGATTATTTTGGATTACAAATATCGCATAAACACGGTACTTCGGATGAACGACACTGGCTGAATTTGAGAAATAAACTGAAGCATCAGATAAGGCACAGTCCATACAGGGTTGACTTGCGTGTTAAGTTTTATGTCGAACCACACAATATATTGCAAGAGAAAACCAGGTAATGAGTTTTATTCTTAAAGATAACAAAAGGGTTTTCAGAGAATCAAGTTGAGGGAGTAAATTTGTCGAGATTAACGTGGGCAAGCCAACAGACTCCATCTTTTTCTGTTCGATGTGCTTAATGGTTGGCCCATAAAATTTAAAAAAAGGATTTGTTTGCCTGAAGGGATAATTGTAAAAATCAAGAAGCTTACGTTGATAGTACACGGTGAAATAAACTGCACCCATCTTCTTAGCTATGATGCTATGATAAGTTTCGATATTGATTCGATTTTCTAAGGTATTGAAACACAACGTTCCAACTAACTTTGTTGAAACACACACTATTTTACACTGTGAAATAGATTTAACAAAGTCCAGTGTCCACAGCACAAAATGACGTCATGTTACGTCATAGTTGTGGTACATGCACCAAATACTTTACGAACCGTCGGACCCACCCAAGGCATCATCCTACCAAGTTCGAAGTTATTCCGACATGCAGTTACAGTGATGACGCAATTGCCGCGTTTTGACGTCATATGACATTACGCGTTGTCCAGTATACATTGAGTGCAATCCCAACTGACGGACCAAACCAAGGGAAAATCCCACCACGTTTGAAGCTGATCCAACGTTTCATTTAATCGCTTTAAGAAAATCAAGTGTCTACAACGGATGCACGCACTACATACACACGCTTACACGCACACACACTTATGAAGGACAAAATAAATGTTTCCCCTCTACGGGGAGGAGGGGGGCATAATTCTTGTGCCGACGCATATTTTAAAACGTTACTGAATATTGAAGTTGTCATACTGCTTGACAACTTGCAACTTTTCTGCCATTTACTATTATGATAAACAGTTGTTTTAAAGCTCCAGCCAAAAATCCATTAAAGTATATCCCAACAACGTACAATATATTCTACGTACTGGGAGAAAATGGTTGTATTTTTTATTCCGATTTTGGAGTTGATTAATCGTCGCTAGACGCTTTCGATTAATCGATTCCAAAACTAACGGTAACATGTATATAACTGAGATAACGCAGAAAGAAAATATCAACCCTTGACGGACCTTTTCGTCGGCTGTCGTAACGGCCATTTTTTCATTGATAACGCACAGGACTATTCAGGATCTGGTTTCTTATTTGCTTCTGAATTCTTGTTTTAAGTAATACCGTGATATATAGATATTTAAAGTTATGGATTTTTATTTTATATTCTTATGTTTTTATATTCTTATGCTTAAGAAAATGTGTTAAAATTAATATTTCTGACCAAGGAGGCTCTTGACTCAGATGTTTGAAACTGAGCTCCCCCCACCCCACCTGTTTTATTTTTCAACCGTATGGTCTTCAGACTGTATCAGCGTGTCTGTTACTGAAATTTGCCAGAGTGAAATAATAGACTTTTCAGACTAAGAATGCTCCCGGTAGATTTTTCTTACAGTGTCATTGTTATTGCATTCTGTTTATCTAATACATGGAAAAAATTTGTGTTTCATAGATTTTGGGTATTCACCAACTTGAAGCAAGACTTTAAAGATGGTGTTCTGCACTTTTCCACGAATGAGGAAGCGGTTTTGCTTGCCGCCCACATAGCACAAGCCCTTCTTGGCAATTACTCAAAATACTCTGTGATGTGCCTCCAAGAGCGCTATGGAGAAATACTACCAACCAAATTGACTTCAAACAGAGAACTCTTAAATAGCGTTCTTGAAGAACATAAGAAGCTGTGTGGAGTTAAGCAAAAATCGGCTGTGTATGGCACGCTAAAATTAGCCAGTGATTGGGAACATTTTGGTGAAGAATACCATCACGTGACTGCTAATGGATCTCCGATGATTCTTGGGGTTGGTCCCTCTGGAATCTCTTTGTATCGAACAGACTGGCAGTGCGAGTATAAGTGAGTATATATAAACGGTTGTATAAAGTGTGAACAGCCAGGGTTTAACATTAACGACTCCCCAACTTGCCCGTGCGTGTAAAATCTCGGGCTGGCATGTTACTACGGGCACCTACCTAATTTTCTGGCCAGGGAAAAGGGAGGGGAAGGGGGCAGAAGGCTGTTGCAGGGCATGAACAGATGAGCGAGGTAAAAAGATGGTGCACTGACATGCAATATCTATTTGCAGTACAGAATTTTGATGATGTTTTCCATGTAAAAAATAATAGCTATTTAATAGACAATTTTATTTTAAATAGTTTAAATTTCGAGCCTCAGGCAAGTTTAATAGCAGTTAACTTAAAGCCCCTGGAGCATTTCTCGTAATATTTTTCTGTTTGCAAATAAGTTTTGAATTTTTTTAGTGTGCTTTTTATGAATATATTTTTTTTTATAATTTATTTATTTATGCGTTTCTATTTATTGTCAGTTTGTTTTCAAACTGACCCTGTTAGCACTCGTGCCGAAAAACTTTTTACCGCTGTTTATTATGTACCGCGGAAGAAAAGTAGTTACAACCAAGCAAATGTTTGGGCCAAAAAGCAAGGCGTTATGTTGTGAGAGTATGAATGTACAATTTAATTATGCAAAAGTAGTTCTCGGGCTTTGAGGTCATTAGCGATCGCCATATTGTATGTTTTCAGTGTGGCCGCTGCCATATTGTCAGCCATCTTGTACTTGACATTACAGTGTTATGAGTCAACTACGGCCATCTTGCCCAAGATGGCCGTAGTTGACTCATAACACCGTAATTACGGCGTATTTTGCCAAAATATAATTATTTTCTTTAGTTCGAGTAAAGATGCAACATGTTTGCTTAGGTCGATGATCACAGTACCATTGTCAACAATATTTTTTTTTAAATGTATATTTTCGATATTTAACAATAATCCTCTTTATCGCTCCGTGAACTTGGATCGACCATGGCCTGTTACATTACTAATACTGTGAGGGAGTTTTCGTTATATTTATACATCAAACAAACTTTTTTTCTTTTTTTTTTTGCTGTGTGCTATCTGCTCATATGCATTGAGCCACAGTTGCATGATAACATATTTTTAGAGCGTTAGAAGCTCGAATTCTTCACCTTGAAGTTGTAGTGACCCACACATTCTGTGAGAGGATGGCCCGGTAACGTAATTGTCTGCTATATGAATGGTATCATTCCTCATACTCGGATTTATTGGCCACTTGATCAATTAATTTTGTAGTTGAATTCTGTGTAAATCTTAAAAAAAAATACACATGCAGAAGGGTCTACCCTGTGTAGTTTTTGGGTGTATTTTTCATGAACATTTTTTCCTTTCTGACAGGGTTGCATATCCTGCGGTGTTAAAAGCCACACACAGTACAAAATCTTTCACTTTACAAACTACCAACGATGACGGCAGTGACCAGAAACGAGTCTTCAGACTACAGAGCACGGATGGGTCAAAGGCCCTCTATAGGTGGGTTAAAACACCACACTCCTACTTCTTTATCTTAGCCCCAACAATGCACCATAACCCAGCTGATGATAAAGTTGCTTCAGTGGCAGCGAGTACCAGAATTACGAGAATGCTTCGTACACTCAACGTCACGTTGCATTGTTCCTTTGCGAGTCATAACTATACAATTCTTACTGGAAATTGGCCCAAACCTCATTTTCTCGCATGGTCTTTCATTATATTTTCCTTCAGTTAGACCGTGTGTTTGGGAGAATGTGAGCGAAAATAGTAGAAATTTTAACACCAGTGTCCTTACAAGGTGTCATACATGCCGAACTTAAAACTAACCAGGTGTGGCATTGGTTCCAGTTGTCATTCAAAGTCTAAGTGGCAAATTGCCAAAAGCTTTTTATAGAGTATTAAATATTCAGATATAATTTGTTTTTCACGTGATTAAAATAAAGAGGTTTGAACTTCTTAAATTAAACAAAAAAAAACTGCGCAGTTTCTGAAATTCCTTCTGAAAAGGGCTTTTTAAATAGGTTATTTATGCCAGGCGTTTTATTATACAATTCATAGGCAAATAGGTGACGAGAAAAAGCAAAGATGAAATTGATTAGTTTATACCAAAGGCGACGTTTGCGGCTTGTACCGCCTTACCACTTGTAACAGGAAGTCCCGTTGTATACTTTTGGATATTAAATGCCGCTCGATATTTCACACTCTAGAGTTTTGTAAGAGAAATATTGTGCAAGATCTTAATTTTTACAAGATCACTGTGAGGTAATTATTTAATAAAACATAAAAGTTAACATTGCCGTAAGTAAAGCGGGAGAATATAGCAAATTAATAGAAGACCGCAAAATCCACGTTAATGGAAAACCTCTGCATAGTTAACCTTTAATTAGTATACACTCTTCGTCGCAATTCTAACTAGTTATGATATTCACCTCTCTTTATAGTGAGCATACTCTGTATAATAAAGGTTTTACCCGGTCCAGAAGATCTTCGTTATATAGAGGCTAGAGTAAATTGGTACGCTATGCAGCCTTTTTTTTTTTTTGGCGGGCGGTCTGAGGACTATTGGCGGGGTTGTCTCTGTTTTCAGGTGTGTCACTGAAATGTATCTGTTTTATCTCGGTGATACTGTGAAGACTGATGTGTCGTCGCAGTTCTGTCGCGATCTCAAAGGAACCCTTGCTTCCATCTTCAATGAAAACACCGACCTTGGTAAGCCCCAAAATAGCAGTGCTATTTCTATTTATAGACATTTCCGGGTGTTAGAAAAGTGGTAAAGTTGGAAGGGTTTGACCAATAATTCAATATACATGCCTAACAGAGACACCAACATCACATGGACGTCGAAATCCCAAATCGGATTTTGGTTGGCTTTGGTAGTATGTGTAAGAAATCCGGTCTCAGATACTGACGCCGTCTGTGTGACGTCATCACGACCAGGTTGCTGATAGTTCTCTTTTGTTCTTTTGTGCTTCACTGCAACGTTCCCATTCAAGTCTCTCCCTTCCAGCCACTACATCTGTTCGGTCGGAGGTGAAATAAATATTTCCCGCAAAATATGGAACATTTCGATATAATTGAATTTGACATAAAACACACCTGTTATGTTGTGTACACAGCAAAGATATCTGTGTCAAACGATTCAGCCATAACTGTGAGAAAACATACATTTTTAAAGCTTCAAATTCAATTATATGTTACAACATTTGAAAAAATGTCGACAAAAATTCATCAAATTTCGATAATTTATGAGTCATGTAGCAAAAATGATGCTGAAATCGATGTTTTTGAGCACAAGTTTATTATATATCTTTGCACTGTGTTTTCATTGGATGTTGTCATCAGAAATACTAAACTGTTCATTATACAAAGTGGAACATTGCAAATGAGATCACCAGCAGGACTGACAGAACGTGGTCCCGTTATCTCGGGGTGTTCTTAATTGGGAAAGGGTGGGCGTTTTTTTAATGGAGGAAACTAAAAAGGGGACCACTATTAATTGCCCCTATTCGTAATAGGTCTGTATATACATGTATGCATCTGTTTAAAAATATGAATTTTCGATATTAAGCTCACAATAATATGAGTATTTTCGGGCTGCCACATGACATAACTGGGATGATCTCAAATAATTACAATATGTATATACTTTTGGGTCGCGGTGAGTATTGAACACTTATTGACCTGAGAACGACCAGTCAGATCACAGTATTTCAGGGTTGAGACTTCGTAAAATTTTCTGGTCGCCCTCGGGGCGACCAACTTTAAAAAGTTAGTCGCCCGGCACAAAAGTTGGTCGCCAGGGGCAATTTTTGCAAAATTTGTCTAGCCCGCCTCACGTGAAAAAACAACAAGTAAATGGTGTTTAAAATAATCAACAGCATTTAGCTGAAAATATTCAGAAAAAAAGGTTACTCGCCACTCGGTCGACCAACTCAAAAAAGTTGGTCGCCCGAGCCAAAAGTTGGTCGCCACGGGCGACCGGGCGACCGCGAAATCTCAACCCTGGTATTTACCCAAGTCATGTAACAACTGGTTATCACTGTAGGTCAGTTACGTTAAACTTATCAATTCTAGTCGAATTGCTGTTTGAATGTGCTTCAAATAACTTCAAATACACTATTAAAAATGTTAACTGCTTGTCATTCCAAACGCTGGAATAAGATCACTTTCTGACGTCAATGGGACGTAGGTTTTTAGTCGGAATTCCATTTCGCTTTCCTTCCTTTACTTTTAATGACCAACGGACGCTGTTCCGAGGACGTTTCCTGTCGGTGTCTCTGCTTGGCTGTTTTGAACCTGCGGTCCTGAATGTTAAACGATTTAGATTTAAAATATTATATATAATGACTTTTCCGACTGTATACTCAAACTATTTAATGGCCTTGAGCTGAGAATAGACCTAAGAACATTTAAATTTAACACCATCAAAGTGATGTTATCGAGAAATCTTCAGAACATAGTATATTGTGTTGTAAAAACCTAACAAAGACTGGATTGGATATACATTTGCAGTATGCAATGTTGAATCCGGACCAAACTTGATTGTCGTAGATAGAAAACAAAAACCATTTAAAATGGCGATACAATCCGTTGTGATAAAACAGCTGACTTCTGATGAGATGTTTCTGCTATGTATAAACACAGAGCGGATGGATATTTCAAAAAGTAGTACCCCCTTAATGAGTATTATTCTCGTGGAATCCCCAGTGGGTCTGCTGAGTAAAAAGGTATTACACACGACAGATCGAACCGCCGTAGAGGCTGGTTGTTGAACATATTTTAAAAACTAGTTCCTCTCTTTTATAAGTACTGTTTTCGCGGAATCCCCAGTGGGTCTGTGGAGTATAAAAGGTGTTATTCAAAACGGACCGAACCACCGAAGAGGTTGGCTGTTGAACAACAACGCGATACATTTTTGTTGAAAGGATAATGAAAATTATCCTGTAAAAAGACAAGTTTCGAGTGCAGCACTGACCCAGAAATTGTACAGTTTTTTACTTAACGGATATTCCCGTACTTTCGGTGCATTCATGCAGTGTGTTTATTTGACCTATCTTCAGCCCTGTTATTGTGGTAAAAATATGCTTGCTGTTGTTGTTTTTACCGTGTCTAATTGACACTTGGAAATGAAAGTCCTAAGGAGTTACTGCACTGAAATATTTGACTTTTTGTCCTTTTTGTTTTTGTTTTGTCGTTTTCTTTTCTCGCTTTTTTTTATTTCCACGCATCTCCGACGAAACGGCTATAGGGCTCGGATATTGAAACTTTTGTACTGGAACTGATAACAGTTTTAACGAACCCAGAGCCGTAAAAAAGAAAAGATATCTCTATTCCTTTCACAAATTTACAATTTGTATTGTACACATTGCTTGTATTGTGCTTTTGTAAGTGCAGATTTAATAACTCGCATTCCACCTTCTTATTGTTTACGAACCATCCTTGGCTGCATTGATGTTTTGTGTGTAATTGGCAACCGTGGGGAGTGGTAATCGATTCATATTGGCCCTGATATATTCTATATGGCTTAATGTGATAAGCCGATAACGCCACAGGGTCGAGAACAACAAATGACCTTTCACTTGTTATTGCTTGTAGTATTTAAAATTAAGTGTTAAATTAGCTTTTTATGACACTTTTTATTTGATGTCCCTCCCCAGCAAACAACCGACGTCCTTTTTGGTTGAAAAAAGGTTGGATTTCGGTCGCGACGACTTCACAACCATATTCTGACCTATTACCCCCAAAACCCGACTTTATTCCGACGTCGAGTCGACGTCGGTTTTCTGACGTCATTCCGACGTTGCAAAAACGATCAAAAAGCGATGAACATTATTATCGCTCACCGGAAATGGAAGTCATTTTGAAAAAGAGGAAGAAAAAACGTAATTTTTGCATGAAAATTTTAGAATTTTGATGGCGCGTCGGTATTTTTCTTCCTAGATTGTAAAAATGTACATGGAAAATGCTTTCGTATGTATTTCACAACAGCAGTTGAATGATTAGTTATCTATTAATTATATAACTCTAGTCAGTTTCAGGTCGGAATCCGACGTCGGTTCAAATTTCATATACAACCTAAAACCGACTTAATTCCGACGTCGGATTTAGGTCGGAACCCGACGTCATTCTGACGTTGAAAACCCGACGTCGGTTCCATTTCATATACAACCAAAACTGGCACGTCAGTCCGACGTCGGAAACGTCGGGTTACGACGTCGACCCGACGTCATTCTGACGTCTTAATGTTTGCTGGGTCATACAATGACCCGGGCGCGGGTGAAATTGCGTATGAAAAATGCAATAAACTACAATTTTTTTCTTTGAAATTAGAATAATGATAAAAATACGATACGACGGCTTTGTAGGCCATTGGTAATTGCTTTCTTTTCACAGTCTGCTCACTCTTTGGTTATTGTTTTAATTTCCTTGTAAAAGTTTACTTCAGTTATTGGTTTTTAACGCTCTTTGCAGCGTACTGGAAAACGGTGCAGTGAAGTAGGCCATAATACAGTTGCTGATTGAAGTAGTGCTTTGTGTGGTTGCTGCTGTTTATTACGAAAGTGGACCACGTAAATACATTCAGCTTAATAGGTGCTGGTGTGTGAACACATCGTCACTTTATATTGAATTGCTTAAAATAGAAGAGGGTGTTCTATATATTTATGTTAAAATATGTTATACAGGGGCCCCTCGTTAATTCGTCCTCGGTTAATTCGGTCCCTCGGCTAATTCGTACCAATTCCGTCGGTCCCGATTTTGGGACCAATTCACTTCTATGTAAAAGTACGAATTAACGAGGACTCGGATAATTCGTCCAAAAAATTTACCCTCAATTTTTTTCTATTCTGGTCTTTTAACAATGCATAGCCATACAGATTAAGCATGCCACACAGTTAAAACAACACGTTACTCGGGCATCATGTGTAGCGAGATGAAGCGGTTGCATAATGAGCATTGTGGGGCAGTAATGATGGCGTTTAGGGATTATGATTGACATGGTGTTCTCAATACACCGAGTGTCTTAGTGTGCACAGCGTTTTCACTGGACATTAATCCGGAGCATCGTCTGTCACGTACTATGCAGCAGCTTAAGATGCCGTTTGTCTTCTGTGGACACTTCGAAGTGTATATAAATTGTGAACAATGGTCATGCATTTCAACTTGCAAAATGGCATCAAAACGAAAACACAATGATTACACAATGAACCTTAAGTTCAGTGTGTTATAGCAAATAACGAGTGGCTCAAAAACCAGAACTGAAATAATGACGGAGTACGGGGTACCTAAAAGTACTCTTGCTTCATGGATAAAGAATAAGGATATAATAATCAATGGTGTTGAAACCAGCCAAATTGAGCCTGCTCGAAAGCACACAAGGCTTGAAGGTTCATTGTTGTTTTTGTCAATTCGAAAATTTGACCCCCCGGTTTATTGGTACCCTCGGTTAATTCGTACTTTTTCCCTTGGTCCCGAGGAGTACGAATTAACGAGGGGCCCCTGTATTTTAAATCACAATTTTTAACGGATTGAAAGAACAGTGAAATTTTATCTGCCACGCACGCAGCTAAAAAGTTGGACAGGGAAGTTACTGTATTTGTATTTATCTATCAGGTTCAGAAAATTCAAACTTTTCAAACCGCTTCAATTTCCTGGTAACATTTTGAGCCCCGCAAAGCAGCTAGAAGGAGCTAATGTCAACTAGAGCTGATACTGAATATGTCCAAAAATCAATGTGTGAAGTGCATTTATTAATATTTATTTTTGTATAGTTCATTTAAATGTATTATATGTTTCTGTGAGAACACGCTTTTGGTTTCTCTGTGGAGCCATGCCTTCACGAATTCGGGTTCGTGTCGTGGCTGATCGGTGGTTCCTCTGTAACACCTTGATCCTGTGGACATCTTGGGCCACCCAGATTTGGCACAAACGGTCTTAGGAGGAAAACAAAGATTACCCAGTCAGGAGTAAAAGACGTCTTTTGATGAGTAACCTTATTCATCGATGGCACCAGCCCCTCTTTCCTTAAACAAAATAAAGAGATGTCTACTGATTGAGGGAAAAATATTGAAGAAAAAAATAATTTTCCTGTCTCATAAATTACAGAACAGCAAAGGTCTAAAAGGGATCGTACATACATATACATGGCGAATGCGTCATTAAAATGATTCTACTTATAAATGAAGTTGGGATATCTAGAGTACTTATGGAAAAATGTTTATTTTGTTCCCAAAATTTAACTTTTTCTTCTATTTGGAGCTAACAGAATATCAGTTGTCCATAAGTTTTGAAGAAAATAATGCAGGGTTTCCGTGGTTCAAAACAAATTTTCTCCTTTCACTTGGGAAGACTTAAGGACAGGCAAGGAATGAAAGGGTTGTTCCCTTAATAACTCCAGGAAAAGGTACTGGGGAATTTTTACAAGGAACTCCTTACAGGTAATATTAATAGAGAATACCAATGCTGGAAACACAACCCCTCTTTTGAACAAAAACACTTGTTCTGAAGTGGCATTGATTTTTTAATAAAAAAAGAATCCCCGCCTCCCTAAAATATAATAATAATAAAGATATGGTGTTCAATTTTGCAAAAGTGTGACGTGACTCGCAGTGGTGAACATCACACAAAAATTAGAAAATTATTAGCCTTTGATTTCGCCGACGGAGTCTTTGGATACAAAATAGTTCCATTGTATCGATACCAGTTTTGCGACTGTGGAGTCTATATCTGTTCTCTTTGTTCCATTTGTTGTATAGAAAGTGCAAGTGCACCCACTGTGAACTAGGTTATATTCGATGTTGTCACAATGGAATGTACTTTAGTACAGGAATCAACTCAAAGCATTGTTCCGTTTTGGTTGGTGGTTTCTCAGAAATTCAATCTGGAGAAATTATCTGCGTTGTTTTGTAAGCCCGACAAAACATGTTTGTTTATGGGGTTAAATGACAAATTCCGAGAAATCCACACTTCCGCCTGTGGTCTGTTTGTTTTCAGTACGACCAAACAAACATTACTAAACCGATAGTTCTGAGTCCTGACATCACCCGTTGTACTTTGTATGAGGATTCCCATCCACGAAACCCCTTCTGAGGACGTCACGTTTCAATTTGCAGAAGGATCTTAAGGACCCTGAACAGTTTTTCTGTTCGTTCGATTGTGCGTCCGTATTAGGTTTGTCAGTGCAATTTGCAATTGTGTACACATTTATATAGTTATTTCTTAGTTCTGGACATTACCATTTTTGACTATGCAACCAACTCTTTATTCGAGCTTCGTTTATCAAATAGATCAAAATTTGAGGCTTTTAACTCTGTTCTTGATACATAGAATTATTCATTATCTAAACGCAACCGCTGTAAATAGGTTTTTCCTCACACCGAATTTAAGCATTTAAATGTATTCTGTAAAAATTTGAGTACTGTTGCAGCATTTTGTTCTACTGGTCGTATAAACTAAAACTCTTTATTAACGGGCCTATTGTCCAGGTATTTTATTCTCACATGGTATCAAAGATACCATATGAGATTGAAATGCTTAGAATTCTTCACCTATTTTTTTTTTTTTTTTTTTTTTTTTTTTTTTTTTTTTTTAGTTTTCCGCCAAAATCTTCTTCGCGCTTCTCCTCCGAAACCGCTGGGCGTAGAAAGTTGAAACATGGCACATGTATGTAGACCAACGTGAACTCGATCTGCGTCGATTTTCAGTTACCTTAAGCATTGTCTTCAAGGTCAAATTCAAGGTCAAAGGTCAATTGCGGCCGAATTCTTTTTCGAGCTTCTCCGAAGAAACGGCTGGGCGCAGAAAGTTGAAACTTGGCACACATACGCAGACTAATGTGAACTGGATCTGCGCTGAATTTCAATGACCTTGAGCATTATTTTCAAGGTCAAATTCAAGGTCAAAGTTAAAAAAAGTAATATCTGGAAAACGGTTAGAGATAGAGCGATTCTGAGCGAATTTTCGACCCAAAGGGTATAACACACTGCATAAAAGGGTATCTCGGCGAGCGCGACCCGATCGGGTGACGATCGACGTCGAAACCGGAAGTTGGCTAATATCTCGAAAACGGTTAGAGATAGAGCGATTCTGAGCGAATTTTCGACCCAAAGGTTATAACACACTGTATAAAAGGGTAACTCGGCGGCGAGTTTTCGAGCCTTCGGAGTTAAAACAATTCTAGTTGTGTTTTTGTTTAAAAAATTTGTCTGAATGTGAAAAGTGCTTTCAAATTCTTTGTTTTATTAATTATCCCCCGACATTTAGTGTAAGCTCCATAATTCCGTATTTTGTCTCAAGTTTCCCAAATGTACCCCAATATACCATGTGAGACAATTGCGCTCGCGCAATTAGCTTCTAGTTCTCAAACGTTTGTACATTGTTTTGTGATACTTTCCAGTTTCTTGGTTAATCTTCATTGCATTTTGATGACCCTTCACAATATTGCACTTTTTCTTAAGGGGAATTTTTATTACCGGACCCCGAATTAGCGCATGAAGGCCTCTAGTGTATCTAACTGGTAGCATTCTGGAAACGTTTCTTTTCCATTTTTTTAGTTTAAGGTTGTCTCGACAGGAAAAGTAAATAATGAGATTCCGCGGAACCCAGATTTTTAGGGTATGATCCCAATGTTATCCCGATTTTTTTTTCAGATATGGTGCAAATCCCGAAATTTCAACAAGATCCAATTGCGTAGTCACTCATGGCTTCTCAGCTAGGAAATCACCCGTGCTTCCAGTTTCTGTTTTTTATAAAATAGAGAAAGCTGGAAAATTTGTAAGCCATGGCCCATTGCCCTTGTGAAATTTCCAAAATGCGGTTAAGATGAGAAAAACGTACCCATCCCACCCAGCCGACACTGCCGACATCGGACATTGATCGATTCTGGTGGCATATGTAAGACACCCGACGGTGAATTATAGCGTTGCTCAAAGCCTCAGCCCCGCCCCCCCCCCACCCCCATCCCCGCCCACCTCCCCCTTCAACAACAGCAAATTTTTGAAGTGACGTAGAAATGTAAGTTTTCTCTGTTTTAGGAAAGAAGTTTGTGTTTGACATCCAACGCACACTAAAAGAAGCATTGGACAATACAAGACGGGAACTCCTGCGCATGAATATTAGAGGGGATGGGCTGCTTACAGAACCTGCGGAGGCCTGCGCTGAAAGCGTGGATGAGGGAACTGCAAGGCAAAGACGACACAGCTGGTGTGCGAACGGATCTGTAAGTACAGGGCTTGTATATCTATCGACATATATTTAGCAAAGACAGTTACTTGCATTCCTTTGCAAGAAACTTGCGTTGTTTTTTTTTTTTTTGGTTTTTTTTTTGTTTTTGTTTTTTTTTTTTTTTTTTTGTTTGTTTGTTTTTTTATTTTTTTTTTTTTTTGTTTTGTTTTTTTTTTTGTCATTCGAGGGCGTACGTGTATTTTAACGTGATAATATGCAAATTATGCCCAACTTTGATGAAATGTTCATCACAAGCAGGTATCACGTGATATATATTTCTTTCAGTTCTTTAATAGAAAGTCCATAGAAATACCAAGTTTATTTCCTAATTTAGCTGCATGGTACAGTTTTTTTTTTTTTTTACATTTCAAAAGGCGCAGGAAAGTCATGAAGAAAGCCGTGAAACCCAAGAGGAGTCATTTGTGTGCGAAGTGTGTATGGATCAGGAACTCAACACGGTGTTCATTCCATGCGGCCATGCGTCGTGCTGTGATTCGTGTGCTATGCTCATGGACAAATGTCCCATATGTAGAAGTCATATAAGCAACAAGCAACATCTCTACCTGCCGACAAGAATGCGACACGCCTCGCGGTGACACACCTATAGGATCCTAGTTTTTAAGTCTGTATTTATTTGATGGCGGAGGGCGAGAGGTCGGGTCTCGTTGCCTGGCTGTCTGCACTTAAACTGCACTTCCTGTCGGATAAGTAATGTGTCGGTTCATGCCGATGACCCCTTTTCTTTCGAACAGTTTGCGAATTGCAAATCTGTGCAAATACTGTTTGATCGAAATAAAATACTCATATCGTAAATGTTGGCGGTACAAGGGTAATCTGCTTTAATTTATGTATCTAAACGCATTTTACCAACAAAGGAATTTCACAGTAATTTATGGTCTCGTAGCAGATATCGTTGAAGGTACTGAAGCAATTGTTTTAAAAGGTGCGATGAATATGTACATTTTACCTGATAAGGAAGTAATAAGCGATTGGTTTATCTGCAAAATTTTCCCCCAGACAGGAACAGGAAGTGTGTCGAAAAGAGGTGGTGGGAATTTTGCTAAAAAAACAACATGTGAAAAGGATAATAAATATTGTGATGGAAAGTCCTTAAAAATCAAAGGACATCGTGGTAAATTGAAGTACTAAAGCTTATAAATTCAACAGCGAGATAAACTTGTATGAAACCCAAAAAAGCTTAACAGTTATGGCCTGGTTCGTTTTCCCTAATCTTTGGTCAAAAACAATCACTGGGCTAAATCGTATCAAAATTTGATTTTGTATACTTGTGGAAGATCAGTCAATGTATTTACGAAAAAAGTCAGTGAGTACTAAGGAAGAAAGAAGCCTTTATTCACGGCAAATTTATCTGTCAAAAGGTTTATGATCATTGAATAAAATATGTGTATCTGATTTCATCTGGTGCTTTTGAGGAGAAACGCTACGGGTGAGGTTTATCTGTTTGTGTGCGGTGCGTCGCGAATTAACCTTTATCTGGCTGTTGATCAGTTATGCAATTAAGGTTTTAAATGTGGCATGTTTAATAGAGTTTATTCTTATATATCCAAGTCTTTCAAGTTGACTGCATATTATATTTATTATGTGTGAGACTATACCGTATAGATGGCTATAAATAGCTCTTCTGTATCTCCATTGTATCATAGCAATGCTAGTCATTATGTGTGTAGCAAATGTATTCCAGAAAGTTGTGATGTAAAGGATCTGATGAAAAAGGGGTTTGCTGTTTGGTTACAACACTTTAGGTGTGGGTCGGAAACCGCGATAACAGTATTTTGGTGAACAACATTAGATACTGTCGTAGTTAAGTTAATAACGACAATTATTTCTGTTTTGTATGCACATAATTTTGTATGTACATAATTTTAAAAAAGTCGTTTACATTAAATCTGAGTACAACTTTTTTCATATTTTTATGCACATAAAAGGTCACTACCTCGATTGAGCAGTGCATAAACCACCTTACGCTCCTACTTGTATTTGAAAAGCGAATAACCATGGAAAGGCTTGGGTTTTACATTCATAAATTTTTACCCCCCCCCCCCCCTCCCTCCAACCCAAAAAAAGAGCAAATTAGAAAGGTTGCTGCGCCGTCGGTCATCTGCATTTTGTTACCAAACACCAAAAAATAATTGTGTCGGTTTCTGTCGGCTGGGCAGCGTGTATCCAAGCAGCGCTTTACTCAGTTAATTTCAATAAAAGTGGTTATGAGCCGCATTTTTAGCAATGAATGGTTCATTATTCATTCTGAATATGTGTATTCAGTCAACATGGCAGCAGATTTTGACAGGGAATGTTAGGGTCTAGTATTCCTGTGAGCCGATGGCGACAGGTGAAAGAACCAAGAAAAGCGTTGGAAGTGTAACATTCTAAGATTCACCAAAGTGTTAGTTTCTACATTCACTGCCTTTTGTTAACAGAATAGCTTTCATGTTGATCTTTGTTAGCGATCGCAATGCAATAAATGATTGCATGATCAGTGACTGGTTTGCAGTTACATTTGTGAATAGCAAGAGATGTTATATTTAAAGAGTGTATTGGTCATTTATAAATACTGTTCTTATTAAGCTGGAGCGTTTATTGAGGTTGAATGGGTCTGAAAAAAATATTAAAAAATGACTTTTAATCAGTTACCCCAATCACGTGACATATTTTTCTGGTTTACGTTGCTTACCACGCCTGTTCTACCTTAAAATGATTTGTGATCAAAAAAATATTTCTTATCTGGTCTCAACTTTTTTTTTGTATTTCATTTTTTACTTTTGCCTGGTTGAAAACCTAGGTTTATATGAATAAAGCGGCATTGATTATTCTTACTATATCATTATACTGTATTCAGGTTCAGTACCCATAACTGTACAAAAAAAGACTGAACAAAAAAAGTCGTAGTAAAGGTAAATTGGAATCGTCTTAAAAGTTTATCTATTCTTACAAGAGTAATACGGTAATGTGTTCTGTATTAGGGCAAGTTTTTCACAATGCAACGTCCATTGCTGCGGCATGTCCCGTTTCTGACAGATACACATTTTTATGTTGTCCTTTTAGTAGCCCTTAACCTTGAAGAACATAATTTCACTAACCGGTTGTTTAGCGATGCAAAACGACTACTTTAATTCTGTTTTGTTACGTATTTACAATGATACAAACTGCTGCAATTAACACAACATAAACACTTTTCAAGCACAATTTATAAATTTATCCCACAAAGAATCGTCCATTGTTTGGCCATTTCAAAGCCAGTGTTATCAGATTTTTGTTATTATGCTTACCGTTTCTGCTATTTGGTCATATTAACTGTGTATTTGCATTAGGCTAGAGATGTAAATTTGCTTGTTCATCTTCATAAAGCACAACATTAGAGAAATTAATTATTATTCTGAATGGGTTTTCGTGATAGAGTAGCACAGCGTAGTGAGTTTGGTTTAATTCAAAGCCAAAAAAAAATGGTATCATTTTTTTTTTTTTTTTTGTGCTTTTTTTTGTGTCTTCTAGGCAGTTTTTCTGTTTCCTAAGGAAGTTATCATGAAGTCATGCAGAAGATTTATCGCAGGTAAAAAGTTTCAGTTGGCGTACATACGTTTGCTTCTCATTGTTTTCGCCAACTAAGAAGAGATTACTGAAAAGTTTCGGTTTAAGTACATAAAAGACAAGGTTGTCAGCACTGAGAAAAGCTGGAGATTGGTTTGTTTTGTTTCTGTCGGTAGATTCGCTAAGGTTTTCCAAGAATCTGTGTTCACTTACAAAATGGAGCTGTTTTGCAGATCGACCAATTTTTAGCGAAACTAACAGCTGTTGTAAATTTAGATCGATGGATTAACTAATTCTTGCCGTGTAAATGTTTCTGTAAATATCGTAATAAAAATACAGTGACCCCATTAATACGAAATCGGTTAATACAAAGTATCGGTTCTGACCAGGGTATTTTTCTTTTCTTTCTTTCTTTCTTTTTTTTTTTTTTCTTTTTTTTTTTTTGGTTTTGTTGAAAGCGTCAAAGAATTTTAAAACACTGCATGGGGTGGCATTCTGTCGACACGTCTTTGGGGTAACCAAGGAAATCGGAAAAGTATCGGTTAATACGAACACTTTTTTTGCAAGGCCCCACAGATTTCGTATTATCCGGGTTCCACTGTATATCTATTATATTTAAAGAAAAGATGGCATTTATGTGTGTTTTGTGCAACATTATTAATGCAAATTTCTGCTCTGCGGCAGCAGATATTTATACGCTTGTACATATTTATACTTTGGAACAAAAGTGTAGAATATAGTGGTGGGAGTTTTACTTATTTTGTACTCAAGTCAGGGTGAGTTATTTTCGAATATCTGCTGTTGATGTTTTAGTATAATTTAATGAATGAAGTTTGGTATGTTTTATGGTCAAACCATGGGATAATTAATTGTATTTGAAAGCATCTTAGATTTTTTTCACGATTAACTGCTAAGCAACTTTTAGAATTTTTTGCTTGCCTGTAGAAAAACATAATCTGATGCGAAGACGTTTCCATATATTCAACTACAGAAATAATATTAAAAAATTGTTATATTGCCAAGTGGTTTGTTTTATTGTTTGCATAGATTATTCCTCCATACAAAGATTTTTAGCCCCCAACCGGGGATTTAACCCGGAGGAGGACTCTAGGTTTTGGTGCTGACCGTCTGCCCATCACCGTGTATTACCCCGACTGGATAATCCTTTTCCTAAGATATTTTTGTTTCCCCGTAGAAGGGAAACCTTTTGTTTTTGTGCATTCTGTGTGTATGTAGTTTGTGTTTGTTGTGGACACCTGATTTCTTAACAGGACAACTGTCGAACGAAACGTCGGATCGTGGGTTGGACCGCTTTTTCGGATGGTATTTGACGTAAATTGGAGAATGTTTCTCGTCATGGGACGTCAAACGTGACAATTGCGTCTTTACTGTAACTGCAGAACGAAATGTATTAGCTTCAAACTTGGTAGGATCACGTCTTGAGGCGGGGGGGGGGGGGGGGGGAGGGGAGGGGCGGGTGCCGGTTCGTAATGTGCTTGGTGTATATAGCACATTATATGACGTCTTTTGGGCAATAGACTTATTTACAAGACAACTCTGGAACATCGGATCAGCTTCAACTTTTTTGGGATTATGCCTTGGGTGGGTCTGCCGAGTGCTGTTTTCTTTTATGCATAATGCTCAAAACGTAAACAATGTGTCATGACCGTAATTGCAAAGCGAAACGTCGGATCAGCTTCGAATTTGGTAGGATAATGCATGAGGTGAGTTTGACGTTTCATATTCTGTTTGGCATTTATAGCGCCACGCATGACGTCAGAACGCGTTGTGAACACCTAACCTTGTTAACACGATAACTCGAGAACTACAAGTCGGATCAGCTTCAAACTTGGTGGGATTATGTTTGGGGTGGGACTTTCGGTTGCAGTAGTCCATATTTAACAATGCATGACGCCACATAACGTCAAAAAGTGAGTGCAAATTCGCGCCTCTCCTGCTTCTGCTCGGAATTTTGAGGAGGAATTGTGGTGGGGGGGGGGGGGTTCGATAGCATCCGGATGGAGAAGTCGGGGGGAGGGAGGGGGTGCCGATGCAGAGACGTTCAGAGGTAAGCGGGTGAGCGGGTAAGACTGGGGTTTGATAAGCGGGGGTCGGGAGGTTATGCGGTACCTTTGTTATCGCAGGTTTTCGCAGCTGGGTGGGCATAGCATTACACATTTTCTGAATAAAAATTGTCATTGAACCAAGAGTGCTGGGGATGCTATTCGCACAGTTGTGCAGGCAAGAAGCTCATCATTTTGGCAAAAAGGGTCTCTTCCCCCCTGCCCCGCTCCGCATCGAGATGAGTCATCTACTGTACAGTTATGAAATCACCATTAAAAAGGGAATTGTTGATGTAGCGCCCACCTTCCAGACCCCGTTAAAAAGACCATGGCAAAACCTGTTTGTACCAGGGTTGGGTTTTGGACCGTCCGAAAGGTATTTAAGACAGGAGATGGTCTAAAACTGGTTCTTAATCGTCTAAAAACGTCGAAAACTGTCCAAAACGTTCAAAACCATAAAACATCTAACAAGCTATCATTGCATTTATTGTTCTGCAGATCAAAACCGAGTACATTGAACACAAATATAATGAACGTATTAAGTGTATCCCTGTAACTCAACACGCTATTAAAAATGTGAAAGTGTCACATTTAAAATAAAAGTCTGCAAATCACATCGACATTTTTTGTCAATAATTTCACTAAAGTCCCGATCGCCTATGAGCATGCGGTAGCAGAACATTAATTTGGACGCTTTCTTATTTCCAAGACGATTCCGGAGTGTCTTGTAAATAAATCCAAAGTTTGAGAAAATTCGCTCTTTAGAGGCAGACGATGGCGGCGTGACCAACAGTTGTATGGCCATGGCAATCAAATCAGGATGCAGTGTAGAACTCAGGAGCCCCTTCCACCATGCATCAGGGCGCATTTCTGGTGCAGATTCTGAGAAGTAGACTTGAGGAAATGGATGTGACTTGCCCTCAAACGCTATTAAGCCGGAGACAAAACTCTGGTTCCGTTGCTGAATAAAAGAATGAACCTCAGCAACCTGCTCCGGATTCAGCAGGGTGCTGTAATCTTTTTTTGTCTAGGTTACGACAGGCCAGTTTTACTGTTTTACAGTCTTTCTATCTGTTTTGGAAGGTTTCTTTATCCAAATTGGGGGGGGGGGGCCCACTACCAAGGGGTATTTATCCGTGTCTTGAAGGTGGTCAGTACAAACCAGGGTTGGCCAGTTTTGGACATGGTAGTTTAAACCAGGGTTCTATAACTTAACTGTCCGTCCAAAATAGGTTTTGGACGGTATCCAGACAGAAGGGCCTTGGACAAATGGGCCTTGGACATATGGGCCTTTCCCGAAAAGGCCTTTCCCAAAACGGCCCAAAATGAAAAGTTGGACGAAAGGGCCTTGAGAATTTTTTGAAGGGTTTTGAGTTTAATTATTTAATAAAATATGTAATAAAATAACAAGTAAAAAACAAACTTCATTGTGTTTTTACAGATAACTGCCTTGATGTTTTGTTTCAATTACTCTACATCACTCTGTTGAGATTTCCGAAGCTCTGTGCCAGCATAATCCCTGTTTGTACCAGTTACTGACTTGATGTTTTACTCTTTGCAAAGACTCTTTCAATTACTTCCCATCACTGTCTTTAGATGCCAGATTTCGGAGTCATTGTGCCACAAAAGATAATCTCTGTCCTTCGTTTCGTTCCTCTGCAATGTGCTGTGTAAGCACGCGCGCTAATCGGGATGATGTTGGCGTGTCAATGTCTTGCCGATATGTAAGGAGTTCCGAACGTGGGGTCTTTACTTGAACTGTGACCAGCAGCAATGGAAATAATACAAAGTAATCAAGGACAGCCAAAAAATTGTCTCGATGGCTTCATGTACGTTAAGAAAAATAAAAAGAATTTTGAGAACCATATCAAAAAAAAATTCCCAAGGCCCTTTTGTCCACCTTTTCGCTTGGGGCCGTTTTTGGAAAGGCCCCTTTGGGAAAGGCCGTTTTGGGAAAGGCCCTTATGTCCAAGGCCCTTCTGTCCCGGATTCTGGTGTACACTGGTCGCTGCAATTAGCATGCAGATGACCTTCCATAGTGATTAGATACACATTATTAAACTTGGAAATTTTTAAAATTTACCATTGAAGACCACATATAAGGCACACGCTTTGATAGTTCACAGTACAGCAATATGTTGAGTGACCTTTCCATTATCGACAATTGATGAACAGATATTCCGTGAATGCTATGTCCTGTACTTGCCGTCAGGCTGGACAGTAAACATCTCAGCTGGGATGTTTACCTCCCACGTTTGAATGTAATAACACTTGCTATAGTTGTATTCACATTATAAATGACTGAAACCTATAAATATTTGGCTGGCCAGCCATCCGCCTTTTATAATTTATTTAGTATTTTTATTTATTTATTTATTTATGTCCGTCCGTCCGTCTGGCGACACTTGAAAGCACAAATTTGTGCAAGCAATATCTCAGCCGCTATTCAACCCTGGCGTTTGATTGCTGCTACAGTGGAAATATATATATTGAAGTTGTGCGACGTCGCATTATTTTTCGATTCGACAGAAAGTGACGAAATGGCGACTTGCTCAAAATAGGCAATTCTTTAGTATTTTTGTTGCCTACAGTGCAACTTTGTACACGCGAAATCTCAGCCCCTATTCAACCCTGGCTTTTGATTTTTGCTACAGTGAAAATATATATATCTCAGTAGTTGTGCGACGTCGCATTTTTTTTTCGAAATTGAAAAAAATGACGATATGGCGGCTTGTTGAAAATATGCAATGTTTTAGTATTTCTGTTGCCTACAGTGCAACTTTGTGCACGCTTTATCTCAGCCGCTATTCGACCCTGGCTTTTGATTGTTGCCACAGTGAAAATATATACACTGAAGTTGTGCGACGTTTTTCGATTCGACCACAGTTCGTGGCGGGGGATATTCATCAGTTTTACTGATAACTTGTTTACTCTGAGTTTCAAAAAGAGAGTGAAAATGTATTGTGTTATCCTAATTTTATACATTCGTTTTTTTTTCATATTCCCATTTCCACTAACTGACAAAAAAACTCGCTAAAAAGTTTAAAGATTTCTATACACGATGATTCAACTGACCATTTGTTGTCAGAATGTTGCGTCATATTAAAATCATAATTATTTATTCATCCCAAGTAAATATTTTGACCTTCCATAAATTATGAAAATCTGAATGGCGAAAATCCAAGTATGGCAAAAATCGATAGTAGCTGTTTTCTGAAGGTGTCTAAATAGGGTTGGGGGTTCCACCTACTAACTTCGCAATGTCAACCTACCTGGAGACATCATACAAATGTCGGAAAAGTACTGAGATCGCCGTATATACAGTGAATAAAAAGTAGGCGCAAAACAACTGACGTCCTCCTGAATGTTCCATAAATTAAGCCTCATTTTCAGTAATTTCCTAAGTGACCAATTATAGCATATATTTGCAGTGAGCGCTACCTTTATAAGGTTGCTTGTGACCAGGATACCTTTGCGACGTCGATTTTTAACGTCTACTCAAAAAGTCAATTTTCCGAACTCGATTCAGCGTTGCTCCAGAGAAGTTAATTAAGCCTGCCAAAAAGTTGGTTTTTCAGCGACCAAAAGCAACTCAAATCTACATTGCATTTTGTGTCCAACGTCGATGCTAAAGACGTGGATTAGACACTGGTCTATGGTTGCAATAAATCACAAGATTTAATGCTGCAAGGGAGGTTTTATGACCAAAATCAACGTCTGCTCAATATTACTTATCCATTCTATTCAATGCAGTGTCAAAGACGTTGATCTTTGGTCGAGGACAATCACAACCAAACCAGATATAATTTATTTTTATGGCCGCAAGTGTCTTATTCTCTATTCAGCAGCGCAAACGATCTAGTTCTATCTACCCGACCAAGGGAAGACATATATTGTTTGTACGATCTGTATTTGTGTGTGTCAGTCTGTTTATTCCTTGGGTAGGTCGGACGGTTTTTCAACTTTTTACGCACGTTGCATTAATAGGGAAGGTGTATGACGTCATGACGTAAAATCTTGTGTGCGAAAGTTCTCAACCGCTGAACATCGGAGAAAGTTCAAACTTGGTGAGATTGTTGCTTGGTAGGTCTAAAAGATTCTTGGTTTTGGTTCAAATTTTGCTGCAAGTACAACGAAGGAGTGCAGCGTATGATGTCATCACTTATTTTTTTTTATATTTTGAACACGAGCTTGTGTGCAAAATATCTCGATGATGGAAAGTCGTGTCAAATTTTATCTGCATATTCTTTGAGCCAGTCGGGACGTTTCTGTCAACTTTTGACAGTCACTGAACGGATTCAGTCACTGAACGTCGGGGAAACTTCAAACGTGGGTGTTTTACTTGGCACGTCTGAAAGATTCTCTTAAATTTTGCCGCAAGTACAACGGGGTATGACGTCGTCACGTAAAATACATATGTATATTTTGAGCACGATTTTGTGTGCAAATAATTCGGACAAGATATTAAATTTTGTATGGATGTTCCTTGGCTAAGTCGGACGGTTCAGCCAACTTTTGAAGAGTGTGGCAAAATTAAGGAAGGCGTGACGTCATTACAATAAATTTCATATGGGTACATTTCTCAGGCGCTCAACATCGGAAAAATTGAAAATTGGTAGGAATGTTGCTTATTAGGTTCGAAAGATTCTGTCAAATATGCTCGGAGCAGAACGAACGAAAACGGCAAATGATGTCGGATAAAAATATATCTCGATAGCGGAAAATTGGATCGACTTTAAACGTGGTGTACTTATTCCTTGGATAAGTCATACGGTTAATAGAAAATTAAGAAAGGCTCCGATCACATGAAAAGTATTATGTGAAATAATTTTGCAGTCGCGGAATCTAATATTCCCCCGCCTCCTCCATTTTGTAGGCTCTTTTGTTAACTAAGGATAATTATTAACTACGCTTGGAAATTCAGCATTTTCCACAAGATTCTCCAATGTTTCTGCATTCTTAAGACATACGTGAAAACATTAGCAAAACCGTTTCTGGCGTTTCTTGTAATTGACCTTTTTGTGCGTTACTAACCTACATTAATGAGTGTGTTTTCATTTGGCTGATAAGCTGTTCCATACATGGGAGTAATTACGTTACGGCTTGCAATGTTTGCACAGTACCTGGAAGTAGCTTTCACATTTAAAGTGGGTCATCTAATATCCTGTGTGCTGACAACTAGCGCACTATTTTGAACCAAACTGCCTTCCCCCACTCTCCAACCCAGGTGAGTCATGTGTTGCACAGTTACGAAGACTTTCTATTGCTTTCTAACCGATGGGAATGTACGAAGACAAAGTGTACATCATGGCTATAACTACACTTAGTTAACAAACCCTTACCGTAACGTTGACTGAAATGGTTACGGCTGCCTTAGAGTCGTGTCTTGGGGGTTGAGGTTAGCATAAAAATATTTCGGTAAGCCTATTTTTAACTGCTACCTTTTAAGATCTGGATAATAAAAACGTAAAGTAAAACTGGTTTGTAGTGACCAACTTCCAGTTCCGATAGCAAAACGTACGGTAAACCCCGCTTGTCTTGACCACGTTCCGTCTTCCCTTCTTCAAAAATTGGATAAAGGTGATATGCAACCCGACTACTGGGCACGTGGAATACATTTATAAAAGGTAAAAGGTCTGCTTATTCAGAAATTAGTGCAGTCTTTTTTAAATAAAACTTTGTGAAAGAGCCGTCGGGGGAAAGGAAAAATAGAGAGTGGTTACTGGTGAATTATGGGTCAATTCGGGGAGACATTTCTTTTTGTTTACATAACCAAAACATTTAACACGTGTCGATTGAAAGTTTGTGTGATATAAACCTGTACACTTATGTTATGTGTGCACTAGCTTGTCCAGTTTTTATTTTGGCTTTGGTTCAATTTTAAGGTCACAATGACGGTCATTTCACTCGAAATTTATTAATAACACGATAACGTAATGAACTTTATTACATATCATACATTACATAACACCATTCGTTGTTTCACTGACAGATGCTATTTCATGCCAAATTTTGGTGGATGGCTGTTGGTTAGTTAACATTGGTTTGCTAAACATGTAAAGAAAGTTTAGCCAAAGTATTGTTTTACACGATGTATTCACTTAGAACTACCATGGCGGAAGGTTTGGAACAGATCATTTCTAGAATCATATAAACAATTAACAAATGGCTTTCGGACTTTGTTTAAGATCCTATACTCACTCTACCACACCAGTCTTTTAAAGTGAATTTCAAACAAAACCACTGGCTTCGTGGCTTGGCAAAGCCTACCAAAGTCTTGATTTACTGTAGCGAAGGCCTTGAAACCGGAAGGAACCCTGATAAAGCTTGAAGGGATGCAGGGTGTACTGTACTTTTATTCTGTCTCAAAGATCGCAATTTCATTGGCTTGAGAGAATTTGTGATTCTATAAAAAGCTGAGAAACAAACGAATGCAACTTTAGGGACAGAAATCAAAGTACACGTAAATTGGTTGTCCCAACGACTTTTTAGTAGCACTTAAGCTTTTAAAAATGTCACTAGATAAGACAACTCAAGAATAACTAATTCCTCTCACTTGGACTGTTTTTAAATAATTATCGTAGGGCCATGTTTGATTGTTCGAGGTTTAAAGAGCAACGATACCCACCATGCCAGTTGCTATGTTCATTTGACTTTTTGTCTTTTTCTCCAATTCAGGCGACCAGTTATAGAGGGTGTAATTTTTTATCAAAATATATCTTTATATTTGGAGAATCAGCGAACTGTAACAACAGAAAGTAGCGTGTGATACAACAGTACCTATTAGTCTTCTTTACACTTATAATCTGTCTGTCTGAACTCTGCGAAGTACTAGATTTCTGCATTGAAAAATACGACTACCAATGTGAGCTTCCACTCCAAACATGTCTTTTAAATACAAACTTATAATGAATCAATCGATCATTGCAATGTTATTATGAATGTATTCATCATGCATTCACACTGTGCATACTGATAACCATTTCTGCTTTACTAATGAGGTATCTATATTTGATATGTTGCTTTATGTTTTTTTATATCGACAAAAACTTTCCGTGTGGATTATATGTATAATGGTTCAATGTCTATTTTTAAAACAATGACTCACCCGAGTAACGCTTCTTTTCAGTTTGAAAAGTCTACTGCTGTAAACGCCGAGGAAAAATGTACAGAGAGGTAAAGTTCAAGCTTTGCATTCATGAGCTTTCACCCTACATCGTTAATCATCGTTTCTATATAAAGTTTGTAAACCATCAGCATTTTAATGTTCACCTCAGTTATGCTGTTGATTTCTTATGCCTTTCTTTATTGCCACAAGTGAAATGACTAACATTTTACCAAAATTCCATAACGAGTACACATGGTAGTTATAATTGTTTTTTATTTAATTTTGAAACACATTATCGGAATAAATTAAAGACTTGTTTTCAAAATGAATATTATGACCCGAAGCAAACTTATATTTGGATAGTTATATATATATTTTTTTAAAATGACCACTTATTACCCACCACAAAACAAGATTAAGGGGTTTTGATTTAAACAGAAACTCTTAAGTAAATTGGAATACGAAAACGAATCGCTTTCCTCCAAACCAACTACAGTATTTCGTCATTTGTAAACTTTATCAAATATATATATATATATATATATATATATATATATATATATATATATATATATATATATATATATATATATATATATATATATATATATATATATATACAACTACCAATTATCTATATAAATATGCTAATATACTAGATAACGTTTATTTTTAAATCGGTGATTCTTCATAATACTCTACAAGTACACTCACACGAAGTACTTTTCACTCCAGTATTATCTTATGCCATTGATATAAGGCTTCCAAGAACATATGGATTGTAGAAAAAACTGGTTTGATTTCTGAATTGCTTTTATCTCCTTGCACTGAGTTTCCGTTTTAGTATCGTGGTTAAACCTCTCTTTTGGGCTTTCGCTCTCTTTTTTTCTATTAACTATGTTACCCAGAATGTGGTGTATACGTGCACTGTCATGGAGCGCATAATGTCTTTCGGTCAAGAGAAATATCAAGAATTCATTTGCACACAAGGTTTATCTTATGTGTGGTAATTTAATCTTTTTTATATTATCTGCTTCTGTGAGTTGTTTCATCGAATATTTATGCATTCTGTGGCACTGCATAGATTCTAATACGATATGTTCTTCAAATCATAAACAAACATCGATTTTTTGTGATAGCCCTAACGCGGCTAATTCTTGTGTCGTTTCATTTTGACGATTTTAATGACAACTAAATCTCCTAAATGTGTATTTCAATCGATTAATAACATGAACATTCTGCATTCTTGGTATTTAATAAATTTTTAAAATTAATTATCATTAAATAATTGCTACATTTCTAAAGCCCCTTCTCAACATTAGCTCAAGGGGCTACAAAAGTAAACAGGAAAATTATAACAACAATACTGAAAAGAAATAAAGATTTAAAATAAAAATACTGAATACAAATGCATAAAACTGTTCAATAAAATTGAAAATATAAATAGATAAATGAGTGTAAACACTCACTATAATAGGCTCGCCTGAACAGAAAAGTTTTAAGCGACTTTTTAAAAACAGTTAAAGACGAACTCAATTGGTAGTTGATTCCAGAGTTAGGCAGCATTTTTTTAAAACCCAGGAATGCCATATTTCGTGTGTGTGCTAGGTTCCTTGAGTAAAAATGGGAACACGATCTTAGAGTACGTTTAGGTTCATATTTAACAAGCATGTCAGAAATGTAAGTAGGGGCAGTGCCGTTGAGGCCATTATAGATATAAACTAAAATTTTAAATATAATTCTTTGGTCAACGGGTAGCCAGTGTAGCTCTATCAACAAAGGCGTGACATGGTCATATTTAGACTTCAGTCCTATTAATCGTGCACACATATTTTGAAGTTTTTAAGCCTGTAAATCTGAGATTTTGGAAGACCATATAATATTGAATTGCAATAATCTAGTTTATATATTATGTATGCATTTATAAGGATTTCAGTAGCTTTTCTGGTGAGGAATATGACCTATTGCCCACAAATAAAGTACGATTCTCTGATATATATTCTGTTACTATCTATGAACTTTTTCATATCCATGTTGTTGTCAAAAAGGCTCCCAATTTTTCGTACAAAATCAGATGATGTAACAGTTTTACTACCAGCTGTAACACAGATTTGTGGTTGTTTCCTTAGATGATACGGAGATCCCACCAGAAGAACTTCAGTTTTATCAGCATCTGAGCAGGTTAATGGTCATCCAATTTTTCATATCCACAATGCAATCCTGTATACTGTCAATCGCGTTATCACTAAGGCGAATGTAGAGCTGAGTATCGTAGGCGTAAAAGCGTAGAAATGTGCAGACATGTCGTGGCGTGCGGCAATAACACCCAACTGAGATGTATATAGAGAAATTAAAAGGGACCAAGCATGCTCCCTTGTGGCACACCAAATTCTAGAGATTTTGGAACGGACGTCCCACCTGCCTTAACCGTCTGGGCTGGTGTAGACAGATAAGAACTGAACCACTGTAACGCCGCACCACGTATTCCAAAGCGTTTGTCGAGTCGTTCTATAAGAATTTCATGACTTTTAGTGTCAAAGGCATTGTCTTTACATGCAGTGTGTTCAATTTAATGTACTCAATACCTACAGATAACACTAGAGAAAAAAACACTGCCGAGAAACAAGCTGATAGGAGTTGATAACGCACGAAATATGGACAGCAATTTGACTGTCCACAATAGTGGGGTTGTTTTAAATGTGTAACTGTACTTACGGGACAAAAAGAGTGTCCCTAATTCTGAATAGAGAGGTGTCAACAATAGAGGGGTCTAGATATAAAGGAACTCTATGGTGTTTTAAAGTAGACTGAAAAATGTTGTCCATAATTCAGGGGTGTCCATAATAAAGGGGTGTGCATATCCGGGATTTCACTGTATTTTCTCGTTATATTCAGAAACCAGACCTGAGATTGTCGACGCATTCAATGGTAAATTCCCGGCTATGGATGAAATATCTAAGTTATTCTTATCACGAAACACAAAAACTTTTTTGTGCTGCCAGGCTTTTTATTCAATATGGTAAAATGAACAGAAAAATGGTCAGAAAGTTCTGGGTCTAATCCATTGACATCTGATACGCTAACTCCATTTTTGTTCGCTATTACCAAATCAATTATGTGACCAGCAACGTGTGTAGGGAAACAAACATTATGTACAAGATCAAACAGAGACAATAAGTTTTGAAAATCTCTCGTAGACGTAAGTGACTGATCGTCAATATGAATATTAAAGTCACCACATATGATAAAGTTATTTTGAAGTGTCACAATTTCGACCAGAAACTCAGTAAACTCGCCTAAGAATTGCACAAAGGTAAAACCATTTTGTTATCAGGGGGTAGCCTGTATATCGCGTAAATTTTGACGGACGAATTTTTCAATTTCAGTCAGGTACACGAATTTTCAAATGATCTGTAAGTAGGTATTTCTACCTTTTGATATCCCATGTTACAGTTCATAACAGTTCCTATTCTACCACCTTTGCCATTTATACGAGGTTGTGATATACATCTATATCCAGTAGATGTCAGCTGGTCTATTTGATAGTCAGATTTTTCTTTGAGCCAAGTTTCGGTTAAGCATACGATCAGTTCTTTTTTTAGTGATAAAATCATTAATTGCGAGTTCTTTTTGATTAAGTGATTTACAATTATATAAACAAAAATTTACTCTGCCAGTGTTGTCAGCATTTGTAACACATACCAAATTGGAAAAATCTACATATAGTTTTGAGCCACCACATTTTGAATGTTCGGAGATTAATATCATAATTTCGTTTTGTTAGTTGTAATCAGCTGATTGTCCTTCACTATTAGTATTTTGATCACAATCATTATTGACCCAACGGTCTATATTTATCCTTGTAAGGTTTTTCTAGTTTACGCCAGTATACAGTTTTAATTCATTATAATCCGATCTGTGCGTTAAAATGCGCCACACTTTTCTATTCAGGCCACCCCTGGGTCTATTGACTAATCGATGCACTTTGAACTTTATCCAGTATTCATCAGTTGAATAACAATGGGATACTTTGTTTGACACATTACACGGATGAATTCTAGCACATTTTTCCACAAGGTCTCTTAAAAAACCAAAAAAAAAAAAACCAAATAAGCTCTGTGTTTTAGGTATAGGTATAAGTTGATTTCTTTAACGCCTTACGGTTGAGTTTGCGCAAAATGTCGCGAGATTTTCGTCGAAAGATTTCAGAATTCACTTATGCACACGGCCTATCTTTGGTATGATAATTTACTCCCTTTTTGAGGGTGGTAGAAAATGTTATTATATTAATTTGCTTTGTCGAATATTTTAAACATTCTGTTACAGATTCTTCTAAGAGGTATTCTTCAAGTCGTGGAGAAACATAGATTTTTTATGTCACTGACACGGCTAAATCTTGTTACATTTCGTTGTCATGATTCAAATGACAGCAAAATTTCATTAAGGTTTATTGCAATCCATTTATAACATTAACACTATACAGCCTTGCTATAAGGTGGTTTCGTTCTTATGTTACGGTTGATTTTAATGTTAATCCGCAATAAATACCAAGCAGAGAATTAAATTTAAAAGAATATCATTATTTTTATTTTATTATGTAAGGCAGATTCAAGCGCTGCAGGAAGAATATAAAAAAAATTTCGGCATGGGAAAGAGGAGTATGAAAGAATGAAGGTGCTACGTGAAAGACAGGATAAGAGCTAAAGAAGGTGAGGAATGGGAAAGGACAGTTGGAGGGATGGAGTCACTGGCTTTGCTTATGGGAGAGGGAAGAACGGGTCAAAGAATATCATGGGTGGATGGGTCGTGGGGGGGGGGCAAATCTCAAGATCACCTGCAAATTGGGGCACAGATACATCAAACAAGAGGAAACATTGGAAGGGGTCGAAGGCATACCGTTGCTTATGTTGTTGGTCAGTACAGGAGGAAATTTTGGAGCACTTCATTGTAGAATGCGAAGGGTGGAAGATTTTAGGAAAGCTACTATGGCCCATTGAGAAACAGGAACGCAAAGGGGATGACGCCCGGGCAACGGCTATAGGGGTTCTTGGGTTACAAGACCGGATAGGGAGAAAAGAATGGGTACACAGACAAGTACTTATACAAGAACTCTTCGCCAAGCGGGTGGAGTTCCAGACACTGACAGATGGACAGGGGAATGTGGCAGGTGGGGTTGTTTATATTGAAATAATTCAAGCGGGACACCATCGCGCTGCTGGAGAAAATGAATAAATAAAATAGTTACCGCTGATGTTGCGCGTAGCTTGATCCTTGGAGGCAAGTTTAAAAGTTGTAATAGCAAATCATATATTACCCAAAGTTTAAAACTTGCCACACGAATAGAAAAGGGGTTTAACTATTAAATCTCAACCGAATTACGCAACCCATCAAATGCCAAGTAAATATTGTTATTAACGGGTCTTTATGCATTTCGTGAGCGATAATGATCAGAATGTGTTGAGTTATATGTCGAATGCTAATGATAATTGTCTTTACATAAACCCTGTAGACGAAGGTGAAATAATAAGTGTCACAAACAGCTTAAAAAGCAAAACTTCAAAGGATTTCAATGACATGTCAATGCAAATGGTCAAAAACATTATTGTTTCAGTTTCTAAACCTTTCTGCCACATTTGTAATTTATCGTTTTCTTCTGGAATATTTCCAGAAAACATGAAAATTGCAAAGGTTTTACCACTTTTTAAAGGGGGAAATAAATCGGTATTCAATAACTATAGGCCTGTTTCCCTCCTACCATAATTCTCCAAAATATTAGAAAAATTACTAGACAAAAGGTTACAAAAGTTTCTGAACAAGTATGAAATACTTAATGAATCGCAATATGGTTTTCGCCAAGACAGATCTACAGGAACAGCGTTAATGGAAATGATTGAAGAAATATGTAGTTCCCTTGAGTCAAAAAAGTATACAATTGGAGTGTTTATTGACTTGAGGAAAGCATTCGATACCCTTGATCATGATATTTTACTGTCAAAGTTAAACCACTACGGTGTTAGAGGTGTTGCGTTAGACTGGTTCAAAAGTTATCTCACTCATAGAAAACAATATGTTGAAGTTGATGACAAATGTTCAAATTTAATGAATATAATGTGCGGTGTACCCCAAGGGTCGATTCTTGGGCCTAAGCTCTTTATTATGTATATTAATGATCTTTGTGACGTTTCAAAAATATTGCAATTCATTTTATTTGCCGATGATACCAATGCATTCAAAAGTGATCATGACTTGGTAACTCTTGCAGCGGAAATAAGTTTAGAACTTAATAAGCTGCACATTTGGTTTAATGTTAATAAACTATCATTGAATGTTCAAAAGACAAATTTTATGATTTTCGGAAAGTTTAGAAATATGCAAAATAATATCAGTATATTTATAAATGGTTATGAAATCCAACCAGTCTTTAATACAAAATTTCTTGGTGTAATAATTGACTCAAACTTAAATTGGCATGAACAAATAAGTTGCGTTGCAGACAAATTATCTAAAGCTTTAGCAATCATATATCGAGTCAGATTTTTACTGGATACAGATTCATTATTGACTTTATATTACTCATTGTTTTACCCACACCTTACCTACTGTTGTGAAATATGGGCAAATACAACCAAAACTAAGTTACAAGTATTATTCACCAAACAAAAACGTGCAGTAAGAATTATCAATAATGCAGGTTTTTATGATCATACTAATGAGTTGTTTATTAAGTGTAACCTCCTAAAATTCGAAGAAATTGTAAAATTAAAAACAGCATGTATTATGTACAAAGTATTCAATGGTCAAATTCCAGTACGATTGCAAAGCTATTTCCAGATTGGCAACGGTGTTAGTTCATATAGCACTAGTCAAGGTGATAAATTTAAAACCAATTTCATAAGAACAAGATTGAAGTCGTATTGTATATCAGCTGTTGGTGTTAAAACTTGGAATTGTTTTCCTAACACCATAAGGTCGTGTATCAGTATTAATTCGTTCAAAAAGAGTGTCAAAGCATTCTTCATAGCATTGTATTAGTATTTGAGGTATCCATAGCTGCTATGTTTCTAGTGTATTTCATTAGTACAGGCGTGCTCTAGTATAAGTTATTTAACTTCAAGCAACGCCTTTCTTTTTTTTTTTTCAAGCATTACATCAAAAATTGTATTCAGTATTATAATGTTCAGTTTGGTCTAAATGTGCATTTGTGTTGTGCATTTTATTGTTTGAAAAAAAAAAAAGAATGAATGAATAAATAAATAAATAAAAATAAATAATGCCGTGTGAGTGTAATGGTAAAAAATCTCACAACAGTCCCGCGTTTCCCGATGATCTAAAATAACCGGATATGCTCTTACAATGTTCCCGAAAATATTTGGCGTCCCGATCGTATTGGGTTGTGATTAGCTCATAAAGACATGTCAAGGGGGCTGAAAAAATGAGCGGATTCACAGTTGTGTCAACGAGGGAGAGTAGCTCCAAGAAGCGGTGCGCTAAAAAGTTTCCAGGCACCGCTTCAAAGCCTCGCTATATAACAATAAGCAAGTCAACTGTGCTCGCTTTGAGGCACCCCTGTGGCTACTCTGTGCGAGATTCAACGACCCATAAGTCTTAATTGAATCCGCGACATCTCGCACCCGACAACTCGCATCTGGACATCTCGCATCCAAATGAAAAAGTGGACATCTCGCATCCGTGATTTTTTGCTTGATTATCATTGTGTTTTGGCGGTGGGGAAGGGGCTAGGGGTAGGTGGTAATCATTTTATTTAGTGTATTTTGACACTGTACTTTACTACGATTTGTCATGGTCTTTTTTGGATAGTGGTGCGTGTCCAACACATCCCCTGAAGTTATCAGAGAGCCTTTACAGTTAGTCTGGTGACGAACGCATCTCCAGTAAATTCGCCCAGATTTTTCGTTTTGTTGTTCGTGTATATGAAACCATCGAGACAAAGCTTAGGCTTGCCCCGAAAATTTCGTTGAATTCATTTCTAATTTTACCGTTCAATAGCACAAACCATGATTTTGGACTTCAATATCTTCCCTTTATATACCCTACCTTAAGGGATGTGGATTCGCGACAACATCTTACCCGCCGCATTTTCGAACCTGAGCACGTTTCCCTTCCAAACCGTGCATCAAAGATAAATTTTTAAAAATTGAATAGATCAGTGGGATTAATAACTCCGTAAACTGAACTGAGTTTTTCAGTTGATTTACCCAAATAACTTACGTTTTGGAAACCCTTGTTAATATCGTCAAGCACAAAATCTCGCTTGTAATTTATTATTTTTACTCAAATAACTTACGTTTTGGAAACCCCTGTAATTTATTTTCTGTATGAAGTTTCCCAAACACAGTGTTAAAGTTCCCCCTTAAAAGCAGACCAAAATCACGGATGCGACATGTCCACTTTTCATTTGGATGCGAGATGTCCAGATGCGAGTTGTCAGATGCCAGATGTCCAGATGCGAGATGTCTAGATACCTCTTTATTGGCATTTGCTAAAGGCCCTCAAAGTACAACGGTAATCATATACAACTTCTGTGTTACGCTTTCTTTAAAAGAAAATAATACGGAAATAACCGCAAATCTCCCGCAATAATTGACATCTGTTTGTATACAGGGAGCATACTTTATTACGTGAAAAAATAACAATAATTTTTGCAATTACAAACCAAAAAACTTTTAAATTGATATTTCAAAAAGAACGTAAAAACAAAAAGTCAAATATTGTGGATGTACAAAATAAATCTATACGTAATTCTGCATCCATCAACTATTTTAATATACATTTTACAAATAAACTACAACCCCTTTATTTAAATTTTCGGTCCCTTGACTTTGGTCACGTGACATTTAAAGCCAGAATGTAAACAAACATTTGACAACTTTTCTGCACTTTTATGAACAAATAAAAGATATACAGCTCACTAAAAACTGTACCTGTTTTACAAAAAGGGTATATTGGGCATGAACTTTCTGTAGATGTTTGAATAATAGGGGCTGGTATGCAGGATTCGTGCCTCAGAACATATGAAGTTGACCCCTATTAGTGGAACAATGGAAGGCTTCGTAGCTCTGACAGAGAGATATACGATGTGATACAAGTCAGAGCTGACTGGGAGCTAGAGGGAGCGGAGAAAGAATTTGTTGGAGTAGATCGTAATAAGCCAAATCACACTTTTGGAGTTTCGAATAAAATGCGCCAGAATTTTGAATTTCGACTGCGAGGGAACCGGGTAAAGAAATGAAAGAAATGATAGAAAAATATAGAAGAAATATCGCAAAACAGCTTATACTTAGAACATAAAAGAAATTGAAACTTGAAACTATTTGCTAAAACTTTAAATAATTTTTTAAAATAGCATACGGGTTGTTAAAAACACGTGTGCTGTTTGGTGCAAGAGAAATTTGACATTTAGGCGAAATCTTTCTATCATTTCTTTCATTTTTAAGCGGTTATTTTTGTTCGAAACGCAGAAATTTTGCGCATTTTTATTGGGAACGCCCAAAGTGTGATTTGGTTTATTGGTGACAACAAAATCTTTAATTATGAATAAACTTAATAAGCCAGATTAAACATTACAAGTTTGTCAACCGTTTTGTCCCGTGTGTTGTGTTACTTAACAAATCAAAATTGTTTTCACCCAGGGAAGTGGCTCCGAGTCAGCTCTGACTTGCCGAATATAACATCATATATAGCTCTGTCAGAGCTACGAAGCCTTCCATTTTTTCACTAAGGGGTCAACTTCATATGTTCCGAGGAACGGCAGATACAGAATTAGGTGCAAAATTATTTTGTACACCCACAATACTTAACTTTTAATTTCTCCCATTCTTTTTATATACCAGCAGGGTTCGCGCTGGGTTCTCAGGAAAGTGAGTAAAAAAAAAAAAAGGAAAGTGTGACTCAGTTGGGTCCAGAAAGACTCGGTGAGTTCCGAAAAAGTGAGTCATTTCGTTAAAAAATGCCCAAAAAGTGGACAAAAACCCCACCAGTGCGAACCCTGTACCAGGTATAAGTTCAAAAGGTTTTAGTGTATAACTGCAAAAATTAGTGTTAATTCTTCATGTAATAAACTATGCCCCCTGTATAAAAACAAATGTCAGTTATTGCGGGATATTTGCGGATTATTATTTCCGCATTATTTTCTTTTAAAGAAAGCTTAAAACAGAAGTTGTATATCATTCCTTTATCAAATGCCAATAAAGATTTGTGGATCGTTGAATTTCGCACAAAGCGAGCGTAGTTAACTTACTTATCGATATATAGCGAGGATTTGAAGCGGTGCGTGGAAAGTTTGTAGTGTGCTACTTCTGGGAGCAGTTTTTGGATAATAAACATAGAAGCAGAGGGATTTAGAACATAGAAATCAGTGGAGAAATACACCAAAATCACCTTGAACTAGATATAGCGCTCTTTTCGTGTTAGAAACCCATTATAATAATGTGGTAAATAAGTTTTCCTCACTCCAGTAAAGGTTTGACACTTTACAGGGCAGTAAGTTCTCGGGGTCCCGGGGACCCCTGTTAGTCGGCTCGGAACCCCTGGAATTTGACCCTGGGGTCGCGGGGGACCCCAGAAAAAAAGGCGGCGTTCTCTTGCAAGTTACCTGTGTCACAGTGCAGACTAACTTATAAGAGAGCGTAATGGCCTGCATAGTCGGCAGCATTAATTCAGCAACTATTCATTATCACCGCTAAGATCGAAAATGATTGATTTTTTTCATTGCTTAATGTAGCATCCTTCAGTGTTTCTTTTTTGTTGTTAGAAATAGTAGGTTTGTGATTTGCATGATATCACTAATCGAGTTTATTATTGTTGCAATAAAATTGATTTCATACAATTTAACTTTCTTTATTGCCCGAAAATGTCGGGACCCCACCACTCAGCCTCGGAACCCCCTGGTTTCAGAGGTCGGGGTCCCGCAGGACCCAGGGCTGAAAAGTAAACTTTTTGCCCTGCTTCATAGATAAGCCATGGTAGAGAAAATCCACTTCTAGTATTTTTTTTTGTTTCTCTGTGTTTTCTACACTAGAATCCTGGCTTGTTAACAAAATCCAGTTTTATTTGAAACATGCAATTAGAAAGAGTGTCGACTGTTATCCAGTCACAGAGCTCAGGCACACATAGTAGAAATAATGCCTTTTTTTTAACGAAAAGTTGCCTATATTTCCCAAAAAATTAGCTTAATTGAAAATTGGTAATCAGTGAACATTTTGCGCAGTTACCCAAATCTACAAGATGTTCAACAAAAGCGTGAAATATCAGCTTGATATGCATTTTAAAAGCTACTTTGCAAAGGCATTTGCTTTTTCAATTTATTTTTATTAACAATTAAATGCAGATATTGGAATTTCTCTGAAATGTTGAGATTTGCGGCAGATATAAAATGTGTTGGACTCACTAATTAGGAGTTAAAATATGGTATTTTTAGTATACTTAAAAGTAAGTTTTTAGCCGTCAAAATTATTAGAGCAATCAAACATTTGAATAATGGAAAATGTAAAACCGGTAAAGATAAAACAGTTGAAACCAATAAATAACATCGCGATTAATGGCATACATCGGCTTATTGTGTATTAATTAACATTTCTTACCATTTTCCACAGGATAAACACATCGCTTTACTTTGTAATATGGGCTTTGCAGTTCACCGGTTTCAATTGAAAGCTCAGAATATGGCCACAACTGTGCGTATTGCAAACCGTGTCCTGGCCATTACAGTAGCCCCTCGTTAATCGGTATCACGCGGGACCGGGAAATTTGGTACGCATTAACCGGGTGAACGAATTATCCGGGGGGAAACTGGTATGAAATAGAGAAACTGGGACCCAAATATGAGTACGAATAAAGCGGGGAAACGAAATAACCGGGGACGAATTAACGAGGGTTTTAAAGCGAATTCCTACAGACTGATCTGTGACTATACTACCGTGGGTAAGGACATCTTTGCGTTAATCTTCGCAAAAAATGGTTTCATAGCACCACGTTTGCACATCCACTGAATCAAATGTAAAATGCAATTGCGTTTTTTTTTTTTTTTTTTTTTTTGTTTGTTTGTTTGTTTTTTTGTTTGTTTGTTTTTTTTTTTTTTTTTTGGGGGGGGGGGGTTTGTTTTCTTTTGTTTTTTTTGTTAATAACATTAGGTCACTGGCACTGAGTGCCTTCTTGGAACAGCTGATCAAAAAAATGTGGGGTTACCCCACATTTAACATGAAAACAGAAGCCTTCATACTTTATGATCAACAATAGAAAATATATTAGTAAAAGGCAAGTAATTTTTCGTTTACTAAAATTAGTATGCACGTTTGGAAATGAAGGACAGACGAAAATTTTAGCTATTAGAAGAATATTTGTTCAGTCTACGGCGGTCAAACGAGTCTGAGAACTGGGTCGCTAAGAATACTTTTAAAACTGATAAGACAAATTTGTCCTTCCCCAGTAACCCTCGGAGTAAAAAAAGTGTGACAAAATATAATTTATCAAGACCCCTGATAATTTGTAGACCGCCTCTAGAAAGACTCACTTTCTGGTTAGTAGATGCTAAAACACATTATAAATAGGTTGAGAATCTTCTAGGGTAAGATATTTAGATTTCAGCGCAGCGTTTCATTGCCACGAAACCCGTTGAATTTAGTTCGCAGTGTTTGTATCACTGTGTCTCACAAAGCTGGATGAGGCAGCTGAATGTTCTGTACGGGTACATAGCACTAACTTTGTGATAGACATGCACATTGTGGATATTATTTTTAGAAAATATAATGGTGCATGCTCAAAAATGGGTGTTATTTAGGAAATTCGTGTGCCTTGTAGAAAATCGATGTGTCATAGCGAACGCCAGAATTTTAGATTAGCCATTTATAGTCAAGTGTGGTCCAGTACAAGCACTCTGAGCGCCGACCCCTAGTGAGCAGATGCCGTGTGGTTAGACCTTCTTAAAACCCTACTCCTCTTAGAGCTTAACCCGATCGTTCCACCCGATCGCGCATGGGTGGTCCTCTGCAAGGGTTTTTTAGGATCGGCAAAAAGTACAAACAATGAAAAACAGCCTTTTGTTGAATCACTGTCACATTTACATTAATGTATCCAAGGGGTCCTCTTTTATGCTGTAGTTTTTTCTTTTAATATAAAAAAGGATGCAAATAAGGACTTCGCGAATTACAGTGGACTGTCAAACTTACAATTCCTTTGAAAATGAGCGAAGTCGGGAAAGGAGTTCTGGTAGACGGTTCTACAGATCACTGAACTCACTCGATATCACACCGTCGAAACGACGCTTCTAACAATAACTATTGTTGGTGACCTTTTTAGGAGTCGGATAATCAAAGAGTCAGCATCCTCACGTCATTGGAAGGTAAATGCTTCAAATCGCATCTCGTAAATAGAACGCAGTGTGTTGTTATTAATAGGTCACAGCTGTACCTCAGGGATCGTGTCTTGGCCCCTCGGCAGAGAACTCAGATCTGGAATGCTTCTCTTCATAATATTGCGCTGTCTTTCTGCCGATGACACGCAGTTGCAAGAAGTGTTGAATCCTGATTCCCACAATGCTCAGCTGAGGGCAGACGTAGCGGAATAGTGCGAGTGGAATATCAAGAAAATAATGCCCAACTGTGTGAACAAAATTATATCAACTGAAGATTTTCGGACCTATCATGCCAACGTGATGATCAAAAAATTTTCTTTCGCAATCACTTCAAAAGAAGCGGAACTGCATGCTGTTGGCAAAGTATTTTGGATAACATGCTGCAGCACGATTGAGAAGAGGAGTTTAAAAATCTAATCCAACCTCGTAACCCTGTCTCTGATCGATCTTTACTGGCTACCAGTGCGGCAACCGTTGTTTAAATCTACGCTAGTAACATATAAAGGCCTCAGCAACCATGCCTCAGAAATGATTCTTCGGTTCCTTTTTTTAAGTAGATTCACTTAAATGGGTTTGCAGCAACGAGCTCAGCAGAGCAATTTACTATTCAGATTTTCATCTGCGGGTCCCAGGCCTAGGGAGCTGCGCCATTTTGATCCTTGATGATAAGGGCTGAGTCGGGGACAGATTTTTGGGTCCGGGTATCCGAAACATCGTTCAGGTACCCGTGGGTCCCTGCTAACTGTCTCAGTCCTGCTGATGATGCTTTGTGACCTAGACCTTTGCGGATAATAGTCCCCGGCCACGAATCATTGAACGAGAGTATGTAAAATTTTATAACAACTTGTCTTCTCCTTCTTGAGGTATTAATGTAAGGGGGTGAGAAAGATCGTGATTTTTCTGGCTTTTAACGCCCATTTTGGATATAATTGCAAGGTGTGGTCTGTTTGCATCTGTTTGATTACTTTTGACCCAACCATTTGCGATTAAGATTCAGTGCAAAAAAAAACTGTTTTATCGAATTACTTCATTGCTAAAGATTATTAGTCAGTTAGATCAGACTCATAATATGACAATTTCAATGAAGCATAATATGACAATTTCTAAAGTTATCACAAAAATCACCATATGTTCACATGCCAAACAAAAAAATATTGACTGGAGATTATAAGTTTATTGTTAACAATAATCCCATTAATAACTTATTTTGCGGCATTTGACCGTTGACGGAAAAAGGGTTTATTGAATGCCTGTATGAAGTGTCTTAAAGTATTTTTTGAGAACGAAAGATTCTGCCAATGTTTCCTTTCCTTTCTTTAATTTCGGCGTATGTCTATTAAAAATCCCAGTAGGAAGTACGTGTGTCCTTGTGTTCTTGTGCCTGGTGTTATTCCACCGGGTAAATCCTGTATCATTCGTTCCGCAGAAGAATAGTTACTGTTTAAGGTCAATGCTTGTATCTGGTTATGTTTGCAGAACATATTGGATGTGTTTGGTTTGTATTCGGTGTTTTTTTTTGCTCGATAAGCCAGCTCAGTTTACCGGCTTTGTGAGGTTTAAATATGGATTTAACGGGGGACCAGTGTTTACCTCTCATTGAATGCTTTCATGAAATGATGAAATAATGCCTATATTCTTTAAGTGGCGTCGTGTATTAATAATGAATTGAGCAGACGATCAAAGACGCATGCACACGCAGTGTTCTGTGTCAGCCGTCAGCCGATTGCCCGTAGAACTAATGCCTTGAGTCCCTGGATCGGGTTCTTTCGGAGACTCCACCTGACATTTCCACACGGGCTAACCGGAGTTTGACAGTGGGGAAAAAAAATAATGTTCGTAAAAAGAATGGGATTCTTTTCTTTTTAAGCATGATAATAAGTTTTTCACAACGTCCAGCGTTTTTGAAGTTTAGTTCAAAAGATTAAAAAGTCACTTGTGCAAAAGACTTGAAATGAATAACAACATAACAACATACAGATTTACATCCTTAATTTATTTTTAAAATTATTAACAGTGTCTTCATTGACAAATGTACTGTTGTCGGTTGTTTTAATAATTCTTTTTTCTTTGATATATTGCTCGGTACTCTTTGAATTGAAATTGATGAAACGGTGAGCAGCGAATTTATGATATATATATATATATACAGTAGACCCCACTTATCTCGAACTCGGATATCTCGAACTCCCGCTTATCTCGAACAAATCTCTCGGTCCCGACGTTTTTTCCTTATATAAGTCTTATAATCCTCGCTTATCTCGAACTATTTTTATCTCGAACACATTTTGACCCCCCAAAATTTCAAATTTTGTCTCAGACCCACAGTTTGCATTCATGATTATTGTTCAAAAACATCATAGGACATCAATGGAAAGTAAGCCCTTTCATGCTTGTTATGATCATGAATTGGCGTTCACAATGTAGCACCATTGACTCCGGTTGAGATGAACACAGTTGAGAACTTGTCAAACCTATTGTGTCTTTAATTCAATAGATCAGTAGGTTGTTAGACGATACAAGTCATGACTTAAGAACATCAATGGAACTTATGCCCTTTTAACTTAATCCGGCTAATTGGTCAAATCAACGATGATGGCATTATGGACTCTGGTCTGCTGGGTAGCGTTGATTAGTTGTCAAACTGAATTGCAATTGGAACATTACCCCTTCCCTTTCATGTGTATCAGATGAAAGATGAGGTCTTGTGCAAAAATCGCTTTGTAGGGCTTGACTTTTTGAATTTATATCATCCGAATTGAGTATAAATAACCACTGGCTTCAGCGTTTCATTATCACTTTAAACAATCGTTTATGGTTAATAAAATTCTTAAATAAGAATTCGTTTCATTTTTTGTTCATATAAATTAAAAAGTTTGAATTTCTAGTCCTTTTAAACAAATAAGAAACCATTTTATAACTATAAACCTATATATAACACATACAATATCATACAAGTACATTATATGTCTATATTTATGCTCGAGCTCGAGACCCTCGGATATCTCGAACTTCGGTTATCTCGAACAAATCTCCACGGTCCCGACCTGTTCGAGATAAGCGGGGTCTGCTGTATATATATATATATATATATATATATATATATATATATATATATATATATATAAAATAAATAATAACGGATCAAATTGTATGAAGGTTATACACTAAAAGAAACATCTGAAAGGCAAGTAAACCCCGGCGGTCCAGTTGACTATCGTAAGTGTCGGGTTTACTTACGTACGTTGTATTTCTATATCTCCCTCGTGCTGTGTAGTGAGATCAGTGTAAATTTCTTTTTAAGACCATGAAAATATTTACTTATATAACTATGCATTTTAAAAGTGTTTATAGAAGTTTGATATTATATCCAATATAATTTTTAGTGTAACCAGTATGCGCCACAACGCGTGAAGCTCCACTCGATTATGCATGGATCAGTATCAAGTTGAGAACAAAGTGGAGAATCAGTTTAAAACAAGACAATGCAGCTGATTGGATGACCAGGTGAGATACCCGGATGTAACCATAAGATTTCAAAAGTTGTGTTGTCGTGATTACGTAACCTGTATTAAATAGTCTAAAAAGTGACCTCTTCATTAGGAAATAAAGAGCAAAACAGAACTAGTTGCATAGATAAGTGGACAGCGTTGGTATTCCCTCCCCCAGTATGATTTGTTTTAAGTATGCAATTTGTAGCAATTACAAGATGCTGGATTTTTCATCTTTATTTTTACAGTGAATCGTAAACATAGAGGAAAGCACCGCCTACGGAATTAGACATGTTTTAGATGTATATGTTTAAAGCAGTCTGTGACAGCCACAATAACAGCAGCGATATGTCGAATCATAAGTACAACTTACGGAACACACCACAAAAGAACGAGTCGTGGTCGACACCGCCGAGAAATGACAAACTCAAGTCGGGGCTGGTGAGTTTCTTTTTGAAACATTGTTTTGGAAGAGTGGTAAGCAGCTTATCGTTAACTAACAGACAGTGTTGTGTGACATCCCACTGCGTTGCGAAGCGGATCATTGTTAATGTTATGGCCTCTGTCTCGTGGTGCCTCAAACACTGAGTAGAAAATAGCCAGAAAATTATTCCACTTGGGGCATTATTTCTTTTTTGCGACTTCTGAGGTTTAGATTTTAACCGGTTTCATTTGATAAGGGGATCGAAATAAAAAAAAATTCACAAAAAAATCAACCCGATGGCACTTTATTTCCGAGACAACAAAATGTGAAACTGTTGTACGTGTGTGTGTGTATGAGGGTCGGTTAGCTTACTGTGGTGTTCTTGAACTCTTGCTGGATGAGTACCGACTGTAAGTCGAGTGCTGTAGAAGCTCGTTAATCCAGACGCGGTCAAACCGAATTATTGCGAGAATCCGATCTTAGGTTCAACACCATTTATCACATATTTAAACCAAATTCGAATAAACGAATATTTTGCTTTATTCACACACCAGATTTGGACACTTTTGTGCGTTTTCGTGACGTTCACATACCACATTGCTTGGATATTATTATGTGTATGTTAGGGGGCATAAAAAACAGCCTCAACCGTATCGGCCTATTCTTGAATGAAAAGGAAGTCTGGCGCCTTGAGATGCCGTGTTACTTGCCCATGACCTGCATCACGTTTTTTTTTCAAGACACTTTATCTACAACATTGATTCTTTGTATTCAAATGTTGAGCAAATGAGAACACTGTCCGCTTGTTATTTGCATAAGGCATGTTACTTAACATGGATAAACAAAATGGTGTTTCACTGCCAGTTGTCAATAAATTGTTTTTATTTTGCCGATTAAACAGGTGAAAGTTATTCTCACTTTTTTGTACGGTCAGTGGCATTTATTATAAAGCTGGACGCAGTTCTCGGAACTAAAAGGCAATTGAGCGTATAATAGTATGATAATCTGTGATGTCTGATTGTCCCTCACACGTCATTGATTTCTTCATTCATACTTCATTATTCATAGATTATCGGTGTTAATCTGTTAGTTTGAACGCAGACATTGATTCCATCCAACTATTGCTTATTTCCTCAGATTTCTGCATTTTACTTCATTATTCATAGATTATCGGTGTTATTCTGTTTGTTTGAACGCAAAGACATTGATTCTACCCAATTATTATTTATTTCCTCAGAATTACCTATAGGCTTCCTTTGTTTAAAGCACATGGAACTTTATTAGACGGTAGATAACAGGGATAAAGCGACTGATGTTTTATGTATTTGAAGAAGTACATATTAATGAAAATCATTCATTAGCTCTCAACACGAGCGTCACACAAGACAAGATAACAGAAGGTTTTATCCTGCGTATAAAAATGTTAAAATGAATGGGCAGACTGAGAGCGCAAAATTGGTAATAAAATAAAATCAGTTTTTAATTGTGTAATATTTTAAGCTGTACCCTTTCAGATATTACACTACAGATATTGTAACTGAAATGAATTTTTAATTATTATTTTTATTTTGCTTTAATTATGATGCAATAATATATAAAATATACTCCTCTCGTGTGTGTGTTAGAATGATTTTCTCTGCGGACCCCAGTGCATATTTTTTTTAACTGTCGCAGAAAGGAGAACCGGTGTTCAAGACGCCGATGACATTCAGCCCGCGGGTGATGGGGGATGTGGCCAGGCCGTCTCCCTCCAGGAACGAGATCTGGAAGGCTCAGCTCGGCTTTGATGGTAGACGCTTGTTTACTTTTAAAGCTTAAGCACTTTAATGTTCATTTAAAATAATATGTCTTAAAATGTACTTTTTTGCACAGTTACTGAGGCGGTAAAATTAATAAACTTGGCAAAACTTTTTAGGCTTGAAAAAGTGCGGCTTTGCAAATTTCGGTTGCTAAGTTGACATTTTCAACTTCTACCCTATTCCCAGTCTATTAGTACTTGTTTCTTCTTTTATTTATTTTTAGTTGTTCATTTTATTCTGTACGTATCTAAATTAGCTGGGATAAGATTTTTTAAACAACGAGTATTTTTTTTCTATTTTTCCAGACTCAGATATGTCACCGCATGACTCTCAGGAATCTGAGGATGAAGATTCAGAAAATAAAGAAAATCTCAACCAGACTTGTTCTTTGATCGAGTACCAGGCGTTAGTTAGGGAGCTTCATGAGAGGAACGCTCAGAGAGATGACCTTGTTCTCAAGCTCAAGGTCAGCCTTGTTTTTCTTTAGGCCGACCGCTGCTAAGGTTCCTAAGTCAATACTCTTTGTCTCTAAATCGTGTGACTCGGTTAAAAGGACCCTGTCACTATACTTTTGCTAGTTTCATGTTGAGGGTGGAAAACCAACTGCATAAAGCTTTTCATTTTTCATTTCGTTTGGATGCTTTTTTTAAAATATATTTGTTATGGTTATTAGAACCAGCAAGAAAAGAACAAACAGTACAAGCAAAGGGTTGAACGAGACGAACTGAACAAAAAGCAGCAGATAAAGGCAAGTGTCTCTGTGTCTCAACAGAACAGCACTTTTACATTAGCGTCTTTCTTGTGTTTGAGATTTCATTCTAACTGTCAGGACCATTTAGTTATTTTTTTGTTATTGCAGTTAAAAGTTGCGCTACTGAACTACGTTAGAGATAAGGGGGCATCCATAAAATACGTTTGCCAAAATTTCGGACTTCTAGCCTCTCGATCCTGCTCCCCCCCCATCCCCTTCCGAGTGCGTACGTATTTTATGGCTGGTCCCTTGGCATTTATTTTGTAAGGAAAATGCTTCTACCAAAGTTCAGTATCTTTGTATTCTTTGCTTTAGATTCTGAGAAAGACCCATGAAACGAGCTTACAAGAGAAAGAGAATCTGATCCGCAATTTAGAGAGCATTATTGAGGAACATGAAGGGAAAATAACTGAGCTCCAGGAAAGCTTAAAAGGTGAAAAAACATTGAATGAGAGTGTTTTATCTTGAACACCTTGGTAAAGTGTTTTGTAGTTGTCATGAATTCTTTATAGCGTTTCAGCGAGACATCTGTGTGAAAAGGTGAACTTGGGAATTACCGCAGGAAAGTGGGGTTCTTGTTGTTGCTGCTTGTTATTTGTATGTTTCCAAAAGAAACGTTTTGACGGCTAATTTTTTTTATCATGAATCAGTGTTAAAAGAATACGGTACCCCAATCGCTGTTCAATCCATTCTTATTTTTTAACTGAACACTTTTTTCAGGCGGCAAATCACGGGAGGAAAGTGAAGGCCTTGGATTACACCGCCTTGTGAGACAAATAACAGACTTACAAGAGAAGAATACCGAACTTTATCATCGTGCTTTAACGTCGGAAAATCAACTCGAAGAACTGAATGCCGAGATAGAAAATCTCAAGCAGACAAATGCAGGAATCGATAAAGATCGCAACGAGCTCCAAGAAGAAATAATAAAACTTCGATCTTCAAAGGTGAATATAGCTATTTCTATTATGCCGCTCTGTGTCTTAAGTGATTAGGCTTCTCTGTAGCTTTGCCTCAAAATAAACTAGGCTCCCCCCTCCACCCAATCCCGAACACCTCTGTCAAAGGCCATGGGCTTCAGTATAACGCGACTATAGTCAAGTCGGCCTCAGTCAAGTAATTGCATGCTCAAGAGATACACCTACAGTACGTTGTTAGAGACAGGTGGTGCCAATGTCTTAATTACTTACTCTAGTTCGAGCTATCCATCTGAGCTTGCAGTTGCACACATCAAACTATTTTAGGGGTTGATCAGAATACTCCAGGCTGCAAGTTTTTGTACAATTTTGAGTTGATCCACCTGATACTCTCGGAGTAAAGGTTATGGTTAACGAAGGAGCAAACAATTTTTGGAACCATTTTCAGATAATCAGAAAAAAGTTTACTAGCCAATGTTTTGCACATTTTTTTGCATATTTTGCATATTTTTCTCCGCCAAAAATTGTACAAGTTGTAAAGAAAGAAACACAACTTTTGGTGAAAATTTTAGATCATCAACATTGTCTTTGGGAAAAAGTTCTGGTCTAAAAAAGGACATGTAGAAAAAAAGAACCTTTTTGGAAAACCGACATTTCGCCGACATTACGCTTATTTTAGGCAGATCGCCAAAAAAAAAAGTCATTTTTTTAAAAGATAATTCCTGGGAAACATGCATCCAAATTTGAAAGTAATCTTGTAAAAAATGTGGGAGTAGAAGCATTTTTAAAACTGGTTGTAATTTCTTTTTAAATGCAGCCAAAAAAGTAATTTTTCGAAAGAGGACTGACACTGTCCAGGGAACATTCATCCCAAATTTGAAAGCAATCCGATCGGTTAATGGACACCTCGGCCCAAAGCCACTTCGGCCCAACCATGTAACTACAGACAGACGGCTGATGTCCCACTGGTGTGATTAAACCGGCCCAACCAAGTCGATTGGTCTAAAAAGGCATGTTGTCCAGTAGAAGATCAGTTCTGATTAATTAGTTCCCTCCTAAAACAAGACAGCACGAAAGATTTATCAATAAATTTTTTGTAATGGGTCCATACTGTTAATAAAAGCAGTTTGCGTAAAACTTTTTTGGGCACGACCTGACCACTGCTGGGTGCGACTTGCCGCGACTTGCCAATTTTGGTTCAGCTTGAGTTGGGCATGATTTTACTTGGGTTGGACTTGACCAAAAACCCAGAAAAGCAATCATTTCGGAGAAAATATAAAGGTGGTTTCTGGTGAAAAAATCTCATATCTTAACAACAACAAACTCTGACTTTTTATAGGGTAAGGGGAGCGAGGTGGCTTGGAATAGTATTTGAAAGAGAAAGTGGTGAGAGTTTGCTCATGGTAAAACCATTTAATAAGAAATTAGTTGACGGATGGGATGAGGGCACGTGATTCGGTGTTCTTGCAGGGTAAGGGAAGTACGGATGACCAGAAGCTAGTTCACAAGCTGGAGGGCGAAAACGACAAGCTGCGATCGCAGGTGCACGACTTAGAACAACAACTTCTCTCGGCCAAGAGTGAGGCGTCTAGTCCAAGAAGTACGACCAGCGAAGACGAAATAAACGTTCGTATTTCTGTTGCCGATTTTCTACATTTTTTCCGGGGGGGGGGTGAGGTGGGTGAGGGGTGATATGTGCAGTTTTCAATACAGCCAAATGCAGCTGAACGCAACATGCCTCGATGTCGTTATGAAGGCAGTATCCAGAGTAATGCGACAGACACCTTTTTCAAAGCTGTTAACGGCCAATGAAAAAATTCTACTGCTTAAGTAACCATAATACAGGCGGAAAGACAGAGTAGCATGCGATTGCACCAGATTACGTGATAAATCGTGAGCTGACTCTTACCCTGTGCTTGTAGATGATCAGATGGCAATCGGACGCTGGGTAGCGTAGCGTTCGCTCTATTGGGAGCCATCTGCTTATGCGTTTGCAATCAAAGAATATCGATCTCAGTTGATCACTTGTATAAATTGCCTGAAGATCAGAAAATTGAATTATCGATTAGCTTTTGCAAAGGGTCCCTCTTCTCAGCCTTGACTGCTTTGCCAAAAAATGTAAAAACGGTCATCCTCCATCATGTAACCTATTTTTTTGCATATTCACCCTGATGGTTTAGTGTACGAATGTAAATCTTGTGATGATCGTGGTTTTATTTTTTTCCTATCCAAAACTAAGGGAAGAGATCTAACACTTTGCGAGATTAAGTGAATTTAATTCGAGCAGTCTAATAACTATATATCGCTGGCATTTGCGGATAGCAATTAACAATTAGATGACAAAAAAGAAAACAAAATGTTCAGTTCTTACCATTACAAGGATCGGCTGAAAACAGGATTGAAATTTCACGTTCGTGTAGAGATGTATAGATATTTGCACGAAGACAATGAGGTAATATATGTCCTGATTTCGCGTTTTGATTTCGAACGATTTTTAGTTTTAAAAAAGTGAAATTTAAATATGCATTCTAAAATTGCTGTAGCTCCATTTTGGTAGTTTTTTTTAATTATTATTATTATTGTTATTTTTTTTTTTTTGGTCGATAAGGCAAAATGTACTTTCTGGTAACGATTGGTAAGTACATTCAAAGCTATGACTACTGAGGCAGTGCCCCTCGCTGCATCGAGGTATTCGAGTGATTGTCACCAGGGCATTCGCCAATCGGAGCTCGGAGGGCGTCATGCAGTTTTGTCGCCGTAGGGTTTATGTGTTAGGAGGCTGACCATACAGTTTTGTTTAACCGACGGGTGCAGTGGCACATTCAGCACCACCTGACGTAGCATTCCACTCCCCGGGTGAACACAACTGCATGTCGCCTTCCTAACTGTGCGGCATTTGTATTATGTAATGGCAGATATTAAACAGTATAACTGTGGTACAGCGGTATTAGAAGGGCATTGCAATAAATTGCTAAATGCAAACGTCATTATGCACTGTTATAATTTCACAGCTGATACCAAGCCAATGGCCAGATAGTTCAGAATATAACAACCTTGGGTGCTTTAATGCCACCAGTAATGAAAGTACTGTGTAGCCGGCCAATAACGACATTACTGGGATCGAGAAAGTATGTCTTTATAACCGATCTATCGCTGTAACTGAAACCTGTTTAGCAAGGAAGCCTTTTTTTATCAGGGCGAGGATACTAGAACAATGTGCGCCCTTGTGTCGTTTTGACGGACGTCGTTGTAACGCGATTCTATTGTACCTCCCGTAGCAAAATTTGTACCAATCTGTAATATTTCGGTCAATGAGTGAGTCTTACACTTTTAAATGTCTCAGTGAGTCGGCATTGGATATGGGAGCACATTTATCATGCCTCTAGTGTTTTATCAAAGGGCTAGTAGTAGCCCCACAGATGCTCGGAGCAAAGAAGACAAAGACACGGTATTAACATGTTTATCTGTCGACTTTTTCGAATGAGGATATTTTTGATTGCGGTTACAGTCGGGTTCTTAATTGGATAAATGTACGTTTTACGATTTGAGCGACAGGAGAATAACCAATAGGGATGTCGAAAGGGATTTATTTTGAATTATTGTTACGGGAGTTACGATGGCTGTCGTAAAAACAGTGTTCTGTGCTTGGCAGCCGAACTGATTGCTGACAGAATATTAAATAACCAAAGATTACGAAAGGTTCAGAAATGGTTAAATTGTAGATGGTTGTTTCAAAGTAAATTTTACTTTAATAGCATCATTAATAGTATGTCATTGGTGATCTTGTTTGTTGTTTTCATTTTCAGTTTAAAATACCTCATGGCTATGAAAAATAAAATTTCTCTTGCTGTTGTCTTGTGGTGGTCGATTCATTAAATGTCTTCAGAAATAAATCATAAATATTTTTAAACCAGTTTACCACAAATAGCTTACGTTTTGTAGTGTTGGAGTGAAGAATATTTTGAATTGCCTAAAAAAATGAGGGATTTTAAAGGATCTTTATGTGACAGAAATTGAAAGAAGAAAACGACAATCACAGACGGCGGATTGCTACTCTGGAACAGGACCTGCGCGAGCAGGAAGCTAACGCGGAAGCCGCGGAGGAAGTGAAGCGATTGACCAATGAGAATCAAGCTCTCAGCCAGGAAAATCGCACGCTCAAGTCACAGCTTGTTGGCTTACAAGCAAAATCACCAGAGGTAGGAATGCCAGCTTAATTATTAAACGCAGAGGCTGTTACAATGTATGAACACTATTCATGTAGATAAGGGCCATCCAAATTATACTTTTAACTTGACCTTGAAAAAGATCAAACGCTCTGATAACGGTAACAATTTCGGTCCAAAACCATCTGGACAAGTAGAAAATTGTTTGAGTCTGTTTTAACAATCTTTTGCCCTTCTCTCGTCATTAAATGCCGTCGTTTTTTTTTAATAAAGGTTGTCACAAAGATTAAAACCGTTGAGGTTGAATCCAAAGCTCTTCAACATGAGTGTGAATCCTTGAAAACAAAACTAGAAGCCGAGCAGGAGAAAAGTTTGTCTCTCACAACAAAACACGAGCAGCTCCAAGCTGAATACGAGTCCTCTTCGACAGAGCTCAGACAGCTGCGTTCTGAACATAATACAGCTTCGTCGGAACTGAAGCTGCTAAAAACGGGCCAGCAGTCTTTGGGGGATAATATCAATCAGCTGTTAGCAGAAAAGGAGGAGTTGGCTTCGCGGATAGAGACCTTACGCGTGGAGAATGACAGACTCAGTGCTCAACTAGAAGAGTCACGGAAGGAGAGCATAGTGGTGACGTCAGAATTGGGTGAATCGCGGGACGATAATGCAAGGTTACAGGCGCAGCTGGAACAGCTGGGAAGAAGAACTGATGATCAGCAGTGCCAGCTTGCTGAAGCGGAAAAAGAGGTAGGGAGATCTGGATGGGGGTGAGAGTTGTGTGTGGAATTAATTTAGACGAAGCACCAGGAGTTCTCAAAGTTAGAACTTAAAAAAAAACAAGCGTTAATTATAACGTGCGTTTCCTTTAACTTAAATCTTCAGACTTGGGAGTTATCTAAAAATTAGTGTTTCCTTAAATTCACAACTACAAAATAGATCTTATTTATAAACAAGCGTTTCCTTAAATTTGATTTAATGAACTGAGTAATATTTAGATAGATAGAAGTTTGTTGAATAAATATTTTGAGCTCTTCTCTTGCGTTTTCAGATTAACCAAAGAGATGCAGATATAGAAGTATTAATAAAGGAAACGGACATTTTAAAAGAAGATATTCAACAAAAGGAAGCAGAAATAAGCTCTACTGCTTCCGAGCTGATGCAAGCCAATGATTACGCCATGCAGCTCAAACAGCAGGTTCGTGCTTTATGAGATGTGTGGACCGATTTATTACAGATTCGACTGCAGCTGAAATGTATAGTAGATCGATGTTGATATCAAATGTATGGTCAGTTGTAAAACATGTGTCAAGTAAAATGACTATTGAAGGAACATAAATATTTTTAAACAGTGGCCAAGCTGACTGAAGAAAGGAGTAATTCCTAAATGAAATAAGCGTAATTTTTTGGGTTCGCAATCAGTGACCAATAAAAACGGTCACCGACCGCAAAATACCGACAGATCGGTTATTTCGGTTAGTTGAGTAATAACAAATATCTATGATTCAAATGAAGTTTCGCTTGCAGCCACAAAAGGTTCATTTGACTGCCGTTAAAATCGATGGATTATTTTGTATAGCATCTTCCTATTCATACTATAAGAACTATAGAAGTAAGACAAATGTTGATCTGTTAGTACAGGCGCGTGTCGGATTGAGTAAAGTAGTAAAATGAATCGATAACGGTAGATTGGTACAGTATATATTTCAGAATACAAAATAACATAACCTTGCAGTTAAGGAAGGGAAGGTCCTGAACCTAGGATTTTGGGATGGGGCAAGAGCTTATACCAACAGTCGAGCAGGACTCTTTTGACCTTTTCGCATTTTCCCACCGCGGCCCTCTCTAAGCCCGAGTTTCTGAGTAAGCGCCACATAGACAAATCTATCCAGAAGGACAGGGTGCAGAGGTTTGCGAATTCTGAGAAATTGTTGAGTGGCCGTGGTCGCCGACTGACCAAAAATCCTTATCAACTGAAACCGAAATTTTTCAAAAATCGCGAACCCTAATAATTTTAATGGCCGTTTTACTCTCCAGATATTTACTTAGATGAATTTAAGAAAAATAAGTGGTTGATTTTGTTCTCTTAAAGAATGAGAAATTAATATTTAAATAATAATAACACATTGAACAGGTTACTTAATCCACATATGCATAAATCGCGGCGGGAAGAAAAATAAAAATAGGCCCTTCTAAAGCCTCCAACCGGCTTCACTCGGTTAGATTCAAATTAAGAACAAGTATATTCAATGCTTTTTTCTTAAAAAAAACATAAAAAAGATTAATAAAAGATAAATAAATAAATAGAATTACTTTGTTCATAGCATTATATTTAATTTTTTATTGTTTATTTTTTTTATATAAAGACACAGCATTTCGGAACGTAAATAATAATAATAATAAATTATAGTAAAGCTAAAATAAATCTAATCGTTAACAGTTAAAAGCATTCGTAAAAAGATGTTTTAAGTTTCTTTTTAAAGGTAAATAGTGATACTGAGTTTCTAATATCGAGTGGAAGGTCATTCCATAGTCGAAGACCAGCCATTGAAAAGGCACGGTATCCATAGCTTTTAAGATTGAATGAAGGTTGGACGAGGAGGTTGAACGTGGTGGAACTTCATATATTTACAAATATTTTATTAGAATAAACCAAGCACTGCCGTACATGTTTACGCTCATGAATGACCTAGCAATTTCTGGCTTGAAACATAATCACTGCAGAGATGTCCATAAGTGTACAAAAGGCCATTGCAAAGGACAGGAAATGCCTCATGAGGTAACGTAGTATCTATTCGCTTTGTCATCAGCTTCAACAGTATGGAGAAGAGGTGCAGCAGCTACAGCAACAGATGGAGCTGGAAATAGAGGAGCTGAAACGAACGCAACAGGAGAATCTGGCTGCCCTGGAATCCCAGCACGAGGCTGAGGTCAAGGACATGAGAGGCCGTCTAAAAACAATCACAAGTCTCGTACACACCGTCGTTCCGTCATTCAATGGTTTGAAGGATGAGTTCAAGGCGTTGAGGGACCAGTGCCTTTACTTGCCGAAACTGTTCAAGTCATCCACAGAACTTGCCATGAAGGAGGTTGGTGAAGTGGCCAGAAAAGAAAAACATATATGAGAGAACAGGGGAAAAAAGTTTTGGAAAGTCTTTAAGCTGATTACAGAAATTGCTGTTAAAACTAAATTTAATTCTAACTCTTCTGAACTCTAAATAAATTGTATAGAAAAAAAAGAAAAAGAAAAGATTAAAGGAGAAGTTTCTGTGTTTGCCACAAATGCCAGTCTTCTATGCACCTTGATGGGAAATTTTACACGTGAAGTCGTGTTTATGTTTTTAGAAAACAGGTATTGGTTGCCACTCGCTCTGGTCTATATTTGAGTTTTAATTCACTGAGTGACGCTACTTAATGGTTTCGTAGATCGCTGCCGGGATAGAGGGCATCCATACCCACAATCAGGAACTGCTTGCCAAGTACCGAAAGGAGATGGCTCTGCGCAAGAAATTCCACAACGAACTTGTCGAACTAAAAGGTGCGGTCTCATTGTTTACAAAGGAAGTTCATTACTGTGGAAAACTTTCTGGCATTGACTAAATTAACATTGCTAGTGCTTAGCTGTTTAATGTTTTGTTTATTAAGAACATCAAGTAATAAAACATGTTGAAAAGTCTTCGTCGGGTTTGAAAGGCAAGAGGGTCAGTTTGATAAATGGATGGCCACACTGTTTGCAGCGTTTAGGGATTTTGCTGCCCGTCGTTACAAGCCAGTAGATGCTGCGTAATACACGGGTTTCTTATATTTGTTGACTTCAATGATGCTATTTACTGCGCAGGCAACATTCGTGTATTCTGCCGCGTGCGACCGAAAATAAAAGAAGATGGCCAGGGCATGCAGGCAAAGAACGTGGTGTCATACGACGCGGAGGATGACGGCATCATCAACGTGCTGCACAAGTCACGTGTGCAGAGCTTCGAACTCGATCGCGTTTTCCACGCAGAGTATAGTCAAGAACAGGTATCTGGGTTTAAGAGATGTGGTCGTATTAAAGTAATTCAAACATTTATAAATTTTGAAAAACATGCCATGTCATAACTGCCCTTTTACTAAAATCATAGGACCTCTACTATTCCTTCCCCGCATAAAATAATGCATGAACGCATAAATGGCATTGTTGGTCACTACTAACCGGTTTAAATGTGCCGTAGCCAAATGTATTCGCACGTTACCTGCTGTATTCCCCTTACTTTCTACATATTTTTTTGCTAGCGCATCATGGGAATAATATTCTTCAAATATTTGTCACGTCATATTTCAGGTGTACAATGAAGTTACGTCATTGGTGACGTCATGCGTTGATGGGTACAACGTGTGCATTTTTGCATATGGACAAACAGGCTCAGGAAAAACGTATACGATGGAGGTAAAGGGAAAGTGTGACCAAATCAAGTATTTTCTAAATTTGAACAGAAGTGACCAGGCATAAGCGAAACTTCTATCTTTAGGAATCATTCTTTGTAATGGGAAGAGGAGGGGCGGAGGGGTCATGATTGTGAATTACCATTTGAGGTCCTATTATATATCTAAACTTTTGCGATGGTGTTGAGATAGCTATAGATAAATAAAATATAGATGTTAGTGGCACATCAGAGGATTTATACACCACCATGGTTGACTCAGCCACTTTGGAAACTGCCAAGAATTTTCAGCCACTTTGTAAAGTGCTTGGACTTATGACACAACAGTAGTTCTTTCTTGAATTTACGGGGTTTGTGGCTAATGTTTTTACGGTTTGATGAAGTTACTGGGATTTTTATTGTATGCCAAGTCGGCCGTGTGTAAAGAAATGATTGAAAAAAAAACAAAGGTGCAATATACCGTCGAACACTTTTTGCATCCCGCCCCCTTTTAAGCATCTCTTCCCAGCGTTGAAGAAGGAAGCGAAAACTTTCAGTCACTGATAAAACATGGATTAGCTGGTTCATAAATATGGTAATTTCTAAAACTTACCAGCAATGCCAACAGTACCAAGCAACAATAGCAACAGTATCTACCAACAGTACCAACCAACAATAGCGTATCTGATACCAACGAAGAGTACGGAGGAGTAAATTGTTCTGTTATAAGCGAAAAAAATAAGATCAAATTCCTGATGTGAGGTATATAATAAAAGTAATACGTAATTTTATATTTGCAGAATGTTGTTTTTTACCTTTAGCCTACGGGCACGTACGAACCTCCGGCTTTAGGTTAACATAACATTCTGCTTATACAGTATTAAGTATTAATATTGCATTTGTCATGCGAAAAACATCCAATTGTTGAAGTATATAAAAAAGACAAAAGTATTCTAAAAAGAAATGATATGCTGATTATACGTCACAATGAACTTCATTTTTGTGCCGAAAATTGTGGTGGATTATTTGTTGGGTTGTGATAACGCAGGGTACTGTGGGAGACCAAGGCATCAACCAGCGAGCACTCAACCAGCTCTTCATGGAAGCCGAGGAGCGCTCACACGCCAGCGAATTCACCATCCACGTGAGCGTGCTCGAGATCTACAACGAGATGATACGAGACCTCCTCAGCGCCGTGCCTACCAATAAGCTCGACGTGAAGATGAACCCTGAGGGAGGGGTACATGTACCCGGTCTCACCTACGTCGAGGTGCAGTCGGTGGACGATGTCAACGAGGTACTCCAATAATATGATCATGTCACGTGCATGTATCTACCGTATGAGCTTTTTTGACATCAACTGTGGCGATTTACTGTGTAAAATTATTTTAATTAGATTTCTAGACAGTTCCTCCTTGATTTGATCTAAAATATGTATTGAAGAATAAGATCAGTGCCAGTAGAATAGGACTTTTATTTTTGTTCTTTGCCCACAGGTGTTTTCTCTGGGACACAAGAACAGAGCAACGGCCTCTACGAACATGAATGAGCACAGCTCGCGGTCTCACGCCCTCTTGTGTATTCGTGTTGTTTCCAGAAACAGAGCATCGGGAAATAAAACTATGGGTAAATACAAATCTTACTGTAAATGTGTGAATTATCTGGTCAAATTAAAACAAAAATGGAAAAAAAAAGAAAATAGTTTAAAATCTCAAGTTGGCATATAAAATTGCTGATTTACGTTGGTGTAATATCGTGTGCCTTAAAAGTCAGTACAGCTAGGGCTGAACTAACGTTAAACTTAACATTTGTCCCCAGCTGAAGAAAATCATGTTTACAAGTCACGTGTAATGTCATCTTTTTTCTGGCTTTGACACATTTGTTGTATTTTCTTCTGCCTTGCGCATATTGCTGGTATATTTTACATTCAATTTTCTTTCAGGTGTTCTAAACTTAGTGGACTTGGCAGGGTCTGAACGCGTCAGCAAATCAGGCGCGGACGGCGCGAGGCTGAAAGAGGCGCAGAATATCAATAAAAGTCTGTCCTCCCTCGGTGACGTCATACAGGCGTTGCGGGTGAAGCAGAGCTTCGTGCCATACCGCAATTCCAAGTTGACCTATTTACTGCAGGACTCTTTAGGTGATGCCTTGAGCTTTACTTGCATAAAATTGTATTTACGTTACGTTTATTTATATTGGTGTTTTCTCACTTAAGAATGTGTTTGTTTGAAAAATTTAATAAATAAACACATTAAATTCACAGTTATCAAAAGCTGGAATCGATTTTAGGTCTTGAAAACTTGCAGAGAAAACTACAAAAAACATTAAGCTTTTAGTTGCTATTGACAACCAATTGAATGAACTAAACGTTTTTTTTTTTTTTAGGCGGAGACAGCAAAACGTTAATGATTACTCAGATTTCACCCGTCGAGCGCAATGTGGGTGAGACCTTGGCGAGTTTGAATTTTGCACAGCGCGTGCGAACAGTGGAACTCGGTCAAGCGTCCAAGAAAATCGAATCCGCCGAAGTAGCCCAGTTGAAAGAAAAACTGACACAATATGAGGTATAGTTATTTTTTCAATACCAGTAGGTGATCTGTTTTGCTTATTTTTGTTTTTTGTTTGTTGGTTTTTTTTTTTTTTTTTTTTTTTTTTTTTTTTTGCTTTTATTTTTGTAACAGTTTCATACCAACTGTACGAACTAGTATGTAAACTGTAAGTGCTTTCATGCCAATTTCATTTAAAATATATCATACCCTCTCTGAACTTTGTATATTTTTTTCAGGATCTAGCACAATTTCAGACCGGGTTCAAAGGCAGTACATCAAAGCTTAGTCCACCAAACAAAATACCACGCCAAAAGTGAGGATTTGTTTGAAACAACGGCCAGTGTGATATTATACAGGGTGATGGACTGAGACTTCCAGGAGATGACAGGACAGGACAGTCCTTGTATCTGATTGGCCTAGACGTGTGGTCACGTGGCTATTTTGCATCAGCACAGTGCTTGATGGTTGCAACCATGTGTTACTATTCCCTGTCTGAAATACCAGCGATGGCGCGAATTAAAACGTTGAATAGCTCTTATACTGTTTGAGAGTACTAGTCAATTTCTCGATGTTGAACCCCTCCCCCCCCCCCCCCCCCACGAGGCAGAGTGCATATCTTTCTATTACAGAAACGTTTGTACACCTTGTTGGGTTGATGCAGCTGTGGAGACACCCCAAAGTATCCATATAAAGGAAATGATTTTGCGTTGTTATTCACTTAGTTGCCGTGTGTTCGTTCGGGTTGACTTATGTAGTAAACAACCGAAGGCCCGCCCATGCGCACTTGACTCCCTATATGCAAATTCATCGGTTTGTTTACAACATATGTACTACTCCAAAGAATGGCCTGTCAGAGTATCTGTTCACAATCTTCTTCAAAATGAGCGATAATACAAGTTTACATTGTCAATTCCATTAAATCACTTGTTTGACAGCCAACTAGGAAGAAAATGGAGTGATGTGATATAATGCAACTCAATATTTGACCAGATGGGCATAAATACTACAAACGTAAGAAAAAGTATCACCCTTGCTTTTGGGGGCATCCGCTGTAAGGTCAAGGTTAGCCAATTACTTCCCGGAGTTGGTAAGTAATTCAAGTATAAACAAACTAAGACCGGAAGCACGTGCATCTGTCACTTTCAGCCCCAAAAGTATAACAAGTTTCTGTAACTGTAACAGAAAATGTGACATCTGTCACCGAACGAACACAAGGTTTGATAAGTTTTCGGATTAAACATGTACTCATGCAAGTTATTTTTTTTTTAAATGACTTTATCGAATGCAGAAGGAGGTGGATCCCTTACCAACCCTATCTTCCTTTGTTACGTTTATATTGCTGAAGCGTTTTTCGTTTTTTTGTTTTTTTTTTTTATTATTATTATTTTTATTTATTTATTTTATTTATAAATTTGTATTTATCTATTTTTTTTTTTTTTGGCATTTAACATGGCCTGTTTTTAATCTGGCAATATACCGTTGAGATGCATATGTGTGTCTTGGTACCGCTGTGATGAACGATATTTATTTTATGCAAGACTTTGCTTTTGCTGACTCTGCTTGTGTTAAGTTTTGCAAGCTTTTCTCGGTACAGAATCACAAATAATAATAGCAATAAAAGGTTCGTACGACTTTGGATACGTATGGCGTATGGGCTTCTCAATCTGCCGAAAAAACCGCGTGCTCCTGATGTGCATCTAGTGAGATTTAATATACAGTGATGACTGCAATGGGAAAGGGTTTTCCAAGTATGTCAACTGTTACCTCTTTTTTCCTTTTGTTCAAGTATCATGTTTTTGGGTTTGTGAGTGCTTTTGCCTTTCTAATATAGATTTTGATTGCTGAAGACAATGTTAAAGTCTCCGAGTGCGATTGGATATTCTTGAATATAGAAAATTGACGACCGATTTTAGATTGCATGTGAGATGCATACAGCACAGTAAAAGTGCGGTTGTAAAGAACCAGGTTTGTGCTGAAGTGCTATTTCAGATTGGGTGAAATGGCGCTTAAGCGAAACATTCAGACCCTAATTTTGAGAAACTGAAGCTTGAGGGACATGCATTATGTTGTACAGAAATTATCATAAATGGAATGTGAATTTGTATAAAATTCCAAGTGAGAAATGGTGTGTTGCTACTAATAATATTTATTTATTTACTGTTATTGCTTCCTTTCTTCAAGCGATGGTGTGTGGGAGGGGGGTGGGGGGAGGGGGTAGTGAAAGGAATTAGGAAATGGTCAATAGGTGATATTACCGAGACTGGATTACTGTTATTTGGAATTTTATACGTTATATGCGTGAAGTATTTGAAATTTAATATATTAATGAAAAGTTTATAGGCAAGCGTTCTGTAAATCTTAATGGATAATGTCATCATGTTTGTACTACCTGATGTATTCGCCAGTGCTGCTTTGTGTGAAACTAGTGCTAACGAGCAGCTGCGGTATCAAGGACGTGATTTTAAAAATAGAAAAAAAACTACAGTGGCTTTCATTTAATGGCAAATATTTCATGTGGTGGCTTATTTGCGGTGTATATCGTTGGGTATATATTTGTCGACTTGATGTCTGTTAGTAACACGACGTGCATTCTCATTCAGGGATGTCTCTTATAACTTGAAGAAGAATTTTCTGACAAATTTGTTTATGTATTGGGAGAGTGGAAGTAACCCCCCCCCCCCCCCCCCGCAGCTGTGAAGCGGGCCCAAAGGTAGCCCACCAATAAAACCTATTTTACTTTGGTTCTCCAGGTAGAAAAATACACTTAGTCGTGAAAGAGTTCGTATTTAGCCAAACCACCTAATCTGGCGCATCCTGCTCACTTCCAACGCACTATGTGCTACTCACTGTTAACCTGTTTTGATAGAATAACACTGATGGAGCAGCGTATGTAGTATACAAGACGTGAAGAGACTGTTTACTATGACAGCGCGAAATGAGAGGGGGGGGGGGGGGGGGGGTTGCCAGACGTACTCATGTAGCAGGAACCCTTTTTACATATTTTACAGATTTTCACATTTCATTCACGTGCAACAATGGGGATCCTGAATGGGGATGAGTATTACCGTGCCGGATCAGTAGCAATTGTTCAGTGTCTAAGAAGTTAAAGTGCATGCTTGTTGTGTTCAGTGATTGTAATCACATGGAGCAGTTTGAATATCACGACGATAAGCGTTTCTAATATTTGCTGACATAATACCCCGTTTTGGTAGGCGATACGTGTGATAAACAATAAATACTCAGTACTACGGAAGATCTCTTTTTTCTGTCTTTGGAATTGAGTATCAAAGATAAAACAAACTTCTATTTCGCTGATTTCAGTTAAATTTATTATTCCAACTGAATCAGTAATGGCACACATTCAAAATAATGTTTAAATACAGACACCTTTTCAGTGACTAGATATTAATGTCCCGTTAGATTTTGATTTTGTACGACTAGGTGGTTTTGTTACTTTACTAATGCAAGTACATAAAAATCACTTGTGTAAAACAAAACAAAATATTGAACATATTGAAAACTATGATTAAAGCATTTTGTCAAATGAAAACAATACAGGCATATCAGTTTGCAGTGTGACGTGAACTGAAATCTTGGTGCTTGCATTGCTACTCATTCCTCATTGACATGGACTGAAAAACTAGCCTAAAAGCACCACTTGTTTCTTTAACCACAAAATGTCACCAGGGGATGTATTCATGAAGCACTACTAGCTTAGTGGTTTTACTACTGCCATTAATATTATATTAGCTAATATTTCTACTAGTGCTAGCAGTGCTTTGCAAATATCGGGCCCAGCCTAGTCCGACTTGGATTTTGACGCCGTTGCCACATCGCTGTAAAGTAATGGCTGCTTGCCCATGACAAGTTCTTGCATTTTTTGCACGGGTAGCTCAATGAGTAACATGACCGCCATACTCGCCGCACAAGACAGGACCAACACGGCACTCCACATGACTAACTGAAACAAGGATAGCATGCATAGTTTTTCTCACACATCTAGGGCACGATCAGTATCAATTACAGCGAATATTAAACTGACCCTTCGTTATTTATTGCATAAAACAAACGGCACATGTAGATCAACAATCGCCTAATTGAATAACCTCTAAAATGTTGTGCGAGTCACAAGATTGAAATGTACCACTTAATCCCCTAAATTCGATTAAAAGCATAAAATATGAGAGACATAGTTTGAAAATATGCCATGACATTTGCTGGTTGTGCCCGCAACATGAAAAATCACTGATTCTTAAAATATAATCTTAAAATTTATTAATGAAGAAAGATGGTAACACAAAAGATGATATACACATGTACGTGTGGTCATCAATTAGCAACTGATTTAGTCTATGTTGATCATTAAGCAGTCAATCCCCTCACCGAGAGCTACAAAGCCGTGCTGTTCATCGCTAGTCAAATCAGTTTCAGTTAATTCTTGATTTTGAGGTAACAAGTTCTTCCAAATTGCGCAGCGGGATCTCCACCAAGAGCATGACTAGGACACTGGCAATACAGGCCAGGAAGAATACTGAACTCCACATAATCACCTGCAGAGAACCAATCACTTCACTGGAAACAACAGTCTGAATTTTTTTCTCAACTTTTTACATTAAAATTCCAAAAGAGAAAAATAAACTAACATTGAAGGAGAAAGGTTTTGCTCTCCTGAGCGCTTCTGTTCTGGTGTTGTTAGGGGAGAACGTGATACATCTTTGCGAAATTTACTCGATTCAACTTCTGAATTAACTAGATGCCAAGCACTTTGGAGGAAAAAGTTTTAAATGCACTAAAAGATCAGAACAGCAATATACAACGCTGTGTTGCTGTAATTATTCTAAGGGATCAGCAGTGATTGGTATTCGGCCAAAGCTTTTATCGTGTTTCACTCTTATCTCAAAAAGTCAAATCTGAGTTGAAATCACCACTAAATAAATTTCATTGTATCGTCAACAGTACAACCTTGCAATTACAAATTAATCGAAAAAAAAAACAATCCAGAAATAACTCACTACACACCTAAACAAATAAAAAAACTTGTTTTCTGTTTCAGATGAATAAGTAATACTTACTATGAAAATATTAGACACGTGGATGGCTGTTTTGATGTTGTGAAAAATGACAAACTGAAAGACGGGATGAAAAAGGTAGACAGAATAGGTGAGTCTGGAAAGCGGCGTGAAACCTCTCCATGACAGCGCGTCATTGATCAGGCCTACAATGTAAAAACATGCCTCGTCAGCAATCAAGTGGTTCAATAATCTCTATGTCGCCAAGGTTTTCTCACTCAATGTTGCACTCTTCACAAAGCTTATGATTTGCGTTAGATAATTTGATAATTATTTTTTCGGGTTTGGTACATATTAGCACATAAACACACAGTTTCCTGAAAGGAAAGAGAAAAATATTAGATTAAAAACTTACTTCCGTAGCCATGCCAGCATAAATACACGACACAGCCAATGGCAAACGCCCATATCACGTGACTCAACGAGCCATACACAACGTTCTCGGCTCTGTTAAGCGGGTGGCCGTGGAAGGCTGGATAAAAACTCCAGATAAGACACGCCATAATAACAGTGCTCATGAACCAACCGCCAACCGCTCTTACCTGTAATTATTGTACACTATATTTACAGATTTGTTCCAAAGCAGAGACACTTTTGTGGGAGGGGTAGAGGTGTATTTTTATCGGTCAAGAACAACCTTCCAAATTCAACCTTCTAAATCAGATATTCCAAAATAGACAGGTCACAAACGAGACACGAAGTGTATAGATTTCGGGAGCAAGTCATTGCGCAGACATCGAAAACTGCATCAGTAAAAGAAAATGCTCTTTCTCGGAACGTTAGGAGAGAAATGTTAGAATTTTATGATGCCATTACCTTTGTGAGATAATGATGATGTGTCTGCGTTTGTTGTTCATGGATAATGTATCCAAATAACATGCCGACTAAATAAGCACCAATGCGGCAGTAGGGTTTGCCATATACGATATTTTCGTAGTCCATCATTTTTCTGAAAAAAAGAACATGTGGAACATTTCATCTGGCCAAAACATTACGCAATTGAAAAACCGATCTGCAGCTAGATATTTCTACAGATTACGGTTAAATGGTACGAGTACATTTGTATTGTTTCTTTATAGCTTGCTTACTTTGCGAAGGCAGGAACACAAAATTTAGCGAGAAAGTTTTTATTATTTTATTTCCATTGTTTCCTATTTCAACTGTAAGGCCGAACGCTGCTCCTCCTCTCCCACCCGCCTAGCACCACACAGATTTTTTTTTTTTTTTGCTGACATGGTCTTGATGTCCACAACAGGAGAAAGCCAGACAGGCGTATTTTAGCGCCAGTTGCCGTATTCACAAAAGTTGACAGTACAGTTAAATGATTCCGTTAGCCGCTCCGTTGTCAACCAGAACACCAGAACATCATTTTAAAAAATTAACCTGTTTATCAAACAAGAATCCATCTAAAATTGTTTGCACGATACTGCTAGATCAACAGATTTTCGCTTCTAGGAGAATAGTTAACTGCGTAGCCACTTTTGTGAACACCAGGGCTGGGATTATATAGCCATCATAGGGGTAACTTTATATGGATATGTACATAAATTGAGATTAACTCTTGGCAAACCTCTCTCACTTCTCTGCGACCTTATCAACCCCCCTTGCCCTCACTTGACTTTATTCCAGACTGACGGCAGTCTCATTTCGATAACTCTACCGTGCTCACTTGTAATTATTTGTCAAAACGGACCAAGTGAGATTGACATCAATATCGTAAAGTGCTATCAGCACAGCTGTGGTGAGAATGCTGCTTATGACACCGACGGCCAGTAACCACAGTCCCACTTTTCTTCTTCTGTTAAACAGCAAAATGCGAAAAATCATAACACTATAAATAAGTTTAGATATAAACTGGCCATTACTTAAATAAAGTATGCAAAATAAAATTTTTGTATTGAAAAAAATTGATTTATCTAATATTTCTCTTTTGCAATAATGTAACTGCCTTACCAGTTGCTTTAAAGCGACAAAGTTCTGTGGTAAAAACCAAAGAAACATTTTCCCCCCCTCTCTCTCTCTCTCTCTCTCTCTCTCTCTCTCTCTCTCTCTCTCTCTCTCTCTGTCGCTCTATCTCTCTCTCTCTCTCTCTCAGACTCTTTCTCTCTCCTTCTCTTTCATTACATCAGTAATTGTAGAGCAAAGGCAGAAGAATATGAAATTAGATACTCAGTTTTGGGCAATATGTACCTGTAAATTGCGATAACAAGCACGGGCGATACGAGATAAAACTGCATGTCAAGAGCCAGATACCATGTCCAGCCAACACACTAAAACGTGAACACAAAATAGGAGGTTAATTTATAATGTCCAGTTCTCAGGCTTGCGTGAGAGACGATTTCAGACCGAGGATGACGTCATAAGTGTTGTTGAGGACCTTTTTCAGAGGGTGTGACAAAACTTGGCATGGTGGAAAAAAGATGGACCAAGTGTGTTGAAATAGGGGGAGATTAAAAACTGACAATCTGTTCCACATATTGCATATCTTACGAATCTGATTAAGAGTCTTTATTTTCTTTACGCTCAAATGCTATTTTACGGAATGGTTTCTGCGACATAAATCTCAACACTTCAATATTCATTATCCATATCAATTTCTAAATTTTGAATTACTGATATGAATTTCATGGGTACCCAATGATTTAGGGAAAAGAACGCTATAAGTACAGCGCAGCTTCACTTTGATGCGCAAAAATGTGCCAAATAAGAATTTTTCACGAACCAAATTTTATTATTCAAATTAAATATCGCAGCATCCAACTGCATACCTGTTGTTCCATACTGGACGGGTAGAAGTTTTGTATGTATAAAAGATTAGGCCACCAGTATTGGTCACACATTGGATCTGATTGGATACTGAACCATACAGGTCCCGATCCGAGAGAAGGTTTTACATAGATCCAGAACAGCATGAGAAAAGCCACCACGGGTGTTAACCTGAAACAGAAAGCCATACAAAAAATAAAAAGGTATAGGCGCAAAATAACCGTAGGCAGAATTATCTAACAGCCAGGTTTAAGAAATAAAACTACTGAGATTTTAATTATTTGTTTTGAAGGCACTGTGGAGCTGAATAGATACGGCAACTATTATCGAAATGAAGTTTGAATTAACTGACATGTACGCCATTTTTCTACTTCGCTAAAATCAACATAAACCACAGAAAAAAACAGCTTTAATCGAATCATCCGCTTTTAGGACTGTCACACAATTGCCATCAACCACATTTTTTTCCAATAACGTTCATTTCTAATGCATAAAATATTCTCACCTCAAATAACGGTGTAAGTAGAATTTCATGAAAGGAAATTTGCCGGAGTATTTTTTCATTTCATGAAGGCTCAGATACGCTACTAGCAATCCACTGCAAGATCAAACAAACTTGTTTTTGACTTTGAATGAATCCCATAATGAGTACCAGTTCGTAACAATTTACTATAGAAATGCGAAAATGCTTTTTTTTTTCAAAAAGATTTCCTCAAAACCAGACACGTCAAATATTTCAAGTCACCATTAATGAGCCAAAATTAGAAGTCAAATCCAAGCATTCAAGTACAGTCGGACCTCGTTAATTCGACATCCAGCGGACCTCCGATTTTATGTCGAGATAGCGGGGTGTCGAGATAAGCGAGTTTTTGAAATAAAACGACAATTATTTTAAAAGTGATGATTTTTTTTTCCTTTTGTTTTCATAGGCTTCATAGGCTGTCCTTATTCTTTATTCACATCGAAGTATTATTTCCGTCGCAATTTTAGCTTTTTTCACTCTTCTTTCCGATGTCGACATAAGTGGGTCCGACTGTATATGCTACAGACTATACGTTTTTTGGCACTGTTTATTTACCAACTACGGTGAAAGCAAAAATCTAATTTACCTGAGAAAAAAGAAAGTGTCCACTGCAAAATATGCGTTGCCAACAGGCTGCCACAAAACGCTCTTGCTATATCCAATCGCCCTTTTCGGATTCACTGTAAATACACCAATCAAATACAAAAACAATGTTGGAATTAAATTTCACTATATCCGCCCGTCTAAGACCAGATGTATGTTAAACAATGCCACCAAACGACCTAGTAACTATGCATTTTGGAACCCACGCGTGCGTTTTAGCTTTGCACTAAAATACTCACTTTTTTGTACTCATTTGTACCAAAATTCTGCAGAAACAGTGAAAGTCAAAATCCACAAGTGACTCATCAACTCTCGTGTTACACAAAAAATCAATATACCTAGTGACCCGGATGCAAAGGTTGCCAGAAAAGTGTGCCCGAGAACGATCCAAGCTATGCTGACCACTCGCAGGCCGTTGAGGCACGGGATGGCCTTGTCTGACACTTGCGTGCCCAGTATCGTACCCAGGTTACGTGGTATTGAAAAGCATATCAAAAGTTTCGACAGAAGACCTGCGTAACAGAAAACCGTACTTCAGGCAACTAGTTACACATAACCTTTTTATGGGTTCATATTAAACTGTAAATACATAATCTTACTACACATGCATAAAGGATGTACAACAATGGTTCTTTTCTTGGCGTCTGTTACTAACCACTTTCAGAAGGAAAAGTAGAATACCATTTTCTCTCTTTTGTGACAGACACAAATGTTTAAACTCGCCACTACCCACCTACTCCTCTCCCTCCTCCCACAGCCCTCCCCACACCCCCCCCCTTTACCAACATGCCTTCAACAAAGGCACAGACTTAATTTCGATCAGAGGCTTTTTTCAAAGTATACATTTCCACAATATACTAGGTTATAGACTTCCCACCCCACCCCTCTTCCCCTGAAGAGTCCAAAATAATATCCTACTGGGATTGTGTCTCAGTAGGGACCTGAGGTGTTTCCTTTCCCTCTGACTACCCGCGGAAGCTCCCTGAATACTGCCGCTTGCACCTGCCTAAAACAATAATACTTTGCCCTTCAAAACCTTCAAAATTAAAGGCCATGTCTAAAAATGTTGATGATCTATGCTTATAAGAACAACGATTACTTGAAATATGATAGGACGAAAAATTCAAACCATGTATTCTTAATTAAATACTAAATTATTGTCTTCCTTTACTATTGGACAGTTATACCTGTTGTCGAGTTTCTTCAGTGTCGCCTGAAAGTTCTTCTGAACTTTCATTGGGGTCGATCAGTTGTGGTCCTCCCACATCTATGCTGTGTATGAATTTTGGGCAATTCGCATGTTTGTGTCTATTGACAATATCTGCTATTGTTCCAGCAATGGTCAGCAGGACCATAATTGCGATAACACTTCTGAAAGCAAACAATGTTTTTATTCTGGGCCATAAACACAACCTAAAAGCAGTACGTGTTCATTAAGTTAATGTCGAAAAAAATAAATTTATGGCTTCTAATACCATGCTTTCAAATCATCAAGTGATGAGTTATAGACTGATGTGTATTAAGTTTATTATTCAACTACACGCAAACATTTTCGAAAGCGCGCGTAGCATACACTCACACTGCAGCATAAAATCCCCGAGTTGGTGACAGATTCTCTGCACAATTTATATCCGAATGTGTAATATTCAGCCAGTGCAACTGCAAAATTTCTGAAAATATAAAATAACTGTTCAATTTAATAAAAAAAAAAAGAAATGTACAAAAATCCATATTCATAAACAAAATTACAACGCATACCGATTGCTTTATCCTTGAAGAAATCTTGTATATTTCAATTCTGAGTTTGAAATTAAAAGTGTTGAAAACAGTCTCTCATTCGTTCAGGATATCCGCAATTATTTCTTTATTTATCCAACTGTGTTAAAACAACCAAAATAATGTAACAACGTGGTTACCATTTGCAATTTGATTGATGTTTGTTGTTAATACGGACTCATTGCACGAGGGCACCGAGCACAATCCCCATCGGAACAACATGCCCTGAAATGTCATTCGATACGAACATCATTTACTCACTTTTCTGAGTTGATTTTCTGGATACGAGCGCATGTCTCTGTTTTCTGGGATAAACACTTTTGTGAGCTTTATGGGAGCGGTTTTTTTTTTGAAAGTTATATAAGCAAGCGCATGGAAACTACGGTGCTGCTACGAGCGCTGCGGTGGATTTATTGACGGATCATTCGACTGACATATTTCCAAGCTCTGTACATAATGAAAATTCTAGACTTCTTCCAATACACAAAGACACTTTAAGAATTTAAACGAGATTGAACGTTCAAAGTATTTCCACCACTACCCCCTCCCCAGCAAATAAACATGCGCTTAGCATTTCTTCTTCATTTACACAAATATAAAACACATATAATTTATGAAATGCAGAGACAGACTCCTGAACTCGTGAAGACAGTTATTCTTTTGTCTGGAATCCGTTGTAATAACAACACGTTTATTTGTCTTCGATTATATACTGCTTAAAATACTCAAAGGCACTGCAAACCAATAGTAACAATATGCACTGTTACACACCATGTTTTCAGGCTTTGGTACAGCCAGTGTTGCATCGACAAGGCAATACTTCCCATCATCAAGAGAAACACACTGGTCGTAATTCCCAAATGCTACTGTGTTTCCCTCCAGCACACCGGATCCAGGTTTCCCCGTAGCATCATAATCTAGCACAACATTTAGGTGATATGGCATTTTAGCAGACTACATGAAATATTACTTTTGTAAATATATATTACAGCACTTTGATGAAATCGATAATAAAAGTTAATATTGTTTAAACCCAGAGTGTCTGTAGACATTGTGCTTGGTCGTAAAAGCGAAGATATTACAAACGTGAAAGGATAAACCGAGCAATTTTTTACAAAATTTAGATGTGTTAGAAAGCCTCATGTACAACTTCGCTATTATAAGTTATCGGGCAGGATCAGCGGAACAAACACCTTTTTTCATTTCCCTTAAAGCTATCAGTTTATTTGACCAGTTTTTGTTGAACCAACAACAAAAACTCGGCTGAAGATTACCTATGATCAAGGAAAGGAGGGAAGAAAAGAAAGAAAGCAGAAAAGAAAAAAAACAACTGAATGTAGTGTTAGCCTTTATATGCTTCTGTGAGAGGCACCACCATAAATATGGCCTTTAAAATCTATGAAGGGAGATAATGAAAAAATATGCCTAGAGCGGGACTTCAATTCACAACCTCTTGCTGCGCAGGCGACAACGCAAACCAGTGTTTCTATGGACGGCAGAACTTGGACTTAGGACCTTATGATTATCAGTCTAACACCTTACCACCTCAGCTATTGAGCCAAGTAGTTGGGCAACTGGTGAAGAAACATCAAGTAGGAACGCGTTGCGCGATTTTTATACAATTTGACAGTTTTTTTTATAATTGGACATTTGGAAATTCCCAACACTAACCTCAATTTAGCAGAATACACATGCAGCACGGTATCAAATGAAATCAAACTAAAGTATTGATTTGGTTATAACCTTAAGCTGAAGTCCATTAGTTCTGTCAATCATTTGAAAAAAAAAACAAAGAATATCAGCATGGACAAAACCATTTTGCAAATGCCCTAAATGAATTTTACAGCGAAAGTGCGCACACATATAACTTATTAAGTATTATCAAGCACCTTGAGCAACACCAAGGATAGAATAGGCAAGCAAAACACATACAAAAAATAAATCGATTGCTGACTGGGGCTTGAACTCTTAAATCTTGCTTCACAGGCAACAACCTAAACCATTGTTTCTATGGGAGGTTCAATTATAAATATTGCCTATAAAACCAGTAAAGGGAGACAATGAAAAAAAATCGCCTTCGTTTGCTCTTGAACCCACGACCCCTTGGTTATCACTCAAACGCCTTACTACTTGAGATACTGAGGCAAGTGGTTAAAAGACGAGAAGAAGCTTACAAAAGGAGCATATTGTGATTTTCTGGCAATTTCCCCGTTTTAGGCCAATTCTGGTCAATTCGCCTAACAAAATACATGCCGGGTGCAGGAGCTTGAGGGAAACATTCCTGTCAAACTTCAGCGCATTTTTTTCTTCAAATTTGACCAATATTTTGGCCAAATTGCCAAACAAAATTCAAACTGAGTGGAAGATTTCCCAGGGAACATTCCTGCCATATTCCAACACATTCGAACCAGAAATGTACGAAGAGTAGTATTTTGAAAAATGGCTTAAACACACACACAGACACAACGAACGACGGATGCCCCACAAGTGATGAGTACAATCCACCAACAATAGTTGGCTGGCTAAAAACGTTTTGCTACACAGACATTTATACAAAAAGGTTACAATACAAAGCTTGGATATAAATTGTTACGCACGAGGAGGGAAAAGCGTTTCGTTCTGAAACGTAAAAGCTTTCTTCAGATCTTCTATACAGCCTTCGGACAGCATTACTGAAAACCAGTGTCACTGAAAATGAAAACTAAAGGTGCATACTAATTTCTGCATCTGGCTGTTAACTTAGTATATTTTACAGACAATAAATAACTCCCATTTATTTCAATTTTTTGGCCATTTAAATCGTGACATTTACAACCCCAAATACAAACAAATATGTTAAATTAAAATTTTTGTTGCTTTTTTTCAATCATTTTTATACATTTATCACAACCTAATACGATTCCGCTTATTTGACAGCGGTGTGAATAAATTAATTTATTTTTCTCCACTTTAACGGAGAACTACAAAACGACTATTAAACACTGCATATTGATTATCAGTATAAATTTGCACAATCAGAAAATACGCCAGGTAGCACATTCAATAAATTTTCACTTTTCTTTTTTTTTTTTCGACTGCATTTTCGATGGATTAAGCACAAAGAATTTATAAAGAAAAACGTCAAAAATCTTTTTTTAACTTTTGTATACATTTGCTTCAATATGTAACAAGCCCTAATATGAGTTTTTATAATCATTTTACACATTACTCTGCATGTATTATAAGTTATTTGTGAATATGCTGCTACTAAAATAGACGTTTGTTAATTTTTCCGCCCTTTTGCTTTCAATTTTTATACCTTTAATTCAACTTATTGTTCCAAGAAGCGGCTCGCTACTAAGAGATCGGCCTGCTGCTTCAATTCCTCCCTATATAATGATTATACAAGTCAACTACGCTCGCCTTTAGGCATCGCTGTGGCGATTTTGTGCGAGATTAAACAACCCAAAAGTCTTCATTATCGTTTGCTAAATGTCCTCGAAAAACTACGGCAATGATATAGAACTTCTGTGTTTCTTTAAAAAAAAACAATATGTAAATGCCCACAAAACTCTTTTTTACCTACATGGGACACTGTTAATTGCATGAAAAAGTGAAAATTTTGAAATTATACACCAAAACTTTTGAAATTATATTTCAAAAGGTTTGAAAGAAATATAAGCTAAATGTGACAGGTGTACATAATTAATTATACCTAATTCTGCATCTATCAATTATTTAAGTACAGTAAATATTCGTTACTTCGAACAAGATGGGATCGACGAAATTGTTTGAATTAACCGATATTCGAACTAACCGATATTTGGCTTCAGATTTTTTTACATCAGTTTCAAATGTCTTTGCTGCTATAAGTGTCTAAGATGTCACGCCACTGAGCAGCATGCCAATGCGCGACGGCCTCTTTGTTTACCGACTCACCGCAGATCTTCTCAAGGACAATGTTGTGGCGAGTCTGAAACCTTTGTACCCAACTTATGCCACACTTAAAATCAACATGACCAAAACCCCGTGCAAAATCCTCTGCCTTAGCAATCAAAATAGACCCGCTAATAGGCAGATTATGAGCTCGGGCATTGCAAAACCACTCTTTGCAAGTCTTAAACGCTTGCGCTTTTCTCAACTGTTTCGTTCTCGTAGCTTGAAATAATTTTCTCCTTTTCCTTTATCCAAGTTGAAAGCGTGCTAGGCTTCATGTCGAAGTCACTTGCAATCTGAACCTTTTTGGTGTCTCTTTCAACCTCTTTCACTGCTTTGTATTTCACTTCCTATGTATGATCGTTATATTTCCGCATACGAGCCATTTTGCATTCCAAAATGTTCATACATTTCAGGTAGATCATGTCATATTTATAGCCAAACTGAACTTACTCCCATGATGAGTAATTCACAGTTGCAGATTTTATTGGTTAAAATAGGGTACTCCGTACACTAAATCTTAATTTCATTGCTTGAAAAGATTTGATGTGGATTGATATTCACTCCCAAACTGCGTCATGTCATCTGGAGTCAGCACAGTTTGGATTCAAATCGTTGTTGAGATCTGTGGCACAATCAATGGTGTTTGAGTGGTTCTTCATCACAAATAAGCACAAAAGATAAATCACCATTGATGTTCGGTCATTTCTTTAGTGCTTTTTGAGTTAAAACAAAAAATTAAAAAAAATGGCCACTTTTCATTTTGTTCGAATTAACCGGTATATTCGTTAATTCGAATTTTTTGGTATAAATGTGTAGTAAAAAACGTTGGGACCGGGCACTTTTGTTCGAATTATCCAATAATTAGAATTAACCGATTTCGAAGTAACGAATATATACTGTATATATTATGACCCCTTTATTTAATATATGGTCACTTGACATTGGTCACGGTACATTTAAAATCCGGAACATCTGACAGCTGAGTGCGAAAGTTTTCTCCAATTTAACGAAGAAATAAAAGATATGAAGTTCATTAAAAATTGTACCTATTGTGCAAAAAGGCGTATATGTAGTCCACAGTGACTGACTATATAGAGCAACTGGTCAACTGGGCGACAAGTCCGCTGGGCGACAAAAAGTCAAATGGGCGACAACTCTTGTGTCACTAAGCCATAAAATGCGGTCAACTTAGCGGCAGAAAAGGCCAAACAGGCGACAAATAAAATTCAACTCTGCAACACAAAAATTAACCGGGCGATTAATAAAATTAAATCGGGTGATAATTTGCCGGTTATAAACTTGAAGGGTTAGCGCCAAAATACACTTAAAGGCCAATTTGAAAAAAAATCTACTACGGGTCATTGGATCCATTTAGCTTCTTATAAGCATTGCATGGAATATCATTGATTGTACTGTTTAGAAATTACAGCTTCCCGAGCGAGTCGTGCAGTGATAAATCCCATTTTTTTTATCTTAAATCGCACATCAGCTGAACTTTAATAACATGAATTAAAACCGCCGCTCCGCCGTTTCCACTTAAATATGATCAACTGTAGTCACCCGGAGCTATTCCTGCTAACATTGAATCAATATTACTGGGTGTTTATCTTCGATTGCAAATAAGTAGAAATGTTTTGAAACGTCATGGAAAGCACTCCGCTTGCTCTTGTGAATTGCAGTTTTTGTTGAAATCCTACTCAGGGCAAGAGTAGTTGATTGCATTGTGGTTCACGCCATTAACAGATATCACATTCCATTCGTAAATATGTTTTTAATTGGGATTAAGAAAGGAACCAATGAACTTAATTATAGCGTATCACTGATTTTTACAATATACTCCAGTAGGTCTTTTTGTGTATAAATATGTCCGCCCCAACATCCAATGTTATCCTTCGCAGTTGCAAATTTTGAAAGACAACAACAAAATCACTTTGTAGTAAATACTACGCCTCAATCTCTGGTGTTAAGATGTATTTGACACTTTTGGTACTGATTACAATTTTCGAGAATTACAATTATGTCAACCTTTAATTCGACCGGTTTCTAATACGTACGATTTATAATACAGTTCAATTGGAATTTGAAAGCTTCTGACTGAGGGAATTTGAAACCAGTAAGATTTATAATGCAAATTTCGGGTATTGCGTTTTAAGAACTACAATTATATTCGATTTGCTTTAATTAAATTTAATGTTTCTGTGCTTTTTTCAACGACCTGACGACAGAATGTAGCAAATATGATTATTTTGGGTGATTAGTGTCTGAATGAAACAAAAGAAGCGAAATAAAAATGGTTTGTTCTTAGCCAAAGATACGATCATCTTGAATAAATTTTCAGCAAACAACCTCTGGTACAAATAGCAAAATAGAAGAAATACTTCTGTTTTGTTTCCATTTGACGTTTATTGACTTTTATTGTCGCCCATTTGACTTTTTTCTGTCGCCCAGTTGACCTGAGAGTTCTTGTCGTCCACCTGATTTGGTGCCCACCTGACCTTTCGCCCAGTTGACCAGGAACCGCTGCAGGCACGAAAGTTGCTCAGAATCATGTCCTAAGCATTTTGGTGCACTTGGAACGCGCATATGATAATTTTTTTAATCTTATCACTTTCTTAGTGCCTGTTGTAGAGATCGTGTACGCGGATAGAGACTAATTGTACATGAACGTCCAGTACATGTTTGTATAACAGGGACTGGTATGCAGGACTCGAACCTCAGAACATGCAAAGCTGCCCCTATTAGGAGTCCCAGCGGACCCTTTATATCACCATAGTGCAGAAAGGGTCACAGTCCCTGTAATAGAAATAATCATTGATTTCAACTTTCGAGACTGTTCTAGGACATTGAGGTTCTAACTAAGAGGTCTTTTCTTCAAAAGCACAGAGAAATATCCTGGCGTATTATTTTCGACCTTGACGAAACTCCCAAAATTGAGTAGAGTAGTTTTGCAATTGCATATACAGTGTTGTTGTGGCCAATAATGGGGTTTTTCTGTCATTTATTTATTCTGTATACCCACGATATTTGACTTTTAATTTCTTGCATGCTCTTTGAAATACCAATTGAAAAGTGTTTGGTAGATACAAAATTTACTGTCAGTTTTCATGCAATATACCATCTTCCTGGATGTAAACAAACGACAGTTATTGCGGGGGATTTGTGCTTATTTCCGTATTCTTTTCTTTTAAAGAAAATGTAACAGAGAAGTTGTATGTCATTGCCGTTGTACTTTGAGGAACTTCACCATATGCCAAAAAAAAAAAGACTAATAAATTTATGACTAATTCTGCATCTATCAATTATATGAGTATATATTTTACAGAAAATCATTAATCCCTTTATGTAATTTTTGGTCACTTAACTTTATCCACATGACATTTAAAGCCAAGAACGCAAACAAACATTTGGCAGCTGAGTTAGAAAGCTTTTCTACGCTTTGACGAAGAAATAAAAGATATGCAACCCACAAAAAATTGTGCCTGTTTTGCAAATAAGGTATTTTGTGCATGACCTTATAAGCCAAATCACACTTTGGGTGTTTCCAATAAAATGCGCACGAATTTCAACTGCGAGGGAACCGGATAAAAAATGAAAGAAATGAAAGAGAAATATAGAAGAAATATAGCAAAAACCACTCATACTCGAAACATAGAAGAAACTTAAAACTATTTGCTAAAACTTTGAATTCATGTTTAAAATAGCATATGGGTTGTTAAAAACACGACTACTCTTTGGTGTAAGAGAAATTGCACATTTAGGCGACATTGCACACCTATCATTTCTTTCATTTTTTTACCCGGTTACTTTGTATTCGAAACCTAGCATTTTTGCGTAATTTATTCGGAAACCCAAAGTGCCATTTGGCTTAAATTAAATATTTGAATAACAGGGACCGGTACGCAGGATTTGTGTCTCAGAAGATACGAAGTTAACCAATATTTTTAGCAGAACAACGTAAGGCTTCATAGCTCTGACTGAGTGAGATATATACGAAGTCAGAGCTGACTCGGAGCTATCGGAGCTGGAGCTAACTCGCAGCTGCCTTGCCCTTGATGACTCTTGCAGTCTTCCTATGACAGCAAGAGTCAGAGATCCAGTAACAGAAGTTGTCACTGATGTCAGATATGCTAATCTCAGTGCGCGACTCGGACCAATGGCGTTGTTTTAAAGACTGCATTACATAAATGGCCCAATTATAAATCACGGCGCACAATTTTTACGGTCAAATAACAATTTTGTACTGCGACAAATACGAGTAGGTGTTTTCTTGAGATCGTGGTAAAGAATCCCCCATTATCCCCCACAATAACTGATTCTACAACAAAAACTACTCTTTACTCAAGTTTGGTAGTTTCGTTGTGGTTGAACATAATGCGCCGGGATACTTCTCAGTGTGCTTTTTAAGAAAATGCCTACCACACTCCGAACCTCGGGGTCCTGGAACGTGGGCTGAAAGACCGAGAGCCTCGAAAGTTGAGATCAATGGCCACAGGAACTGTGACCCTTTCTGTCCTAGGACGATAGCAAGGGTCCGCTTAGCTAAAGGAGCGGTGCGCTGCAAAGTTTTCTGACAGAGAGATATGCGGTGTTTTATAAGTCAGAGCTGACTCGGAGCTGGGGTCCGCTTAGCTCCAAGAAGCGGTGCGCTAAAAAGTTACCAGAGAGATATACGATGTTATACAAGTCAGAGCTACTCGGAGCTAGGGTCCGCTAGGACTAGCCGAACTTGTTGCAGTCGAGACTCAAAACTTCTGAAAATTCCAGAGTAAGAATTTGCTAGAGCCACGTTTGGGTTTGTATCCGTTTACAAAAAAGACAATATGATTGAAATATGAGATGAGTCTACGAGTAAACTACGCCCTTACCTTAGATCGTAAGTTTGTTTATTTTTACGACCGACACATTGGTCACATGACCATATCAGAGATGTCTATGCTGTTCGGCAGAATGGTCCATAAACTGCATATATGACGACAGAAATACAGCTTCTGAATGTTGTAATCATGGCGTAGTCCATGATATGAGAAGAATAAATATTTCCTCTGCTACTTTGTGAATGCTGTTGTACCTGTAATTTTACTATGTGTGTTGAAAATGTAATTGTGACAAGTGTTATATATATATATATATATATATATATATATATATATATATATATATATATATATATATATAACGTATAAAACGTAATCATTACGTGCTGAGGGCAAGGATGGATTGGGGTAATTCTTTACATCAAACCTCCCAATCTCTATTTTCGTTGTTGTCAAATACTGCTTTTTTGTCTAGTCTACGTCAAAGCCATGGACCTTATATATTGGACTACTCAAAGTCAGTTGGGATTAAAGTAATAAACTACAGGTATCTAGAAACCATATGAAAGATAAACCCCCAGATCGGTTTTAATTGTCTAAATAAGATCACTTGTTATCGGGATAAATTTTCTTACAAAAGATTGCTTCCTTCATAAGCTTATTTAATCTGGTGTACCTATGTTACATTGGTGCACAGTTAACGGAGTTACTTTTATTTCTTTTGATAAACAATTATCTAGTGAGTTCGCTTGAAATAATAAGAAGCACCCTCAAGCCGGGCATTGTTGCTTCCCATGGGTATGCACACACAGTGTGAATCACTAGAACAACAACAGAAATGTTTTATAATACAAAACTTTTTTTATCGCCTTCTTACTCCATGTGTGTTACGTGGCGCTCGACAATGGTCATATTAGCTGATAAATTCTTGTCAACGTTCTGTTCAATTGCTTGGATGAGGATCTTTGTTTCCAGAACAAGTAACAGATGTACTCGTGAGCCCATACCAAGTATATAGCCCACGGCAATAATTGTATGTTGTCAAATAACACGTAATTACCTTCTAATTAGTTCATCAGATAATATTAAGTGTCACCCATACCATGTCATTGATGCTGCTATTATGATTTTTGATAATGTCTGATCACTTTTTATCCAAAGTTTCTCTAGTCTTCTGGCCAAGATCAATCGCTTTTCTACGTTTATACTCCTTGTTTGGTAAGAATTTTTTTTTTCGATATTGACAGTGAGCAATTTTTAGAAGTGTAAGTTTATAGCACTGACTGAACTAAAGAGAATATAATTACGTGTCCAAACATTCAAGAAAATAGTCTGTTAAAATAACATGAAATATAAAATTAAAAAATATGGTGTAAATATGAGACATTTTACAATTTCTTTCCCATCCCGAAGACGTCACCTGGGACACTTTTCTTCATGTCCGTTCAGATTATATGGTATCCAAAAGAATCTGGTTTTATTAGTCTCATTAGTTTTAATGGCTGGGGCAGTCACGACACAGATAACCACTTCTAAATCCTACTTCTTTCTGGACCTTTTTTCAAAGAAAATTCACTTCTTTCAGTAACTGATACCAAAACTGGGTGTGGGCCAAGTGACCACCAAACATACTGACCACCGGACAAGTGACCACCAGACATACTGACCACCACGGAAATATAGAATGGACAGCTGACTACCAAAACATATTTATGACCAAATCGTCGTGTGAACAATCGTACATGCAATTCAACCACATTCACAACGTTTTACATAATATGTGGCAATTTCGATGACACTACAAAATACTAATCAGCTGTCTCTATAATATACAGCAGCAGCTCTTAATCCCTAATCCTTATCCCCCTACTTGTGAACCGGTGCGGTAGTGTTTACACCTTTGTGCTTTGTTGTATTCATCCAACAACTCCGGAGTATGACGTTGCTTTGTAAAACGTAGACAGTCGCCAAACCTTGTCTCTGTAAGGTAGAGCAGCATCTCTTAATCCCTATCTCCCTACTTGTGAACTGGTGCTTTGCTATATTTATAATCTTCATCTCTAATCCCCAGCGTCAATAGTGGGGGTTGAGGACACGCGTCACCCGTTTATGTTTTCATTAAAAAAAATTGAAAAAAAAAAAGGATTTGGTGGTCAGTTTGTACATTTTTTCATTTCCCTGGTGGTCAGCTGGCCGGTGGTCACTTGTCTGGTGGTCAGTATGCCTGGTGGTCAGTTGACCGGTGGTCAATTTGTATGTACCCCACCAAAACTCACCCTGAACTACAATGCAAAAGTTACCAAGTACCTTACCAGCTTCTTAGTAAATATAACTGAAGTATAATTATTTCGTGTTCACTTCTGCACACATAATTTTGCCTCGTCACACTTTGTCAGTAGTTTGTCAAGAACTTGTCAGTTGATTGTCAGTTTGACAAGTTTGACCTCGTCAGGGTCTTGACGAGTTTCTGACCAATGCCTCGTCACACATTGACAAACACTTGTCGCTTTCTTGTCAGAAACTTGTCACAAATTTCTCAAGTATTGCGACATCATGACGTCACATCCTTTTCAAAACAAGTGAAAACACGTGGACATCCTTTTTGAGATTTCTTAGGTTTTAATGAATATTACGAGAAGTTTCAAATTATCACGTCTTAAAAACATGTTTGATGGATAAACCATGATGTATCTGAACACATCATATTCTCTGCATTTTTTGAAATAAGTTGTTTGTGATGTTTGTAAAATGCTTGTGAACTTTGTGAAAATTGTATTATCGCCCAGTGTTGCAATGAATAATGTATACTGTGTACTTACTGGTATGTAATCAAACAGGGTGAATGGATTCGATTATTTTAATGTTTAATATAACAAAACCTGATGGCATAACTATCAAAATAAAAACTGATGGTAAAAAAATACCAAAATATATTAAATATTACAATACTACAAAACTTGTCAGCAACTTGTCATAAAATTGTCGAAAACTTGTCACAAGTTCGTCAACCTGACCAATTTGATGTGAAAGAACTGCCCTGGGAACTTCATGTCTTACGATACTTCCACCTTTAAAACTTTTAGAAAGAAACCCAATTCAGTCGTCATTTCAGATATCAGCGAATAAATAATATCAGTTAATAAATAAAAAAATTAAGAAATTTGTTGATATAATAAATCATTAAAAATCAGCTATCGAAATGAATAAAAAAATCCTCTTTGTCACAATATATTAAATTTTTGTGAAAATATGATTTGATTATTTTTTTTTCGAGGCATTTTCAAAATGTTCCTTCTCCCACAATTGTATAACTATCAAAATAAAAACTGATGGTATAAATATCAAAATATATTAAATATTACAATACTACAAAACTTGTCAGCAACTTGTCATAAAATTGTCGAAAACTTGTCACAAGTTCGTCAACCTGACCAATTTTATGTGAAAGAACTGCCCTGGGAACTTCATGTCTTACGATACTTCCACCTCTAAAACTTTTAGAAAGAAACCCAATTCAGTCGTCATTTCAGATATCAGCGAATAAATAATATCAGTTAATAAATAAAAAATATAAGAAATTTATTGATATAATATATCATTAAAAATCAGCTATCGAAATGAATAAAAAAATCCTCTTTGTCACAATATATTAAATTTTTTTGAAAATATGATTTGATTATTTTTTTTTTCGAGGCATTTTCAAAATGTTCCTTCTCCAACAATTGATTTTTGCCTTCCATTTTAGTCCGAATGGTTCTCAGGTGAATTTTTGTTAAAAAAAATACTTGTTGAGTACTTGGATAATTGTCGCAAAAAATTGGCGCAATGGATCCTCAGTAAGAAGGATGCCTTCTGTGCCTTTTCTTTTTTTTCTGCTGATGTAAGTACACTTTGGATACGGTCCAACACAGTGAAAGAGGTTAGTGTTGTGTTGAGATCCGTGCCGACATTAGATGGAAGTGGGGGATGGGTGACGGTTATCAAAAACAATGAAATAGCGAATAGGCGATGTGGCGACCACCTTTCAGGTGTTTCGGATAAAAATACCATGGCATAACTCATTACGAGCGACAACCTTCAAGATCCGCATTAAAACACGTACAGGAAAACCTGTTTTTAGCCACCCCCTTCGGGAACCGGATGAAAAGACAAACAGTAAGACCTGCTTGTCGTGACCGAGATGAAAAAGACTAACAGTAAAACCTTTACGGTGATTACCTTCCAGATCCGGATAAAAAAGACGTAGAGTATAGTTTATAGTCGCACATTCCACATGGCTAAACATGTTCCCATACACATATCCACATATCCATATATCCCATATATATATATTCATTCATATTTATATAAGATAATAGTCTTAATTTTGAAATAGTACAAAATTGTAAAACTTTGTAAACAGGAGAGGCAGACGGAGGAAAAGTATGGCAGGGGAGGGGGTAGGGATGGGCTAACATTTGTTTTTGTTGACAAGAATAAAAAACAATGACTGTCTAATAAAACAGTTTGACATGTTCGGGTATTCTGATGTTGGTGTACACTGGCCACTCTAGTATAATTAAATATTAATGTTTGGGGCTGGTAACAATGTCCCTGAACATTCTTATTATACTTGATTAACTTGAACTTGGCTGGCCACAATGTCCTTGGACAATGGTGTTAATTTAAATGTTTTCAAATCGTAATTATTTTGTCTTATATTCTTTATTCGGATAGTTCGTCAATCACTTGTCAAAGATACTTTGATGAATTTGTGACAAGATATTGACAAACTGCAAATTAGGATTTGACAAATACGTGACAAGAAAATGACAAGCCAGTGACAAAGACAAATTTTTGACAAATCTACATTGTTGAGTTAGGCATCGTCAGGTTGACGAGTTTATGGTCGTCAATCAATTTGACGAAGTTTTGACGAATTTTTGAAAAATTGACAAGTTCAAAATGACAAGTTTCTGACGAATTATTAGCAAGACGAATTAATGACAAGCTGTAAACTGACGAATTAATGACAAATTTATGAAATAGTGTTGACAAATTTTTGATTGGAATTCGTTGAATTGGGCATCGTCAAATGGACAAGACAAATTAGTCAGTCTCTTGTCAGTTCGACAACTTTGCGACAAATTCTTGACAAAGGCCTATTATGTGTGTGTAGTGTCGCGCTGCGGGATGAAATTCTCAATAACTACATTTTAACCATTTTAAAACATAAAAACACATGTCCCAACTTATGCTTGTTTTATTTCTTTTAAAATCCACCTAACTTAGCAATAAACTTAACCAACTCACAATGTTACAATAACTGGCAATGAAATATTATTTATTCAAACCCAACTGTGGGAGAATTTACATTACTGAGAAAAACTGTACAGTTTTAGACGTTAAAACATTTGGTAAACGCAATTAATCACATGCGGCATATGTAATATTTTTAAAGCCAATTAATCCACATTTGAAAAAAAAAAAGATTACGATTAGCCATTTAATATCAACTACCCGTTCTGGTTCTTCTATCGCAAACTGCATACTTCTACTGAAAAACCTGTACTTTTGTGTTCTTGGTTATAACATTTTCATTACAAGAATTCAAGTTATCAGAACATTTCTTATTAGAATACTTTGGTTACAAACTTACAATTGAAATAAAGATTGACAATTTCCTTTGAATATTGTCATGGTTTTAACGTCAACTCTTTCGCTATCCTTGGCTGTAGGGTGGAAAAGGAAACCAGCCATTAATACATCATTAACTTAGTACATTCTCTTCAACGGAACGGGACCAACGGAAGCTGTCTATACATGCCTTTACGAAGGGTATTCTAGATGAAACAAAAGTCCTTGGGAAAAAATTGGAGTGTTCCAGCTTCGTAGCGGTTTCATATTTTTTAATGTTCTGTGGGCCCAGCTTAAAACCTTAACCTTGTCAGGAGTGTGATGACAAGACACATAAAAAAACCTGTCGTATGCTAAAGGGGAAGTATTAGAGCAATATGAGTGCTCAGTTATTTCTGTGTCCAGGACAAAGTTTAGTTAAGCTTCATGAGGTCACAGTGTCAACGCCAAAATGCCGACGCACAGTCATTGCTTGCTATACATATCTGTGACAGAGAAACGAGGTTAAGTGTTTCACAATAATCGGTTCAGAAATGAATTCATTACAAATTCAGGCACTGCTATTTAAACACACAAATTTAGTATCTAAATTTAAGCCGAGTATTATTTGCGAGACGAAAGAAAACAGATACCAAAGAAAAGCATCTGCACCAATTCAAACCCATTAAGTGACGTAAATGCAATTTTGAGTACTTTTGAATTTGCTCAGAATTCTTTTCACACAATTATATTCTAAATTTGAACTTCCATACAATTCTTTTTTTCACTCCAAACATTGAATTCACAGAAGACAAAAAGGTGAAAAAAAAGAAAACAATGCAGGTAATGTCCTTTTTCACACGTTTGATTATAGTTTCCAGAAATCCCTTTGGGGGTAACTCGCCACTCTATGAAGTTAGCGCCTTTTTCGGATTAAAACGATACAGTAACGACCAATCAGCAAACCACGCGCTTCGAAAACTGTTGCGATGTGGCGTTACTTAGTTCGTGGGGGGGGGGGGCACCTAATGTTGTCTGAAATTAATAATGAAAACATTCAGAACAACCATGTGTGTTTTTAAGCATACTGAAATCGCCAAGGGATTGAGTTTTAGCCTTAAAGATTGCACAGGAACTGGAGTCAAAACAAAAAGTCGAACACTAAAATGTTAACAAATGTGTATCACATCAGTGCCACAATTACGGCAATCCTGAACGGTACTTGTGATTACTTCCCATTCAAGACTGTTTGTCAAAACAAAACTGAGCACAAATACGACCAGAATAGTTTTAGGCAGAATAAAATTCCAAGATTTCCTTGAGAACTGCACAGATTCTTTTTCTAACGTGGCTCTTCCAAGACTGGGAAAAGAAGCAAGGCAACGACTACAGTTATTCTGCCCTCAACATGTCTACAAACAATTTCTTGCATAGAGCCACAGACATGAACAGGGTCTTTTATTTATTTACAATTGAAAGACGCGTCACAAAAAAACGCAGAAGAAATATGTGAGTTGATCAGCAAAAGATCAGGTCAGTCATTTTACCCAAAAAGGGAAGAAAAACCAAACCACTAAGAATTACAAATGAAAACTGATCATCGTTTTAGTCAGTATGATTTCTTAGTATGAGTAACGATCCTTCAGCAACATGTGTACTGACCGATGACCGCCATCCTCCTTCCATTTTCCCTTTAACAGCTTCCATATTTACTTCAACAACCCGGTTTAGTGCAATTTCAGAACAAAGCTTTTCTTGTTCCAAGCAATGAATACAATCACCTAATAAACTTAGTATTGTGTGACTCACAACCTTGAACATATGGCTCTTGCACGAAGAAACTATTTCAGTGCCCGCTGAGGGGGATCGCTAAACTCTACAAGGATAAAACTCCACCGTTAACAACGCTCGACAGTGTTTGGTTTCATTTTCACTGATGTAACAGTGAAGTGGGGGAGGGGGGGGGGATCTGTTATCTATATAGTATAGAAAACTTCACCTTTTAAACTAAAAACACATGCATTATGGAATATAATACTTTAAAGTACATTTTAAGGAATGCAGTTTTTTTTATGTAATATATAAATTTCCACATATTTTTGGATAAAATCACATGCAAAATTTGGTTGTTTTCTTTTTCAGTTTGACACACACTAAAATATATAAATTTCACAATCGCGAAATAGCCTAAGATACTGACTGGTAACATGAAGTGACGAATAATTATGCACAGTGAAATATGTACACGGATATAGGCACATTCATAAATGAGTCCAGCCATGACTCGGGAGTCCTATGACAACATGAAATGACACGTGGCACAGATTTTATAGCATTTCAGCACAAACACTTCTGGCGTGGTCTCTGCAATTCGGACTTTTTAATATGCCAATCATCAATTTAAATCAATTACTGAATGATTTTTTTCACTGAAGACAGAGCAACTGTTTTGTTTTGAAAATCCTTTGATTTTTTGTTCACTTTTTTTTTATTTGCGCGGTGTCTGTATTTGTCTCAATTCTGAAAAACGAAATCAAAAATCAATTCGGCACCACACACCGATTTAAATAGACGATCAGTAAGCACATGTGAAAAATATAAGGCTTTGTGTTTGGGACAACACTTCCCACATATGTTCTAGGTTCCAAGGATAGGCATACGGCATGCTGCATATAACAGCATATACAGATGTCACAGGCAATGTTGGGTTGCAATTGGGATAATTCATGTGTGTATCCGGCTAATTCGTATATTGGCCTAAAGTGTTAGGTTAATTCATGAATTATTCTTTAGTTAATCGTTGTAATTGCGAAGATTTGCCAGACTTGAACCTGTGAACGCTCAACAAGGCTGTCATACAGAGCTGTTACCAATAGTGCAGTGTTACTTCGGCAAGTACTTAGCATTTCACTTTTCCACGAAACTTCGCATATATAAAGCATACAGATCCAGAAATTCCATCGTTAGCGTGGGTGGCTGCAATAAGTCTCGATATTTTACGGAGCTGCCATACATAGTACCCAAAGTAATGGATTTTACGTTATTAAAACCACTCAGACCTGCATCGGGGGGAAGGAGGGGGGGGGTGGGGGGTGGGGGGGCGCTGTTGGCAACTCCGCCATCATCGATCTGCCAATAGTAACTACATTGTACACTTTGCTATGACAGGCATGACTCACACAAAAATATTCTGCGTATAAAATATACATATGGACAAAGAATTAGGACCAGGCCTTCTTTGTCAACACTCACAGTTACCCTACATTTTTTTCTGTGCACAAGTAAAAAGATAATAAATGGTTTTAAATTCGCCTAAAATACGACAACAAAACAATACCTCACACAATGACTTAAAGACACCGTGGCTTAATATATGCATGACTAAGAATAAGTTATGAAATTCACAATAACTATCCACAGTTTATGTACTGTTTAAGTTAGATTTTCGCAACAGTTTTTCTTTTCTTTCTTTCATCCTTCAAACACATGAATGGTTTAGAAAATAGATACAGACACTATGCAGTTACGCATGAAGAGTAGAGCCTTAAATAGAACGAATATTCTATACAATCGGAGCGAAACTGCCCAGCATTTTCAATTACCTTTAATTTTCATAGGAGAACTGTAAATGCAGGTGACACCCCAATTTTCCATAAACACTAATGGCGGTAAAAAAATACATCACAGCAGGCTGGTTCTATTTATACGTGACTCCTGATGACTTGTTTCTAGTTGAAGATAATCGGATTCCAAGAATTAGTCGCCTCTTCGCATTGGATTTGAAAGACTATTTCAGTGACTGACGTTGACTTGCGCAACTTACACCAGAAACACACATCCTGGGGGTTTGTATCTAATATATATCACATTAATTTCGACATTCGACACACGGAATGACTCCTAAAAACGCCGAGCAGCACTAGTAAATTATGCTATTCCTGAATTAAATATATATTTAAACAAGATATATGCATATGCAGTTTGCATGCGTGATATAATGCTGCGTTTTGTGTTTGCAATTTTTTATCCGGCTATCAATATACATATGTTGTGGTTATGTAGTCCTAAGAATATGCGGCTTTTCATGATAAACATAATGGATCCCAATCACTTGAAATTACTAATTAACTTGCACTTGGCTGTAACACAATGTTGTCTGCTGCGAGATCAAGATGCCCCTTCTTTGGGTTGAGTCTTTGGCTGATAGAATGTCACCGAAGCTATGTGGTTATTCTGCATCACCTAGATTTCACAATATACAGCATATCGTGAACACAGTTTAAGCAAACATTTAAGCGGTCACATTTATTGGACCTGACATCATACAACCTTCGATATTAAATTTGACTGCCTTCTTCCACAACCCCCACCCTCCCACCCATCCCCCCCCCCGTTCAACGACGCCTTTTTGAAGATTCATACTGAGGGTGTGAAAACTCAGCCAGTATTGCAGACAAAATATCCACGGTAAAATTTTTTATGAAATTTGGTAAAATAATATGAAATTCAATGAGTACAGTGCACTCTATGAGCATCTATGATCTGTACCGAATTTCCACTCCTCACCCACCATCGTTGCTTATATACATACCTCAAAGATCATGTCATGCACACCATAGCAGAACGTTGAGCCGAATGGGTTTGTAGTGTTCGTCGAAGCTGCTCGTTTCAGAACAACTGGTTTCTTTTCAGGGGTCAACAGATACTGCTGTATTGAATCCCACTATAAGGTAGAACACAACCATTTTCATCGCTATTAGAACTCACATCTGGATGAGGCGTCAACCTTTTGCTATCATTTTATGATGGAGTTGGGAGGGGGAGAGGTTATGCCGGGGAAGAAGATCATGAAATTATATAGGTAGTTTGATAGCTAAGGCTGGTTGTGAACTGAGAATTGGGGTGGAAAACCGGAAAGTACCCTGGCTCTACTACAATAAAACATGTAAATTCTCTCTCCATCTTCCCATCTTTTAATTTTTGGGACGTTCTCTTCTCAACTAAATTATCTTGTTTTGTATTTTAACAAATTGCATGCAAATATGCCGCTGTTTATTTTATTTAGTTTTGGTCGGTGACCATTTTTCGTTTAGCGATTGTGAAGCTAAAACCATTTTCGAGTGCATCATTTTTTTATCAACCAATATCTGATTTAGTGTCTATCGTTTCTTTCCGCAATTAATGTCTCTTGACAGTTTTTAAATTTTAATTAATGATTTTGAACGGCAAAGAGGGTATTTTCAAATATCAATATGCAAAGCAGGAGACCGAAGAAAAATGTCGAGCATTAATCCCTTTCCTTACTTTTGTGTCGTACTCTATGGTTAGAGAGTGCGGCTTGCTGGTTTTCGTTGTGGTCCCTTCTCCTACTTTATGCTTTTCTATTAAAACCGGAATCTTAAATTCACATCTATAATATCTGAAAATTTAAATAAACATTTAATTAAATCGTAGCAACTTACTATGGTCAAGACCTAATTTACCTGGTTTTAGCAGACGGTTTTGACAATAACCATCGCAACACATTCTCCCGATTATCTTACACACATTTGATTTTACAGATTATTCGCAGCACGTCCATTATCTTTTGCTACATCTTATCACTTTTAATATTCAAATCTTCCCAATGTAAATCCATACGAAATTGGTGTAACGGATAAACCAACATCTCTCCAAAGAGAAATATGATGCAGATTTTCTTCATAAGAACTTACATATTGAAATCGTAGTGCCCTGGGTAATTTGTGTGCAAAATTAACTTCTTCACTCTATGTACATTGGCATCAAATAAAATATCCTGGAAATAAACAAAATTAAACTAGAACATAAGCGTACAGGCTTATATCACACACTTTCAATCGATACCTATTCAGTTTATTGTTTTCGCAAACAAAAATAAATGGCTCTCCAACTAAACCCATAATTCCCCAATAACCATTTTCCCCTTTTCTTTTTGTTGAAATTAACATTGGTGCACTGCGCTTTTATGGCTATTTTAGGAATGTTTTTCTCTCTGCCGTTTTCTCAAAAAACCTCTCTGAAGCAAATGTGCCGTATTGAGTAGCATAAACACACATCTCAGGTGTTTGAACTTTTCCATATTCCAGCCTGTTACAGCAGATACAGACATAATAATGCACCACAACCGACACGAAGCCCCGAGTTGGCGATATTGTACGTAATATCTGTAGGTGAGTAATGCACAAAAAGGTCAATTACAGGGAATGCGAAAATAGCCAGGGATCGAAAGATGCGCTGCCAATGTTTTAAAGTATGTCTAAAGAATGCAGGGACATCCGAGAATCTTGATGTGGGGGAGGGGTGAGGTGGCTTTAGATTTAGCGACTGCAAAATATATCACGGAATATTTTTATGACGTTACACGCCTTTCTTAATTTTCTACACGAGTTCAACGTTTAACAAAAACCGTGCGACTTATCCAAAGAATAACTACACCAAGTTTGAAGTCAATGCGACTTCCCGTTATTGAGATAATGGCTCTTCTTCTTAACAGATAACTTTCTACGTTATGACGTCACATCATATCTTCGTTCGTTCCACTCCGGACAAAATTTGAAAGATTCTTTCGAACCTACCAAGCAATATTTCAGACAAGTTGAACCTTGCTGTTCAACCGCTGAGAAATCTCACACACAAGATTTCAACGTAATGACGCCATACACCTTTCATAATTTCACTACACGCGTCAAACACTGACAAAGCCGTGCGGCTGACCAAAGAAATACCCATATAAAATTTCAAGACGATACGACTTTTCGTTTCGTTGCACACAAGATCTTCTTCAAATCATAAAACATAGTTTACATGATGACGTCATATGCCATTTTCGTTCCTTCTACTTGACACAACTATCAACTTTCCACTTCTACTACCAATAATCCCACTAACGTTCTCCGATGTTCAGCGGCTGAGAAATCTTACATACAGTTGAGAGAACTGTTCGACCTAACATAGGAATAAACAGACCGAGTTTGAAGTAGATTGGACTTTGAGATATCATGTACACAACATTTTGTTTACAACTGGCCGACACATAATAAACAGTTTGCAGAGAATGATACAGCGTAAAAATATGGCGTAAAAAAAGTGAAAAAATAAGCCTTTACTAAACTTTTATACCAAAGACAACATATCGATCTTCGAATTATAGTTAAATGGGGCGAACACAAAACGAAACTACCGACCCCGTGATCTGGAGTCATTTGTGCAGAGAATGCCTGACAACAAACACAATGTTTTTTTTTCTGCACTGTGAAGTTTATTTACTGCAGGCAAAGACTGGCGATTCCAATAAAACACTGATAAAAAAGATATACCTTTTGACCTCTTGCATACTGTATCTTGTACACGGTGTTCAATACAATGTTTGCTCAAATTTCGACCTCTTGAAAGTGAACAACCTTAACAAACACTGGTTGCACATTGCTAACATAACTTCTTTCAACATATTATAATTAACTTTTAGCTATATTAAAAAAACAACACCAGTTGGTGTTATAGAGATTACTTACTACACCTAAGGTTGAATAATTAAAGAAATAATCTGAACATCGAGATCGGACGAGTTTGTGAGCATCTGGTGAATGGATTTTCATTTTATCTTCTGATTTAAAGAACACTTTTGTAGGACAACCCAACGCACCAGTCACATCCTAAAAAAAAACATTAGCAGATAAATTAAACATCATTTCATATATTTCAAAACACTACTTTCCTATTCAATACTCATATAGAACACCGCATTCATCGTTTATTCTGAATCCATCAATTATACATACGTAATTGGTCATGGTTGCAATAAGCTTGAGTAACTTGCAACAATCCGTGTTGGGGAAATTTCCATTATGATTCATGAATAATTGGTTATGTTCAAAGCATTCAACTGAGCAGGCTTTTAATAACAAACCGACATAATAACCTCTGCAGTGTCGCCAAACCTCAGCGTCTTCTCACAGGACACTTTGCGCAACTCGGACAATTTTGCAGGCCCATTTCCTAAACGAATAGAAGACAACGCTCAAACAAATGCCGTTATATCGCTTCGCAAATATATCTGCCAGAGAACCACACAATCTTCGTCTCAGAAACGCTTTCGAGTTGATTGAATTATTGGCGAGGATGGCACATACTCCATAACTTTTATTGACATCTCAGTTCAAACTATGCTTCGATGTTTAATATATCCAAATTTTTTGTACATGTCTTTTTTTTTTTATTTCCATTTCAGACTTATCTTATTTCAGACTGACGTTTTGCACATAAAACAATTCAGCAAGACGTAAAAGTACATCTTATTTGTTACCACAAGTAAACCCTTAATACTTAGCCCTGCGCATACACGCAGTTACTAGAAACACCTCCCGCCAACTAAAAATGCCAGTACCTTCTGTTGCCAAGTAAAACTTGAAGCCTTTTGTTGCGTGGCGATCCCTGATCACTTCCAGATGATCCAGATAACAGTTGCCATTATAACACTGCAGAGGCAGCTGAGGTGCTCTAACAAACACAAACATCCCACAAGTGTAATCTGACCTTCTTTCATATTCTCATGTAGATACTTCATAATATAAACTTTGATTTACTTCTCATGTTTCCTCAACACTTGGAAAATTTTTTACCCCCAACGTTAGTAATCCAATAACTAATGAAAAACAATGTTACAAGTTTAAGGATATAATTCTTGAAGTGTATCTGGAACTACCGTGGATCGTCTGAGGAATTTCCGGCATATATGTACATTCTGGACACTAAGGGAGAGGTGCCATTTGGAAACTGCAGCGATCCGAGCCCATGCGTATAGCGAGGCTGCAACAAACGAATACCGTATAGTCAATATTACGTTCGTAAATCAATATCTTACACATTTGGCTGTTTTACAGAGAGAGTTTAACATTGTAGCCGTATTTAGAGCTTGAAACACTGCCCCCAACAGTACGGAAGTTGCAGTCAAAAGTCAAAATTTATTTTATGTGACATAATCAATTCCCGCCTTTCTTTCAAGGAAAAAGTTTTCTGTCGAAATCCCCACATGTTAAGGACTTTCATCGGTATCCACTTAAATCCCCTTATTAGTTGGCAATTTAGAACCTTTTTAAACCTTTCAAAACCTTTATTACAATTATCAGTCTACAGTTTGCAAAACTGTCGCCAAGCAGGTCAAGATGACAATAAAATGGAGCAGTTACAAGGAGTTGAGAGCCATTAACTAGGAAATCAAATGGGAATAAGCATTACAAGGATGGGTGGACAAATCAGTGTCAGCGTTTTACCTGGATGAATTAATAAAGTTCATTATAACAACATGGTTCTCTCTGGAAATTTAAGATTGTGACAGTGAATATAACTCAGTACAGATACTTCACGTTCTGGTTCATAACGTTAAAATACAAAACGTTACCTCAAGTCTGGAGTCAATTTTGAACTCAAACGTCAGTCCTCTGAACTTCAATTTGAAAATTTGTTTTTCTTTTATATAATCTGAAAAATATAAAGCTACATTCTAAAGTTGGCTGCTGTAGCTTCAAGATGTTTACACCTCGTCTCTTAAAAGACCCAGCCAATATCATAACAGACGTAGTGAACCTACTATTCTATGGTACAGACTAGAGCAGCCAGAGCACACAAAACACCAGTGAACAGGGATATGTTGTATACTTTCAATTGAGACCTACTTAAGGAATACCCACATCGTCGATCCTACTTTTCGTTTTCGAGACAGTTTGCTTAAGAACAGATAAATTTTCCTACGCAATGACGCTATATGCCGTTTAACTCATGACAAAATCTTTTGGGCCTACCAAGCAACAATCCCATCAAGTCTGAACTTTCTTCGATGTTCAACGGCTGAGAAATCTTACATACAAGACTCTACCGTAATGACGTCATGCACATTTCTTGATTTCACTGGGATGTTCAGTGGCTGAGACATTTTGCAGACAAGAACTTTGCAAAAATAACGAAGCAGTACGTTATTTCATAGCTGTCCACTATCAGTGAAAAAACTACCGCGGTTTTTCTCTTTCGGTTTTTAATCGAACCGAAGAACCGCGGTTAGTTTTTGGCTACGGTACGAACCATAACACTCCCGATTGTACGCCTTCCTTAATAACGTTACAATCGTCAAAAGTTAATAGAACCATGCAACATATCCAAACGCACAGTTTGAAGTCGATCGAACTTTTCGTCCTTGGGATATCCTAGACACCTTTCTTTCACAAAAGACTGACATACTCCCACGGAACGTACAAACACTATGGGCCGATTTCACAACTTAAGTCTAGACCTGGTTTGGAGCAAACTCAGACTAAACTGCGGTTAAGACTGGGTTTCAGACCATAGTGAATTTCACAGCCTCGGTCCAGACAACATTCATATGTGAACTTCTATGTATGTATAAACTGGAAAAAACCCTGTCTAGTCTGGGTTTGAAACCTGGTTTCAGACCAGGTCTAGACTTTAGTTGTGAAATCGGCCCTATACGTCTCCCCTCGGTCGAGAAGACATAATAAGGTCAATGCGCCAAGCATCAAAATCGATAATTACGTGATAAAGAATGGACTTCACAAGCCTTGAACATGAGTAATGGTTATATCCTGTCACAAGTCATCGACCCTTACCGCCTGGATGGGTGGCGCCAAAACAGTGGTCTATCTGGTCAATGGTTGGCTGCACATTTGGAGAATTAAAAGTTCCACCGCTGAAAAAAAAAAAAACATAACTAGAATGCATGAGAATAATAATGATAAGCAGGAAAATACCGCGAAACTTTTAAGCAATACAGATATCTAGACTTGAGTGAAGGGGAATCAACATGAAAATGACTGTTTTTTGTTTTTTTTTGTCGTTTAATGTTTCATTTAGAAACAATGGAAGCACTGGATCATGAAAATGACACCCCTAAAGTATTTGAACGAAATAAGTGGTACGTTTTTCACAAAAAAAATCGAAAAAAAGCTCCCCAGCTAGTTTTAAATTTAGCAGGCCTTGGCTGTTACATTCATCAGATGTTACCAAAATTACCAATTACTGTTACTAACATTCAACTGCAAACAACCAACATTTCTCCAACTTACCAATATTTTAATTTTACTTTCGTCATGTTGTACACTTCAATAATCTATAAAAAAAACATTGCATTTGTTTCAAACACAATCTAATGATGTGCAGTCTTCAAATAAATCCACTCCCCACCCCGCCCCCCCCCCCAAAAAAAACCTATTAAAATTTTACTTATTTATTTTGCATGAATATTGGTATTCAAAGAATAAAGTATCTCTCAACACAAAAAGAAATGGAAGTGTTAAATCTAGGGTCATATCTTTCAGCAAGCTTCCCCTAAAGATAATTCCATTACGAAAATAAGCGGAATACGCCTGAGACAGGACAGTTGGCAGATATTGCCAAACTTACTTTTAATCTCTGAGTCGGCGAATCAAAGATTAACCTGACTCCATCCTGAGACAGATTGATCGCCAAATCCGTTAGAAGTGGATTCTGAAAATAAATTCACTGATTCAAAATCAATATTTTCAGCAGAACTGGTATTTAGTGAAATAAAAAAATAATAATTTCATTACAAACGCACATCTTTTGCCTGTGCTGTTCTAAAATCAAATCAGGCACAAATCGGCTAACGCACTAAAACATACATAAGTTTAAATCGAAGTAGTAAGTCAGAGCAAAATATTACGGCGAAAATCCGTTCCACGGCCACACAAAATGCAAGGTACAGTTAGGCTTGGTCGGACTAAAAAATAGTTAGGAGTTAGTTTACAAACTGCTTTGTTCAACTTTAACTGTACCTGTTCGCTGTACCAAACTTGCACTCCTTTAATGAACCGGTCCTGTCTCTTCAAGATATTTACTGCTTGATTGAAAGGCATTCCTAAAAGAAGCAGTAAATTCATGTATTCGACAACTCGACCCTCTTCAGAAGAAAAGATGAAGTTCTTTTTAATACTAGAAAGGAAACCTATACGGTGCCAGGATTAATTTAATGACTTGAAGCTAACGGTAACGATAGGAGCAATAACTGCAAATCACTTCTGATGCATTTTTAAAAATTTATGTAACTCCGTAGAGGGGTTGGTATCCAAACCCTAGTCAAAATCGTCAACGGTTTCAGCGATTTTTTTCTGCGACTCTTCTTTTTAGTATATGGGACCTTGCTCCATGATTGAGGTTAAAGTTTCATGTTCCCATATAATATGTAAACCGAAAACTGTTATCGAAGAGGGGATAGAGTCCGAAAACAAGGTCAGAATCTCTACCTGTTTCCGATATAACACAGGCCACGCAACCTTTGACCTAGAAAATGCAAGCCATAGTTCAGATCACGAAGTTACCCTCATGTAACTCTGCAAAGAGCCTGGAGTCCGAAACTGAGGCCCAAAATCTCTGTCACCCAGATAACACATCTCTCGTGACTGGTGACCTCAGAATTACAGGTCAAGTTCAGATCAGAAGTATTGTAACGTAAGAGCGTGGTCGAACCCGAAAATGAGGTCAAAACCGCTGTTTCTCTAACGGTTTCCGAGAAAACTTATGTCACGTGACTGGTGATCTTAAAATTTAGGCCAAAGCTCAGATCACGAAGTTACCCTTATATAACTCCGTAGAGGTGTGGAGACCGCAAACGAGGCTAAAGACACTCTTTCTCCATCGCTTTCAAAGATGAAAGCTTTCAATGAATCCAATATTGATCTATCTCTAACGGATACCGAAATAACACATGTCATGTGACCTTTGATCTTTAAAATGTAGGCCAAAGTTCAGATCACAAGGTTATCCCTAACATAACTCCGTAAAGGGAATGAGTCCGAAAATGAGATCAAAATCGCTCAGATTACAAAGTAACCTTCATGTTACTCTGTAAAGGGTGGTATCCAAAAACGGGGTCAAAATCGCTAACGGTTTCCGAGATAACACAGGTCTCGTAACCTTTGACCCAGAAAATGTAGGTCAAAGTTCAGTTCACTATGGTACCTCTACTGTAATCCCTAATGTAATGGAATCAAAAAATATCTAACGGATACCGAGATACAATGTCAAGTGACCTTAAAAACCTGTGAACTCAAAAATGCAAGTCAAAGTTCAGATGACAAAGTAATGTAACGTAAGAATGTAGTGGATAGCCAAAATGAGGTCAAAATCGTTCTTTCTCTAACGTTTCTGAGATAACACATGTCACGTGACCGGTGACCTCGACAATGTAAGCCAAAGAACAGATCACGAAGTTACCCTTAAGTAACGAGGTGGAAACCGAAAACGAAGCCATAAATCGCTCTTTCTTCAACGCTTTCCAAGAGAACAGTTGCCACAAGATAATTTCATCTTGAAAATGTAGATCAAAGTTCATATCTCAAAGTTACAACTTACGTATTTCCGTAGTGAGGACTGAGTCCGAAAATGAGGTCAAAATCGCTCCACCTCTAACGGTCTCCGAGATAACACAGATCACGTGACCTCTGACCCTGAAAATCTGGTCAAAGTTCGATCACGAAGTTACCTTTAATGTAATCCCTTATACGGGTTGGAGTCCTAAAATGTAGCCAGAATATATCTATCTCTAACAGACACCGAGATAAAACAGGTCACGTCACCGTTAACCTTAAAATGTAGGTAAAATCCAGATTACAAAGTAACCTCTTATGTTACTCTGCACAAGGGTGGAATTCAACACTGAGGTTAAAATCGGTCTTTTTCTAACAAGGTATAAAATGTAACAATTCTAACTGCATCCGAGAGAACATGTCACGTGGCCTTTGACCTTGAAAATGTAGATCAAAGTTCAGATCACGAAGTTACCCTTAATGTAATCTGAAAACGTGGTGGAGTCCGAAAATGAGGTCAAAATCGCTCTTTCTCTAACACGGGTATAAAATGACACCTATATAAAATCCTGAACACCCTTCATGATATATTAGGAGTATCCTTGGATTATCCATCTATTTTATTTACAGTTAGCGCAACCCCAACCCGGGGTTTTTCCATAACTGCTTTGGATCTTTTAAAAATAAATTTCACCGGTTATCTTCTAAAGAACGTTTGTGAATGTTTTTTGTAGGTCATATAACCACGAAGTAATGGGAATCCCCTTGCTATTATTATCACTTGACCGGGTTCTAAAAATTAAACTCGCATTACTGCGTCTCTCACACGTCTTTAAATATTTTTTTTAATTTTCCCATTACTCTCTATGACATGATTTTTCAATATTTCCTGGCTGTGCAAAGAGGTACCAAGATGCTATTACACAGCCCGAATTACTTATGTTATCTATTTGTGCTGCAAAAAATACCGTTAATAGGTTAGAACTATCTAATCAAGAGGATCTGAGGGTGGGCCTGTGGCATCAGATCTGTGTTAACTTAAAAGAAGCACCCTCACCCAGAAAGTTTTCGCGATTTCCTGTTTACTCCAATGGTTATATCGCTGATAGCCCAGTTCTGTCTATACCGTGTCTCTCGGTTTTATTGAAAATATACACTTTATCGAAAAAAAACCTTATGTTTTTTTGGCTCGTGTACACAGCAACAAAAAAAAAACTTTATTCAAGCCAAAGAAAACCCAAATATCTCCCTGTGTGCAGACCTTTTAAGTACAAGATGCACCCATATCGTGTTTGGAGTTCACGACAAGTCTTGAGTTAACCTCGCTTTTCCAGCTCTATTTCTACATCAAATAAACCAGAAGACATGGCTTTCTCATTAAATCCCCGAATGCTGGACTACCTTGGTTCAACCACAATTTAATCGGGAGTGTGCAAGCTCAGTTATATTTTTTCAACTCTTACCACTATTCTCTACTATACTTTTCAAAGAAGAGACGCTGTCGACTTCCTATAACGGAGCCATGATTGCATCATGCAATCCTGGCAACAACAGAATTTCATAAACGCCAATCTACTTCATGCCATGAAGTTCATGGACAATTCCTAAATGGCCCTTTATTTCTTATTAGTTTAATCATTTACGCCACTCAGGTTCAAAGAGTTTTTCCGAAATTTTGTAATGCATAATTGATTGCTCTTGGCCATTTCGTCCAACACATTGAGACAGGGGTAGAATGATGACCTTTTGTTGTGTCGTGTACAGATTGCGGGATTATAAACCAAATCACACTTCGGCGGCTGCAAATCAGGCCGGTAAAAATGAAAGAAATAATAGGGCGATTTCACCTAACGGTTAAATTTCTTTGCATCGTGGTGCAGTCGGGTTATCAACAACCATATGCTATTTTAATCTGTTTTGCTATTTTAATCTGTTTTGCAGTTTTACAAAATGGTTAATTAATGGTAAGTGCTAATAGTTTCTAAATAAAAGTCATTTCTCCCGGATCTCTTCTTTCATTTCTTTCCATTTTACCCAATTGGTCCGTACGCAAAACGCGAATTTCTTGCTCATTTTATTATGTACGCTCAAAGCGTGATTTCGAGCACATTAGTATTAGTTGTGTAAATGGATGTTTACAGTAAGTACCACTGGTAGATGTGAAAAAAACCTGCCGAAAAAAAAACATAATCGGCTTCGTAGCTCGAGTATAATAACGCTGTGGGGATTCATTACTTACACTTGATATGTTTTGTATTGCTACAAAATGCTGATTTAATCCAGACAATCAAGGACTGTCGTTGCAAATCAGCTGAGCTGTCAAAACAAAAAAGTTGGAGCTCACCCAAAATAAATTCCCATTGTTCGTTTCCCAGTGATCTCTCCGGTTGCACTTCAAGGTCAAGCATATCTTAAATGATAGTCTTCACATCTGGGAGTTGGTCTGAAGAAAAGACCCCCTCAAAATCGTTGCAATATATTCAATAAGTTTTGTTTTCTTTCTTCGTAAAAGAATGAGTTTGCGTCTGCGCAGACAATGTAAACAAATGAACTTCCTAGAACATCGGTACGAAAAGTGCAATGGTGAGAAAAGTGGAAACGCCCAATCGTATAAACACTAAATGGAAACCGCCATTGCAATGTTTTAAAATTAAGATCTATGTCCGTATATGATGCAAAGATAAACACGATGCACTGTCTGGTTCAAAAGGTTTTTTTTTACGAACCAGGCTTAATCCAGCAATTATGGTACAGGCAACAGTCTTGCCTTGAGACTGTAAATAAAAGCGTCATATATATGTAAATTTACCTTCGAGTTAATTGTACTTCCTGAAAAAACTCAGTGAAAAGAAATATGCGTTGGTACGAAAACATGAATATACACAGAATCAAGATTAGGACAAATGAGAAGGAGTGAAAGCTATAAATAGTGGAAAGGGGTGATGCTGGTTGGTTTGTACATACACGCCATTTTTTTATACTTTAGACTTTTTCAAAAGGAGTTATGCTACTGGGAACAGTTGGTAATTTTCCAAAGAAGTTATTCTACGAAAGAAATTTGGGGACTCATTTGCCTAGAAAAAACATGCGTGGGTATGTATTTGTCGTAATAGATATGGGGGAGATAAAGAGAGAGATTAATAGATAGTTAGGTAAAAAGATAAATAGATAGATAGATAGATAGATAGATAGATAGATAAATACATAGATAGATAGATAGATAGATAGATAGATAAATAGATAGATAGATAGATAGATAGATAGATAGATAGATAGATAGATAGATGGATAGATAGATAGATAGATAGATAGATAGATAGATAGATAGATAGATAGGCGATAGAGAGAGAGAGAGGGAGAGAGAGAGAGAGAGAGAGAGAGAGAGAGAGAGAGAGAGAGTGAGAGAGAGAAAGAGACATGAATGTAAATCACGTAATAGTTTTCGAACCACTGACATTATTAACACTTGACAAGCTGTTAGTCTGCAAGGGTTATATGAATTTGTGTGAGCAGCCGTTCGTCCTTTTTTTCTTCTTGACACTTTTCCGATTTTTGTATCTTCTTCTTCTCTGACACTATGGGCACTAGGACCATGAATCTTGGGACTCATAAAGAGCTTGATCTGAACGTGTGCATGTCATGTCATGTTTGTTAAAACGCCATGTGAAAAGAGTGTATTTTTGCAAGTAAATGCGGAGCATTTAATGTACAGCACAGAACACCACACAGATGCTCAGCTTTGTGCGAGCTCTTACTGCGTAAACAGTCTGGGAAATGTCTGATCAGTCAATCAAACCTTATTTCAACAAATACCAAACACTACTCGGCTTATAAGACGTATTCAAGCTGTGTTGTTTGCTATATATTTAGCTGGTATTTAGTTATCAACCTATATAGTTTTTTTCTTTTTTTACAATATTATAAGCATGCATGTTGTGCCATAAGCTCGATATATAGGTGTATAACACATTGTATGCATGTTGTAAAATACTTTATATTATTCAAGAAATAACCCATTGAAGGAAGTATTTTTGCGTTTTAATTTTTGTCAAGTGTTTAACATTTCGCTAGTGAAATACGGTTCTAGTTTTGCATTTGCCTTTATGCATGGACTATTCATAGTGTCTTAACCCATATTTGTATATAAATATCCACGTTAGTGAATAATGTCAAAGGTTAAATAAAAATTTGTTTTTTTTCGGTTAATCTGTGATAGTCACACAGCAGAATTCAACATTTTGCCGGGTGGCAAACATCTACAATATTGAACAATTATGCTAAAATTTGTTGCTAGTTGCTTATTGTAAAATGCTGAGTTCCTTTGTGCATGCATGAAAGGTTTCAAACCATGAAAAGTGCAAGATTAAATTGTTGGCTTGTGTATTGTAAACACGAAAGAAACGTTCTTTTAGACACCCAGTGTATCATATTTAGAATTTAATATTTGGCATTTAGATTTTGGTATTTCCTTTTTCCTAGTTAGGTAATATATATCTAATGCTATTAATTCATGCTTAATCTTTTCAATGCTTAATTCAAGATGTATCACCCTTGACGTGAAATAATATTGCTTTTCTTCAGTTTGGGATATACGAGAAGTTAATCATTTCTGTTTCGCATTAAAGAAATTAGCATGCGGCACAATCTTTATCTTGTTGAGCGAAATTACCATGATACAAAACATGTGATACCTTTATCCCGAAGTCATTTCCGTAAACAGAAAAACAACTGAACAAATAAATAAAAGGAGTCAATTTACCATCTACCGAACGATCTGGGGATAGCAAGTCCCTTGTAGATATGCTTAAGTTCTTTAAACGAGGGAATGAACTACAAAATGCGCCTGGTTTACCTAATGCCTCTGCAGAACCGAGCGATAATGAAGGATCATTGGCAGATGAAAATGAAGATGTTTGGGAAAACATGGGTAGTTTATCGCTCGAAGATGACACCGAAGGGCACAAAGGTATGTTAAAACGCTACACTGCTTTATTATTCGTACACCTAGAAAGAGTCACTGGCATCTTGGAAAAATCACTTTAAGCAGGGACAAGGGGGAGAAGAAGTAGCTCCAGGTCAGCTCTTCATTATTTATACTTGCTATATTTATTTATCAGAAACCCAGTAGCGGAGGACTTCTTGGAGCTAGAGAGCTAGAGGAGAACAAATAGTTACCGTAAATTTAGTCCTAGATGACTCTTGCGGTCTTCTTATGACAGCAAGAGTCATAGTTCCTATAATAGGGAATGTCATTGATGTCAATTTTCGGCGCACGACTCGGCGCACGACTGGGGCCAACGGCGTTATTTCGGAAAGGGTGCATCACATAAATGGCCCAATTTTAAATTATGGCGCATAAGTTTCATGTCAGATAACAATTTTTCACTGAGAAAAATATGTGTTTTCTTGAGATCAAGATATCGAATCCCTCATTATCGCACACAACAACAGTGAATCCACAGTTGAAAAACCACGCTTTACTCTAGTTAGGGAGTTCCGCTGAGGTTGAAAATAATGCGCCAGGTTACTTCTCAGTATGCTTTTAAAGAAAAAGCCTGCCAGTTCGAGCCTCTGTGTCCTTGCATGTGCGCGGAAAGATCCAGAGCCTCGAAAATTGAGATCAATGGCCATTTCTATTGCAGGAACTGTGACCCTTTCTGTCCTAGGAAGATAGAAAGGGTCCGCTGGGACTACCGTAAATTAGAACTGTTGGAAATTTCAACTTGAAATAAGCCAATTCGTACTTTCAGCCCTTTCCGATAGAGTTACCGTTTCGACTGCGTTTTTGGTGTACATTAAAAAGAAATGATGAGGGTAAACATCACAATTCTATTTTCTTGCACTTTATCGGAAATTTGACGCGTTTTGTCAGCATGTGTCTCTAGAGCTTCAAATCACAGTTAAAAGAATTCATTTGAATCATTTCAATGCTTTTTCATGAAAAATGCTTGTCTGTGTGATTTGTAAAAGCGAACGCTATTGCGGAGAAGCTTTTAAAATGCGTATTATTATTATTATTATTATTATTATTATTATATATATATATATATATATATATATATATATATATATATATATAGGGATGTGGTACCTGCATATGATTCTTCCAAAATATAGTTAAACTGTTAACTGATGTCAAGCTTTTATTTCCATAGGAACTGTGTAGGTAATTGACAATCTTGACCAATTATTCTGAGATCTTAAATATCGAACAAATCTTAGCTTTATCAATTTTCAAAACTTTACTTCAGGTTACTAGATTATTTTAACTCCAAAAAACTTAATTAAGAATTATTGAGGCTCCTGGAAAGAAATGCGTGTAATTCTACATTTTGCAACGCAAAATTTAAAAAACAGATATAGCAAATCATCTCCAATTGTCTATGATGATATGGTAGTCCTAAGTTTCGTCACTCTTTAATGAACACTTCAAATTGTTATCATAAAATAGACTAGTTTATGATTTGAAGTCTTTTTTAACCATTCATATCCCACTTTTCTCCTGTTCGAGTTCGGTATCTTCCAAAATGGCGACTTGTCAAAAATTGCCAATTTTTTAGATAACTGTAATGTGAGACTTAGGTGGCTGCCACGCGAGTTCTCCGAAACTATTTACCCTAGGCATATGCAACTTTGTACAGTGAAAATATATATATTGAAGTTGTGCAACGTCGTGTTATTTTTCAAATCGGCCACAAACTGCGAAAATGGACTTGTCAAAAATTGTGATTTTTTGAGATCACTGCAATGTAAGACTTGGTTGCTTTCCACGCGAGTTCTCCGAAACTATTTATCCTAGGCATATGCTACCTTGCACAGTGAATATATATATTGAAGTTGTGCAACATCGTATTATTTTTCAAATTGGTCAAAAATTGCCAAAATTGCGACTTGTTATGTTCGGTTGGGGTCTGCGCCTTCGATGATGGCTTGTTTTGTATTATTTTTATTCATTATGTTATTTTTTTTGTAAATATAAAAATTATTTATTTAAATATGTGACGGGGCCCCGGGGTCAAATTTCAAATCCGGGGTTTAAAATTTTTGACGGGGACCCGGGGAACCCGACCCATCCCTGCACCAGGTAATAAAATAATGGGAAAAAATGATTTCTGTCACATTCGATTTATCGGTAATCTGTTCCATAATAGCCTTCCAGAAAACATATGGTTTCTTATTTGCTTCAGAATTCTTATTTTAAGTAATACGGTGTGACCGTGTTATTTGTATGAGTAGATTATGGAAGCAATAAAAATCCGGTTTCCTTTTTTTACATTCGTAGTGAGGTGCCTTGGCTGGTACAGGAAACGAAAAGTTTACAAGAACCGCGTCTGATTTTGACAATCCTTCAGTTTCCTGTGCTATTAACGAATTCAGTACTTCTACTTAATTTTCCCTGCGCCTAACTACTTAGCTTTGCGATTTAGTATTTTAATGCACTAGATCTTTGTGTCTGTTTTAACATTTTTCTCGTATATTCGCTTACTGTACTACACCTGTTTTAGCTTTGATTTAATTTCTTAATACTTTACGCTTGCTTTTGCCGCATGCTTCTTTTCTACTTTGTTGTTTCTTGTAGTTGCTGTAATTTCTGGTGTATAACCCGCACCTCTTGAAAATGAAGAAAAATATTTTTGAATTGGGTGTGTAACCCGCACTGGTGCATAAGCCGCACCCTAGATGTTTAGTCAAGTTGTGTATTTTTGTAAATGTATACCATTTTAATTGTGCAGTGATACGCTTTTATGCTTTTCATTTTTGGCATGATAAATCTATATCATATAGTTCATTTGGACACTTAAAAGTCAAAACAAAATATTATTGCCCACTTTCTTAAGATATCCGTAATGATTATGATTTTTAAATATCCCGAAATGAAGTGTTTTTTTTATTTAAGTAAAATCGGTGAATTACCAGTTCCTGTGTATAACCCGCACCCGGGTGTTTTGTATGTAAAATCGATGCATAACCCGCGGGTTATACACAGGAAATTACAGTAATCTAGATGCTGCACTCTGAAAGGGTGTTGAAATAATAACAAAGAAAGGGATTCGAGAAGCTCATAGTCTTTCCCTAGCTAGTTCGCTACAACTGGACCTTGGGCTCTTTCTATCTCAGGAAAATTAAGAGCTTCCGCTGAGACTACTCATTTTCTAGCTGTATTAAATATACAAAGGGTCCATTGGGACGAGCGATTTGCAATCTACATTTTCATGATTCCCAAGCTGAAAAAAGGTCGGTAAGGCCGAATTGCGTAACACTTGCCAGTGTGCCATCCTTTCAAACTGCTGGTAAACCAATACTATGTTGCCAACCATATAATGCCGCCACCGCTTCAAAACTACATTAATAATGACAATATTTCACGGGTTGGTTTCATATTGTTAGGAACCGATCAATCATCGTGACTGTTACTTGGAGTGGTGAAAATAGACTTCAGTTGACATTCCATGTGGATTATATTGACATTTCTTCTACATATTTTCAATCATGATTTAGTTGTTTTTGTTGCCACATTGCCAATACACAATTATTCTTTACATAATTTTAGATAAGTCAAAGGCATTCACTCTGAAATAATACAGTTTCAAGTATTATATCTAGTTGAATAAACCATATTTTAGCTATGGTAAAATTTTTTTTTCACTGTTTGAAAATATTGGGACCAGGTTGTGCTGTACCGGGAAAAGGCTGAAATCTAATTTTGTTGAAAGCTGTTGTGTTGAAGAAAAGGAAAGCGACGCTGTAATATATTAAATCGAAATCCTTGTTTGTCAACATTATACAGTGTTTAACATGTATTTAATGAATATAAGAAATCATTGTCTGTCGGTGAGAAATAATTGGTGAAATTATGTGCAGGTTGAAGAACAGGTAGTGGGTGAATCGAAACCCAATTTTGTGTTTCTAAGGATGAAAAGAAGAATCTAAAAACCACAAATACATTGTTTCTATAGTACGGTATTAACTTTTATATGTTTTCAGATACAGAAGTCAATGCTCCCGAGGCAGAACTGTTCTCGCAGAATGATCTAACAAGGCATTTCAGCAGAGTGCCTTCCAAAATTAATTTTGAAGTCATAGATGCCAAAATAGTTTCCTCCGGCAAATCTAAGTTTGTGGTAATTTCAGTCAAGTTAATTTTGACCAATTCATGTATAATAATATATTTGTATGATGATTTTGTCACACGAGCATGCTTACAAGACAATAGTGTTAAATCATGTCCCAGGTTACTTGCCAGTTTCATGAAAGCTTTAATTTTATTTTGTTAGTGATTGTAAAATTAGTTATTATGAAAGGATAAATTCTCGCGTTTCATTAAAAAACAGGTGTTTACGTGTGGAAAGGTTTGTGTGATTCCGGGTTGTTTGCGGAGTGTATGTTGTGCTTGGGTGTCGAAGCCAACGAAACTAGAACCTGGAAGAGATGAAATCCTTCCCAGTCACCTAATCATGGGCGCCTAAAACAATCCGTACTGAAATACTGAAATAAGGACGTTTTGTTTATTTTGCAGATGTATACTATCCTGTTAAGAAACGCTGTGCACGACTTGAATCCAGTCAGTATTGAAAAGCGTTACTCGAAGTTCGAGAAACTAAACTCCGATATGAAGAAGGCTTTCCCTCATGTCATGCGGGCTGTGAATTTTCCAAAGAAACTCCTGGCCGGGAATTTTAAAGCAAAAAATATTGCAGAACGCAGTAGAGCGTTTGAGCAATATCTCAGCCACCTCGCAATGGTACCGGAAGTGCGGCTGTCGCCACCGTTCGCGCCGTTCTTTTATGAGGATGACTGGAAAAAAGCCTGTGATTTAATAGTGAAAAATAAGTTTCCCCTTGCAATAGTTGTGCTAAGAAAGGTACTAGAAATTCAACGAAAAGTACTGTGCGATGCTCATGCTCATACTGTGCTTACCTTGTGTACTCTTACGTATTGTTACGTTAATTGTAGTAACGATGAGCAGTCATATATGTGTTCACGTGTAGCTATTAAATCAATTCACACAAGTGATGATAATAAACTTTTATTGCCATTATTAAATTTCTGCATAAGACTCAGTTGGAATTTAGGTAGAGAAAAGCAGGACTTGGAAGCCAGGCTTAAGGAAATCACAAGCAAACCAAATTTCACTGATAGCAATGAGTCGTTACAAGATATCGTTCATCAGAAGGTACTGCAGTCTCTTGGCTAATTTCTTAATACTGAAAATCTTTGATTTCTAGTCAGAAATATTTCTGAAATGTATCGTGATGAAGCAACCATTTTAATTGTACAAAAAAAGTTTTACAAGTCTCAAAATGCTTAATAGATTTTTTTTGTTGGAAATATTGAACACATTATATGAGCTGCACATGTTTTGTTATCAAACGTGTCCTTCAATCCATATCAGTGCATGGATTAACGGTTCGACGCACAGTGGAGAAATAGACTAATAGTGGGACTAAACTGAAGTGTTCAATTTATGGGATGATATTATTTGTTGGATTCTTCACAACTGAAGGCTATTAGAGCGGGTCTGTGGCAAAGTGGTCCTTTTCTGCAAAAGTGCTTTTTTCTGCAGGCGGTCATATACTTAAGTCCCACTATATTTTGTTAAGGAATAAATTACCTCTGTGCATCATACCGGATACTTTGTGCTTTATGCATTTTCATTTGTGTGGAAAGCAGCAAGAATGGCCATGAGTGGCATAAATAAACTGTTAAATATATCCAAAAACATGTTAGAAAAATGAGTATTGAAAATAAGTATTGAGAAAAGTGGCGTCTTGTGCGAAGCATACAACAAACGGTGTGAGATTTTCCCTTGGAATGTATCAGAAAGTAACTGTCAAAATATTACTGAATGATAAGAGCGATGTTAATTTTGCTTTGAATAGAATGGCTCAGAATAATCTGCCACTCCAATGAACTAGTGTTGCTCTGTTTGTGACATGTATATCGAGTACGACATATTGTGGTTTCTGTTATGCGGCACTGAGGGCCATCTTGAAAAATCGGGGCTCCAACGAAAACTGTCCTGTATCAGAAGCATTGTTAATTGTTTTCATTCAATGTATTTTTCTTGTTGTGACATTTATACATTTTACATTTCGTAACTTATTCTCCTGAAATGCCAACTTCGATTATGAAAAAATGTAAGTGGGTCTGTTTTTGGAAACACCTACCTCATATAGAACAGAACGAGACAGGTCACTTTTTTTGATTTGATAAGAATTTGAGGCGAAATTTTGTTTTGTACCAAAGGATAGTTAGGATAGTGACAGGCGCTCATTATTTCACATGTGACTTATAGTTTTATATTTTTATTATGGGGCTTAATTTTTACTGTTACAATCTTTTTTCTTTTTGTAAGTGTTTGTAATTTAAATTGATACTGCGAAAATCTTTCGTGTTGAATTTTTAGATAAATCAGCAATATCCACCGGTGTTCTAGAAAGCTTTAGACCTATATTCTTTGTTACATTTTCATTTATTTTGTATGATTATGTGTAAACTGTATTTAACAGAGGGCCATATAGCGGTTGCCTTGTTCGTGGTAGGCGTGTAGCATGCATGCGTCTAACCTCGGATGCTCCTGTCACAGTTTTTAATGTAGCACACATATTGGGAATCTCGTACATTGAATGTGTGTCTTTTCTTTTGTAAACACGTTTATCTGTTCCTCAAAAGGCTAGTCATATTTTAAAAGCGTATTCATGGGAGAATTGTGAAGTTTATCCGTTGCTAGAATTTAGATGAAGGAACTTCAAGCATGTTTTGAATGAACAGCGACGTTGAAGATGTGCGCCTCTCATTGTTGTTGTTTTTTTTTTGGTTGTTTTGTTTTGTTTTGTTTTTTTTTGTTAATTATTTCGTCCACCAGAAAGATTGGAACGGAGTTGTCGAAAGGATGGAGATGAGTCGAATTTTGGTTTTGACAACCTTAATTTTACACTGTACCAACAAATATACGTTGAATCTGTGCACCGCTTATTATTATGGACTTCCTTTTTATTGTATTGTGTTGTTTACCAAATGTTGTAACCAAATGAGCCGCGCTCACCCGTCGTCTCCATTGTATGAGGTTATAACTTTGACCTTAGTGCTGAAAAAAAAAAAAAAAAAAAAATAAACAAAAAAGCAACTTGGTCATGAAGGTTATACAGCGGTATAGATTGGGGTTTTCCCTGGCTAGCATCACCAGATTTGCAATAAAAAAACCCGTGTCATCAACTGTTTCTCGGATCATGATGCCTTGGGAAACGAGTGAGAAAGGAGCCGAAGTTGGAGTAAGTTATCTGTTTCTGTAAACGTCTCTTTAAAATGTTGGTCTCGTGAGGTTCTCGTTTCATGAACTGGTAACCGCAGGAGGGTCATTCGTGCTCCGGCAGACACATTTCTAGTTTACAAATACAATTTAATGAAATGCCTTGGTGTATAAAAATTAAATAAAAGAAGGTCATTCAATTGTTTATTACTGATAAAACACATTTAATAATTCAATATATATCTATTCCTGTAAGTCGTTTGTATCTTTTCTTTCTTTAAGTTATACAGTCAATTTTTTTTAATTTTGAGGAAGAAGGCAAAAATGTAGCAACTGTTTCACATGATAACACAATCAATAGTTCGAAATTAAAGGAGGAACTGTTCAGACACTTGAACGACCAGATCATCAGACCACAATTTACTGGAACTAAATGATTCATTTTCACCCTTGACTGTTAACCGTGTTCGAAACTTCAAAAATTACGGAACAGTTTTTACTCGGCTGGCTCACTGAAACATAAACTCACAGTGTAATCTTCACAGTTGTTAAATGCCAGTTCTGGTAAATATAGAGTTAAGACGGGTGGAGATGCACAGAATCGTTACCACCATCAGCCCCGTTGTCTTTTCGAAAAAGGGAGCTACTAACATTCAAGCTTCTTAAAATTTGGTTCTGAAATGTCTTCCTTTCAAATTTTCCATGAGAATCACCCACTGACACTATGCGGTCATGAGTACATGCTATACGTAAAGTTTGGCAAGAGCTCGGAAAAAGTTCGCTTTCCTAACCTTAGCTGCTTCGAACAGTATTTCGGTGGGATTGCTGATGTTCAATTCCAATTGGCCAATTGTTTTTATCTGTAAAGTGGGGCAGAAAGGCTATGAACAGTGTTGCAGGTTATTAGTTAAAACACTTTTTTCCACAAATATGCCTCAATCTTTAAATTCATCTTTAACAAAAAAAAAAAAAAAAAAATACCAAAACGGTTTTGAAGTTATTCGTGCTTATAGTAATCAGTTTTTCTTTCACTTTTAAAATTACTCGCACTCTGTTTTGCGGTTCTCTCAACTCTTTAAAAAATCTATATCTGCAGATAACATGTGTTTGAAAGTGTAAGAGATATTTACCGCTAGGTTTTTCTTGGCATTCTCGCCACGTTTCGCGTGCAAGTTTATGATAAATTCCAGCATTGTCGAGTCCCATAAATATTCATAATAGCCATCCATCGTATCTTGACTCGTTGGTTCCTAAAACGGGGTGTACAACGATAAAACTATTCTAGATGGTCCGAAGAAACTCCCGCAGCCTGTAGCACTTGGTAGCTCGAGCCTAAAAGGCGAGTGCGAACATTGCGCAACGAGGAAAGGGTTTTCGGATCAGTCCAAATACAGGGGTGGTTTTGTTTTAATTTCATGATTTTTGGTGCAAATATATTATCTGTTAAATTAAATATTTTTGCACCAGTCTTCGATGCTTTCTGTCGCGTAGTTACGTTGTGAAGGCAATGTCAAAAAAATACACACTTAGCAGTGCACAGCGATTTCGATACTGGACGAGCGGGGAATACAGCTGGGCGTATTCACAAATCATATGCACTGCAGAAATATTACTGTTTCCTTTGTGCAGGCACTGGCAATCGTGAAAATAAAATGAAATCGGATATTGTCAAAAAAATCTTCGATATTTTTGGTATAAAATTTTAAGTCAAACCACTCTTCAATAAATGTTGCTCAACTTTCTGGTCAGGAGAATTAATGGCATAGAAACACAAACAGAGATAAGAAATACGCAAATATAAAAAGAACCTGCAAGGCTTTGAATGCCGTGGCGTAGTCGATGTCCTTGAGGCACTGGCAGAGAAGGGCCACCTGCGTGTGGCACTGGAGATTGCTACAACACTTGATCATCTTCTTCAACATCTGAACAAAAAAACAACCGCCTTTAACGTTTTGGGACCATACCATGACATCAAAATGGAAATAACTATGCTGCTAATTTATATAAGATTCGTGCAAAAAGTAAAGAAATATTTTTTACAGCACATTCTGCGCATTTTACTTCTTGAAACAAAGTACGGTGCATTTTAAAAAGCACTGTTCACAAAGAAAACAGAATCGAGCCTAATACACAATGAACAAAGTCCCACAAAGCCAGAAGAATATCGTCTACGGTAAATTACTTCTGTATTTACACCGCAGAGCAAAACGTGAATCAAACTACCATTCAGGGCATCGTACCTGGTCGTCACAAGCATTTTTGCTCAGTGAATCTGTAAAGTACTCGGTACTCAGTACACCCAACGTCATGTAGTACTTCATGGCCTGTGAGTATTGACTGGCACCTGAGAATATGAATTGGGAAAAGACTTGCGCATAACAAAGTTTTTATTTCAGGCCATTTGAACGGTTAAGTGAAATGGACTTTTTCTTGGACGATTTTTTTTTTTTTAGGGGGGGGGGGGTCATAAGCAATGAATGAGGCAAAATATGAACAGCCGTGGTTATTGCACTTCAAAAAAACTTTTCTTGAAATGCAAAATGAAGAGTATAAAACCTCAAGTGTTTTGGTTACTGTTGAGTTTTCCGTGAAAAAAATCACCCTGTTATATTGTCCTGTTTATATCAAAGTAATAATTGCCCGTTCGAAAGTTGTCATATGCAGATATCAAGACTTGTGGCACTTACTGAGGCATAGGTCGGCCTTGGTGCGGAGCCACGATACATTGTTTGGCTGTAGTTCCAGCGCGTGCTGTATGATCGCCGCCACTGCATCGCACACACTGCTCAGCATCACGTTACTCGAACTGCAAGCGAGCGAAACTATTCTATACATCCACCATGCAACAAAGGGCCACAGACTAAATTTTGCGGTCCACACTTGACCGTATTATTATTATTATTATTATTATTGTTATTATTATTAGTTTTATTATTCGTATTATTATTATTTGATGTCTGGGTAACTGCTAATGCAAGGCACCGCATGCAAAATGTCGATCTATTAATGTTTACATTAATAAATCTGCTCGAAAATACATATATCCATAATAGCTGCTGTGATTAAAAGATGGGAATTGTGCGTTTAGTCATCTGTTAAGTTAAGGCATTGAATGGGAAAAAGAAAATCATCAGTCCCTTAGTTTTACAAGCCGCCTTCAAGAAATACAGTTTTTTGTTTGCTTAATTTTGTGTTTGGTGTTTAATGTCCCGTTCACCAACTATGATGGGTATATTGGGACGCACTTGCTAAAGAAAGAAGTAGGGAAAAAGAATGAAGAATGAAGAAATAGTAAAAGAAAACAGCAGTTACTAAGAAAGAAATTCCGATTAGTCACCTCTTACGTCATGCAGAAAGCAGTGGGCGTATTCTTAAAATTCCCCCCAACTTACGGGGGGCTGTTTGCTAAATAAACCCGAGAAAAGAATCTTTTGAGTACACTAATTTAATAAAAAATCTTTACGTTATAAATACTGCAACTTTAAACCCAAAAAAAAACAAACAAAAAAACAAAAAGAAAAACAAACAAAAAAAAAACAAACAAAAAAACACCCTTTTCATCCAGTTTGTAGAGGATCACCCAAGGGAACCACAGTAACGATGAAATGCTCTTACACTAGTCGATGGTATAACTGATGATGCCACTTTTTTGTAAAAAAAAAAAAACCTGAAAAAGTTTACTTGTTCAATGCTGACGGCCACAGTGGGCTGTAGTCGTAGAACAAGTCTATATGGACATCGCTCTTCAGCATTGTGTAGATCTTCACAGTGCAGGACAACAAGGCGGATAGCGCCACGCCCTCCTGTAAAAAGGAAACACAAGGCGTATCCCGATTGTACGACTGGGGAGGGGACGGGCGGACAGTGTAAAGTGACCTTGAAATAGATCACCATGACATGCTTTGAGCAGGCTTAGCACTTGTGGCACTGCATACACTGTCAGAACAGGTATGATCAGTCTACGGAAATGAAACGAAGGCAGCAGATGGTAATTTCCTACAAATGTCCCATACCAGTTTCCTATTAATTTGACGTGAGAGTAAGAACTTTTGATGAATGTGCGTTTTACGTCACCTGTCTTTTTTTAACCACTTCCTGTCTTTTATTTTTTTACTTACTATTTTTAGAAAATTCTATTTATAGCAAAAGTAGGATACAGAACACCATTTCTTCATTTGAACAATTTGCAAAATGGAGAGTGTCGAAAGTCAATCTTTTTCTAAATCAAGTGTTTTAATTATAAGTTAAGATACCGTTAACCTGAAACATTCTCTTGGTTCTTTTTCAAATTATTCGTTGGTCACTGTGCATGAACGGTCACGCACTTCGTACTCCGAAACACATGAGCAAATTTGTCGAATTTGTGACATGAATGGAGTAAAAAATCGAACCTTAATTTCCCATTCGACTCGTCAGTGAATTTCAGTATTTTGACATCTAAGCCGAAACTTTTACTAAAAATATTGCATGAATGCAAAAATGAATGCAGAAATACAAGTTTTGCATTGGAACAAAACGGATTTGAATTGCGTAACTGGTGTTGGATATTAGCAAAGTAAATATAATTTGCTTCCTTATTTTCACACATTATTTGGGTTTAACTGCAGTTTAATGGGATAGTCGAGCAGAATACTTCCTGGGCTATTATCAAAATTAATCAGACTAGTCGACCGGTTGGTTTCTGCCTCAAAATCTATGAGCCACAGCCTAATACATCTACCTTGATATAGAATAAATTGAAAATCATAAAAACGTTTTCTATTTTCAAAGGCTTGGTTTGACCAGAAGATGACAGTAATTTTCAGTAATTAACCCTTTGCATCCACGGCTTTCATTTAAGATTAATCCTTGATAGGGCGGATTAATGGCTCACAGAAGAACGACAGAACAACTTTTTTATGCCCCAGGAACAGTAGCATGACTTATTAAAAGGAAAGTATCATGCAAACTGAAGAAGCAAAAACTTAATCAACGACAGCCATTGTGACAGCGATTACAGCCATTGCGAAAAGTTCACCAGATTCCTAACAGCGATGGCTCAGCCAAATGCGTTGTCATTACGTGTGAAGCAGCACTGGACGGCATGAACAACTTGAGCTTTACTAAATTATGGATCTAACTTCAGAAACTAGAAACTCGCTAGAAGTTTATCCAGGAAATGTGGCCTGGGGTGTGACTCAGACTATTATTGTTATTATAATAACCATTTTCATTGTTTTGGGTAATGTGACGAATATAATAGTCATTTCACGCTCGCTTGCCACGTTCAGCATCACAGGATATTTTCTTATTTCATTAGCCTTTGCCGATCTTGGTAAGTCAAGTAATTACAAAAGTCACCATAAAAATTAGCACTTTTTGCAATCTAAGTCTACTGTAATGAGTTACCAATGAGTTAAATAGAGTAATGCGTGCTATATATCTTAATCAAAATTAAGTTTTACATTTTATCACTATAATATAAAATTAAGTTCGTTGTTTGCCACGCATTCCATTACGTTTTAGCTCAGGTGGTTAATGGCCTCACGGTTGATATCCATGATCTGGTCTCTGTCGATCGTTTGTCGTCCCGTCTGTAAGCACTGTAAACTTTACTTAGGTACTATTTCTCCTTCATTCTGCATGGCATCGGAATAAAATTTTGTTTGTGTTTTTGCATTTCACTTCATCCGCATTTAATCTGTTTTCTTTCAAAGTCACCTTATCCTGCGATTTTTAAAAATATCATTTGAAATTTTGCATGAGGATACCCAAGGTTTTGATATTTATTGTAAGTTTTCATGCACTTGCTTTCGTGGAGTTTCTCTTTCTATTCAATAAGGAATCCTATATTTTTAAGATCTCAGGATAGTGATTTTGGACTCCCAAGTGTAAATTTAGCTACTCAGTAGCGAAACCGGTCTAGTTTTCTATATTTTTTGCGGGTCTAATGTCGTTTTGACTACAGATTTGTAATTCGAATAATGTTTGTTTTGTGTGGCGTGTTGCACGAGGTAAGAAAACTACAGGTTATTGGTAGCGATGCAGGAATACATAAAATGTCACCGATTCTAAACTCCCTTCATCTCCCGTAAATTTTTCTCCAGATGAAAGGAATCATCGAGCTTTTCGAAACTTGCCTAACTTATGTGATCTTTCAAGTTATTTAGTTTCCCGTGATATTCTTTAAAAAAAGATTGCTTTTACAGTTTCTGAATTAGGCAGTTTTTTCGGGTTGGGTGTATATTCTTTGCGGTCTTAAAAGCCGAACATTCCTATCACTTTGAAGAGCCCCTCTCCCTGCCCAGTTATGTTAATTGCGCTGACGTATCATCCGCATTAATCCGTTTAAAGTTTTGATTCATATCAAAGAATATTAATCTTCTTTGTTCATATCAATGTTAACAATGTAGAAAGTTTTATATGTTTCCAAATGTATCACTTCGCTCAGAAAAAGCGAAGTGCCGCTCCAGTTTCATTGTGTGCGTTGTAATATACGTTGCCGTTATAATGCGGTTCTAATATGTAAGAATAGCACCAGAATAGCTCTGAAGCACACTTTTCATGGTTTTTTAAGGTTTAAGTTTGATTTTGGAACAGGTGTAGGAATCCTGATCACACCGCTAGCTGTGGGCGCTTCTATTTACCATGACTGGTTGACATTGTACGACTGGCGGCTATGCCAAGCAGTGGGCCTTGTGGTGGCCGCTCTTTGTGCCATTTCGATCTACTCTATCACCATGCTAACCCTGGACAAGTACGTGTACATTGTGTACCCACTGCACTACCATACCATCTTCAAACCGCGCAAGACGAAAGTGGCAATAATTGCTATATGGGTTGTATGTTTTATGTACTTTGTGGTACACAAACTTTGGTGGAGCACGTATTACTACGATACTAAGGCATATATTTGTAGCATCGACTTTCCAAAACAATGGGATTTTACACTGTTCGTTATCGCTACGATCGTTCTACCGCCGGCTGTCACTATAGTTTACTGCAACTACAAAACATTCAAGGTAAAATTTCACTTTTGCTTCTCTACGTAAGGTAAAATTATGGCTAGTGAAATGTAATCAAAACGTACATTGTCAAGCCCCTTCGGGCACCTCCTGTACATATCCACGAAGGTAATTTTTTTTATAATTGGTATGGGTATAAAACAGACGCTGGTTATCGCGAAATCATCAAATAACAGTTTTACCAAGGGTCTGAAAACAAAACAGGCCAAATATGCTTAATTTCCTTTCGTTTGAGCGAACAATGGTGCGCTGCTGGGCTCAGCGACACTGACAAATAATAATGCAAAACTGGTGACAGGAGTTAGCAGGTCAATGTTAAACTGGAATTCATTTCCTTTAACCTTCGCAGAAACTCTAACTCGGCTCTAAAAATAACAACAAAACTGCACTAACGTCACAGGTAACACCTTATTGTTCAAAACATCATTGTAATTAAAAAAAGTGCAACCAGGGCATTAATATAAGGAGGAACAACACGTTTCTGAATCTCACACAAAGTTCGATAAAGATAAAGTTCAAGGATCCTCTTTCCTATGACGTGTGAGAGAATCTTGCCAGTGAATTTCATATTTGGTTACAGACCTTCGAATTTAGGTATCATTTGTTTATATCTGAATGCTATTTTATTACTTGAAAGCGTTACAATCGGCAATAAGATACAGTACCATTTGCCTAGTAAACGCTAACTAGAGCCTCAGTCATTGGATGTTAGTAAATTCAATGAAATTGAAAACCCTACTCCGAAACTGTTCGAACCAGTGAAAATATATATTGTAGATCTGCAACGTCGTCTTATTTTTCAAATCGACTAAAAAGTGTTAGGCAATGTAGGGTTTTCAATTTCACTGAATTTACTAACATCCAATGACATTATGTGTGACACGGGGGATCCTGCCTTACTGGGGCTTTAGTTGGTTAAACTGTGGGGATAAATGGTTCTGTTATTCTTATAGGTTTTTGACAATAATCAATATTAAGCCTTTTTTTATTTGCCTTTTTTGTGAATTTTTCTTTCACCTTCATTTTGAAGTTCCACTTTTTTCAGTGATTAGCTTTTGCCACATGAAGTTGCATTTTTTGGTTACCGTTTTGAAAACATAAAATTGAATAGCGCAGTTCAAAATTATTGCAATCTGAGAATTTGTTTTCTCTCACACACAGGTTGCCCAAAATCACCACATACAAATACAAGATATCTTGCGTTCCGTGAGTGCGCCCGAAAGCCGGGCCACGACCGACACGCACCATCTGGCGAGCCAGTACAGCCAGTACAGAGCGCTTAAGATGAACGTGCTGATCGCCAGCGCCTTCTTCGTAGCCTGGGTGCCATACAGCATCGTGCAGGTTATTATGGGTTTCAGCCAAGTCGACCTGCCCCAACCACTTATCTTCGCAATCCAGTGGCTGGCTTTCGCCAACTCATTTTGGAATAGCATCATTTATTACTACTTCAATAAGGAATACAGAAGGAAAGCGCTTCAGATGTATGGTCGTTTGTGTTGTCTACTGCAAAGGGAAGCCTGCAGTGTCGATGTACCCATTGAGAGATGCGCTAATACCAGCCCAGACCCAAAACACACCAGCTCAATATGAGAGCAGAAACGAGTGTATACCCACGCATTTACAATGAAGCGAAGTTGTTACTTTTGTTTCAGGACACTGAAAACATTTGCTAGAATTATTTTATTTGGAAACAAAAATAGTTTTAAAGTGCTTTCCAAAAAAAACAGAATTTTCATCACAGCATTCGGAGTTCTGAGCCACAATAAACGCATTTCTAAACGTGTAGGGAACAAATAAAACAAATCCGAGGAAGAAACATTGCTAACATAAAAACTGAAAACTTCAGCTACCTTAAACAATTTTTTGCATCCATCTCAAAATGCTTTCAGCAACAACCAATACCACCGAAATTTTTAAAAGTAGAGGCAGCGACAGATCAAACACCAGAACCACGAGTGAAGACGCCTGTCAATCACCCCCAACCCCACCCCCTCCGCTCCCTTCCCCCCAACCCATACCTCACTCAACTCATCAATACTATTCCACATTTTTAGTACATACCAATTAAACCAATACTTACTTTGATCTTTTTAACAAATCGTATGAATGCCGCCGGTGACAGACTGCCATCACGGCTTACAACTGTACTGGTCCCCGACGACGTTCTCTTAGTCTGGGTACTGGTTGTAAACACTTGCTGGACGATATACTCCCACAATTCTCTAGCTGCCTTTCGGCAATTGGACAACTGAGAGAAGTTGCTGTCTGCAGTCACCGATGGGAACACAGTACACACGGCCGCTAAGAGACGGCATAGCTGTTGTGAACATGTATAATAACATTTTACTTTAGGCGTTTTTGATAAAATGTTCTGCTCATTCAATATTCTTTTGCTTAAAATAAGAATATATGAAGCAAATAAGAATTCTCTTCTTCTTCTTTTTCTTTTTTTTTTTTTTTTGTTAGGCAAAGCTATTCTATTCCGGAAAAGGCTAACGTAGATTAAGAGGAATTCCACTTCTTCAATCCTGTCTATACCCTAAATTTCGTTAGATCAACAGCTCTTTAGATTAACCATATCCCCGGAAAATTTTGTTTCAATTTCACCACATTAGCCGACCCGCCATATTAACCGCACACCTGTTTAATCACTTACCCAAATTTTGAACTGATTTTACCCCTTATTTTTCAGTAATTTAAAACTTCATGTGACCATATTTACAGTTCTAATACCCTAGTGGCCCGAGTATCTTAGCTCGCTATCTAAATAATCCCCGATGTTTTAGCAGCTCCTAGGAACGCCAGAATGACACACTCTTATTGTCTGGCAGGCGTGCAATGTTTAAAGAGTTAGACAATGTTCACAGAGGGGAAAGGGGGGGGGGAGAGGATAATACGAGTATACATTTATGGCTGTTATAAATGTAACAGAAAGTAATAAATAAGAAAAAAAAGTTTCCGCGTGTGTGAATTTGTAATTTTACTACACTGACCGCACCGCCGGATTAACCGCAGGAGCGCTTCTGGTTCGCAAATTCGGTATTTCAATTAGACTAAGCTCATGAGTCTATTCCTAGAATAGACTAACTCTGTCTATAGGGCAGCCTATGAGATGTACTACAGGCGATACATACTGCAGTACATCTCATTACACAATAGTGAATATTGCAGTTTTATATTCATCTGACTTTCATTTTCTCTTTCATTCAAATAATTTGTTTCTTTTGTTTCTCCCTCTCCCCATCCTATTCAACGAAAAAGAAGTGATTTATTCCACGCCTTACTTTTGCTTAAATTTATTAGTCTGAACTGTCTCACACTCTCACCTTCAAATATTCGTTATTTACTTTGTCCATACTTGCGAAATAGTCGTACTCCTTTTTATTAAACATATATGCCACGGCCATGGACACTGTGTCCGGATGAGGGTGGATATCTAATAACAAAAACGCGAGGATATTATGTAAATATAAAGTGATAATTCATCATGCAAGCAGCTTCGCTTTTTTGCCCTGCTGCAAGATTCTCAGAAACATTATGACTGTCTTACCCATCTACGTTTAGAGCTGTAAAAACCAGCCCTGAACACATTCTAGCAACAAGTGTGTATTGAAGCAAAAAGAGTGACATTTAAACTAAATGTTAGGTATTCCATTCCTCAAAAATCGCCGGGCCCAAGTTAAATGTTAGAGAAATCCAGTATTCAAGGTGTCAAATAAGAAATGCTCATGATTATGAGTCTTCAAGTATTCTCTACTCATGTGTTATATTACAAGTTATCGAGGTTCGAGTTAGTGGATATATACTGCATGTTGATTACACTCGATTGATTGACGCAAGCTCTGTTTTGCTTTCAGATGAGTTAGGCTTTATAAAGATAACACTCTACGAAAAAAAAACACATACCATGTTTAGAATCCAACGAGGCTATGCACACTCTGGCCGCTTTCCTAAGCGCCTCGCTGCTCGTGCTTTGATCGCTGTCGCCCCGCGCGTCCGCCAGCAAGTCCACCCGGACCAGCTCCCAGCGCAGATGCTTGCCCAGCTTGTAAGCGATGTCCTTCGTGGCGCTGTCAGCGGCCTGGAGTAACGCCCGAGCCGTGCTGTACCGCTGTCAATTCATATGACGTCACAATGCAGTTGCATGACATCATAATACCATTCTTTATAATAAATGCAGAAATAATTGCATCTTGAATTTCAGTTTAACATGGCACGTCCCCACGCAGTTGCATTCAAAGAAAAACCAAAGTGACCAGTGCACACAAAATATCATTGTCCACGGATAAACCTTGCACTTTCATTTGACTTAATATTTAATTTCTTGTGTTTGTAAATACAAACATACATCTCCCCAATAAAATCCATCGTTTTGGAAACCCGTTTCCCATTTTTCAATTTACAGAAATAAAAGAATAATATTCCTTTTCTGCAAATACAATCATAATTCATTGACAAATCAAAGAAAACACCAACCCCCCCCCTCCCCCCAAAAAAAAAAAGAAAAAAAAAAAAACACTTGTTCCTCAGGATAGGCCCAGAACCTGATTTAACCTAGCCCACATTATAAGTCCTGCACACCTCCTTAATCACAACTGCAAACCGCACTATCCATCTCATAACTTGTTTATTTGGAAATATGGCTGCATTGGGCTTTTAGTGCAATCAGTTGAATCATTCCTCACCACAGACTTACTGCTTACCGTGACTTAATAACATGCAATACAAAGGCAAACTAGACCGAAGCGAAAATTACACTTCAAGCCATAAAAAATTCCAAAAAAAACTAGATTTCAAACACTAAAAAATTCAGAATTCTGTAAAATTCTTTTATAAAACTCGTACATTATTGATGACTGAATCAATGAAAACAATGGTAAGATTTTTACATAAAAAATATAAAAGTCACTTGAAAACTTTCTTTGAGTGGTACACACCTCCAAATTAATACAGACACGTGACTTGGCTATGAGCACATGACTATACACTTGCACCCACTGTATCGCAACGCCATCTATGAGCTGAGACAGCTCCCGAGGTAGCTTCCACTGAAATGCAACAATTAACATTTTGTTTGGCTGGAAAATTTCCCCTTATCTTTCCTCATTAATTTGCCATCGTTACTTGTTTAAATGCCTTTTTTTCATATTTTCCAACTCAAAAAAATACAATCTGGTCTACGCACTGCGAAATTTTAATTCCTACACTTAGTGCATTTATAAGTGGTCGTTCCAGGTCGTTCTCAGGCTCGTTGAAATCGACGGAAAATTTTGAGCCTCGGAAATTTGTGATATTTTCGGCACGAGGCTCATATGATATATTTTGACCTAACTAAAACATAGCAAGAACTGCAGGGTGCTGATTCACGAGCGCGAAAATTTTACACCTGACAACTTAAAATCTCCACAACAGCATCTGCAAGCACCGAGGTCCGCCCTCCCCTACTCTCCTCTAGAGTGAACAAAAATTTATTGCAGCTTATCTGCAGGACCACAATTTTTGGCTCAAAATCGACGGATTTCCGTCGATCGACGGAAAAAAAAACAACCCCTGTTTTAATCACGTTCTAATTTGTCAAGTAACAAAAATACTTCTCAGTCTTTGTAGAATTCAAAGACTTACTTTCTCCGTCAGGAACATGATCTGATGTTTTGGAACTTTGTTGAGAAGCTTCTGCACAAGTTCCTTCACTTCCTTGGCATCATAGCTAATGAGAAGTCTACGCTCTACGTCCGCTTGTTCCGTGCTACTCAGCTCTGTACAAACAAATTAACACCGTCTGTGCAAAGTGAACAGCGCAAAAGTACACAAGTAACCAAAACTCGTCCAGAGCGAAAAATAGATGAGGTATCCGATAAACGGCTTATCCGCTAATTTTTAATGGGGAAGTTGAACCTATCGTGCCAACTGCAGAGCTACACCCAAAATTGCAACACGCTACTTGATCACTATTATTTATATTTCTTAACTTTAATTATTTAACGATTACTTTAGCCATTAACTAAATAGAATGTATGCTTTTTTTATTTACCTGGCAGCACTAACTGGGCAGGCTTGGCTTGTTGTTTTATCAACAGTTTTACTTCTGTAATGTCATCAGCATTGAAAACCTTTATCACTTTGGATCCTACAACTTTTTTGCAAAATCCTGGCCCCAGTTTGTAACAAAGATATCTGAAAATTGGAGAGCAATGTTCAATAACATTGCACCGGAATTTGCTTTTGTTTAGGTGGGGTGGGGGGAGGGTTGGCGTTCGGATGTTTGATGGTTTTACTCAAATTACAGGTGGAGCTTCACATTCTCATAAAGGTTAAAATAAACTTAAGA